>JAWWEU010000111.1:65087404-65121083 GCA_035583155.1 Acropternis orthonyx
AAGAAAGAAAGAAAGAAGGAAAGAAAGAAGGAAAGAAAGAAGGAAAGAAAGAAGGAAAGAAAGAAGGAAAGAAAGAAAAAGAAATAACAAACCCACAAAAAACCCATACAAAAACAAAGCAAAAGACTTTGTTTGGGTTCAGCTGGACTACCTTATGGGATCTGCCTTGTGTGTTCCTTCTAGCCAGGAAGCAGAGAAAAGACAGGGAGATATATTCACAGAGTACTGTCAAGTAAGTCCAGGAAAAAAAAAAAACAGAGACCACTAAAGGTATCTGGGAAAAAGAAACCGAAATCAATCTTTTTTTTTTGTTTTTTTTCCTTTGGCTGTCTGATGTTGGAGGGGACTCCATCGGTGATTATGGGGAAATCCAAGCCTTCGATCTGAGGGAGTTTACCAATGAGCCAGAGTATGGGACAATAGGGCCGGAAGGTGAGAAAGGAGGGTCAGAGTACGTGGGAAAAGGGTTTGAGTATGAGAGGATAGTGGCAGAGGTAAAAGAGAGAGTGTACCTGATGGGAAAGACTTATGGACGGGTTGAGGATGAGAGAAATGAGCCTGAGTACTCAGCTCCATCTGAAGAATAGAAAAAGAGACTGTGGAGATTACACTCACAAATGATGAGGTTACTTACCAGAGAGTTTGATGAGGTTTTTGTATTATTCTGTATAAGTTGTATTGTATACCAATTACATACCCCTTTCTCCAAGTTGAACGTCCTCAAGGTTACACCCAGGCGAGTTTCATTGTTATATGGTTGTATAATTGCAGTTACCACTGTCTTCCCTATTTTTCTGCCTCTCTGAGGATTTGGTTTTTCCCCATTATGCTTATTTTACAGCTCACATACTCACCCCCTGACTGGTAGATTTCTGCTGTAGTGCATATCTCCTTATTTGGTTATGGTTTGGTTCACCCTGCCTATGTTTTCCCTTTTATGGTTAGCCTTTTCTGTTAGTTTCCTTATTAGGTGAACTTCTCCCATAACTCCTCCCATGTTCTGCCCCTGAGTTTGATGGGCATTCTGGACCTTATATAAGCCGGTGCCATGTTCAAGTAAAGTCTTTTGTTCCCGATTCCTCTGCAAGTGCTAGTGTGCTTTCTCCACCTTCGGTGGCTTAGCACACGCGGTGGCAGCAGGAGGAGGGAAGACCCGCTCTCTTCAGTGCCATCCCTCTGGGGAGAGCAACCTTTATTGTAAAACCGAAACCCCTCAGGGCCGCAGCCTGACAAACAGTTACACACCATGATTAAAAAAAAGCGATCTCAAAATATCCTTGATGCCTTAATGTTGAATAGAAAATTTAAAAAAACCCCACACGATAAAACTCTTGAGTAGTATGAGATCTGAGCTTAAGTATTTGTCACTCGAAGTCAAAAGAAAAGCTTAAGCCTTGCTTCCCCACAGTCCAGGTGGATCATATCTCTGGAGTCAATCTCTAAACCACGTGAGGGAAAGATATCATCACTGAATATGGAAGCCTTTATACAATCATTCCCAATTACACTAGCCAGTCTGCACATCATACAAAGCCACTCAGCAGTATACCACACATGTAGGACATTTGATCCTGTTGCCAAGAAACAGTCAGTCCTACAGAATGGTTTGATTTTCCTGACTGGAGAACTCCAGCCTTTTGTACACATGGTAATTGCCAGCTTGTTAAAAAGGAAAGCTAAGAGTGTTTTCCAAAAACACACATGCCCCTACCCTGCAAAAGTGGCCTCTAACTTCCTGTATAGTTCTAGAGGCTTCATTTGCTGACATGCTGAAAATACCCACCTCTTGCTCTAAATATGCCATTAGCATAGTATGTATCGAAAACTTCTATAAGCACACTCTGGATTTCTAGTTGTGTATCTACACAGGGATTAGGTGTCAGAAGAGACAGGGAAGAATTAAAAATTGCCCAGGCATCAAACAGGACCTGAAAGAGACACAACAGAAAATAAGATAAGCACTACATTTCTATTGATTACTCAATCAATAGAAATGAATTCCAGTTAAAGGAGCAAACATAACCCTTTTGTTTCCTATTGTAAATGAAATGATTTCATCTGAGCTATCTCACTAAGGGGAAAGGGTAACCGAAGCATGTATGACAAAGCAAAATTTACTATGTTATCCATTGAAGCAGTATTCGTGAATGAAAATAAGACATCATTGGTATTCCTTGTGGGTCTTCGTGAAGTATTGCTCAGCTCGTATAAAGATCATGCTAAAGTGCGATGTGCACCTGAAAGGAAATATTTACCATGCAATATCCGTCAACTTCAATGAGTTCAAGTGTAAGAGAATAGTGGTATATGCAGAGCCCAGAGCAAGTGAAGGATACAAGATTATTAAGCAGAGGATAGTCAGATGTTGCATTGGATATAACAGGAGCATACAAACAGGATGGATCTTGGCTACAACTCTCAGTGTGAGGATGGAAGAAAACATCCAAACTATTTTGAACTCTGTCACTTGTTTTGATCAACAAAATGAAACAAAACTTGGAAACCGTACAGCTATTTATTGGATCACAGGGTGTGGCTTGTTAATACCCTGTCATGTTGCCAGGATGAGCTTCTTTCTGACAATAAACACATCTCAGACTTTGTTTCTTAACTGAGGTTGTGGTCTTTAGTCCACCCCATCATCTCAATACAGCTGGCTTATCTGCACAAGGAGCACTGAAACCACAAGGATGCTATGGAATTTCACAACATTGATTATGTGAAGTACTGCTGTCCTTTCCACTTGCATCTCCTGTAGCTTTCCTACCCCTTCCTTCAGGAGGAAGGAGTTGGAAAGGTGGCCTTGGTGATTGCCCTTCCCAAGGCCAAGGAGCTGTGTACTAACTCTTAAGAAGGCACAGGGTTTGTAATGAACAGAAAGGCAGGAGGGGAACAATAAAAAGTTTTAATTCAGCTTCATTTCCCTCATCCTCATTAAGCTATGAGAGATTTTACTCATAAACCATGCCTTCAAGCAGACAACTTACTTGAAAAAAAAGGACCCTTCATCTCATTCACAGATGAATGAACAGATCCTGCCACTAGTAGACCAGAACAAGTGGGCAGGTCTAAACTCACATAAATTTTTGTGGTCACTATTACCATGATGCTGTTGCTGTCATACAGGACAAAGAGTCATAGGTCCAATGGAGCTGACTGGAAGGTGCAAGCAAAGACAAAGTACTGGGGGAAAAGGGATGTTGGAGAGGTACTTGAACACAAGTGCATTTCAGTACAGATCTGCCCATTACCTACACTTAAAAAAAGCACAGCATGACAAGTATTTGTGACTTGAAAGTTGAATGGCATTTAGCGAAAAAGTTGTCTCCACATGTTACTGAAAAAACTGAGCTGCTGAAGGGACAGCAAAACTAACAGGCAATGGTGTGCACTGTGGTGAAATACACAAAGACAGACTGGAAGGTGTGAAAGTTTGACCTGGCTCTCTTCCAAAAGCCAAACTCCACAGGGAAAGATTCCCCCCTCCCTCTCCCAGCAAAAAGTCATAAGAGAAAATTGTAGAGAAATATATATATATATATATATATATATATATTTACATATAATACATATATTATATTTATATACAGTTAAATACTATGTACAAAGCAACAGGGACCCCCAAACAACCCCGATAGGGACAAGGAAAAGGGAAGGGGAAAAAGGAGACAAAAAAGGGAAAAGACAAATAAATATATATACACAATCTAAACTTAGGAAGTAACTCAATAAATAACAAATGCAATAGAAAACTCACTGCTTCCCTTAGGAAAAGCAGATTCTTAACCTCCACCACCAGCCCAGAAAACAACTCTGACAGGCCTCGCTCACACAGATAAGCAAGGCCAAAACACTGAGGTCTGTCACTGAGCTCGCCTGAGAAGGAAAGGAGAGAAACGAACACCTCCCCTTCCAGTTTTTATACACCTGATTACATAAAGACATGAGATGGAATACTTCCTATGTTTTGACCCTGGTTACCAAGGAAGGCCTGCAAAAAACAACCCATCACAGAAGGCAATGGAACCTCCACTGTTCTTCCTCATAGTTGCATGGATGTGTATGTAATATAGTGGACACCTCCTCTTCTACCTGAGGATTCAAGGAACATACAGCTCATTTCTCCTTTATTCTTAATTTCCTTACCTGCCTTCTCCCTTCATGTTTGATTGCCTTTGCCATCTGTGGTTCTGTGACTCCATCTAAACAATTTCCCTTGGTTTGCTGTAGATTGCTTCCAAGCCTAAGTAAATTTTTATACAATACCCTGTTTACTTGCTCCAAAGTATATTTTTAATGTATTGTGACATCTTTTGGATCCATTAGGGATTTGATCCAATGTGTTTTCTATTTGCATATTATTCTGGTGCTTTTGAACACCAGTAGAATATTAAAGAAGATACATAGCTTTTGATGCCAAGTGAGAGGCTTGGAGGTGGAATTTTTGTGTATATGAAAACAGATGCTGCAGGTATCTGCAAGAATTTCTTGAGCAAAAACTGTAATATGATTTTAGGCACAGAATATTCTGTATCTCTGTTAAAAGCAACATTTCAATTGAAAATGAGTAGTTGTTTTAGCATCAGATTATCACATTTTAAGTTATTTATTTAAAATAAAGGAGGCAATCACCACTACCAAAAAAAGGAAGTCATTAAGTAATTAAGATTCCTGCCCTCATCCCTGTTAAATTCAGAGGTCTGTTGAACACCACACATAAATTCATTTCCTATTCATTTGTAAGCACTGCTGTGGATTATATGAAATACTTTCATTCCATCTAGGGAAAGAAGCGCTTGTGATTTAATGTATTTGCTCTTTACATGAAGTAGTCTACAGCTCTTGCTGCATTGATGGCTGCTCTAAGCAGAGGTATGTGACACCTTGACACCCACTTTACGCTTCTAGATCACTAGGGGCCAGAACAGGGCCATTTCTAGATATACGTGTGCCCCAGTTTGATGAGCGAAAGTAATTTACAGACTTTTAAATGTTGTATTAGCTACAGTCAGTACTTGCTCTTCTTTGTAAGAGCAAGTAATATATACAGCATATAGCTGATTAGTTTCTCTTTAAAATTGCTTCTGTGATGGTTATTTACAGTTTATCCTCACTGCATGAAGATAAGCAATTTAAACTGCATCCATTGGAGAAACACAAAAGATATGGTACCAGGAAAAATAAACATGGATAGGGATACTCTATTCCTCTTGTCCTGTCTGTGTCTATATTATGTGAATCTCCATTCAGTTACAGAGCTTCAAACAGGGAAATGAGATATATTATTGAGCCAGGGCTGATTTTTTTTTTTTTTTTTAAGTAAATGAAACAAACAATCCTCAACTTAAATTGCCCTGGTTACAAGATTCATTGCTGGTCTGAGAATCTGACACAGTGAACAACACAGAAAAGATTTTTGAAATATCATTCCAGTCTTGTTCATATCTGGTAAACTTCAGAGTTAAAAACATTTCACTAAACCTGGTTTTTGCTTTTTGTACTGCCACCCTGGCAAGGAAGTTGAGAGTGCATCGGAGGCTGGGAGGAGACAGAGCCAGGACCATGACCCAAACTGACCAAAGGGATATTCCAGACCATACAATATCATGCTCAGTATATAAAGTGGGGGGAAGAGGGAGAATGAGTGGGACATCTGGGGCAATGGTATCTGTCTTCTTGCATAACTGTTATGCGTGATGGGACCCTGCTTTCCTGGAGATGGCTGAACACCTCTCTGCCCATGGAAAGCAGTGAATTCCTTGTTTTGCTTTACTTGCATGCATAGCTTTTGCTTTGCCTAATAAACTGTCTTTATCTCAACCCATGAGTTTGCTGGCCTTTACCTTTCCTATTCTGTTTCTTGATTCCATTGGTGGGGGACTGAATAAGTGGCTGAGTGGGGCTTGCTTGCTGGCTGGGGTTAAACCACAACACACTCTCAAGATAGAACTGAGCTGCAACACAGAAATGCCCAGTTTTGGCAGACATTGATTAAGCAGGTTTGTATTTCAATTCTTGTGTGTGTGTAAAATTTCACCTGCTGGATTCATCACTGCCTCCACCTGGATCCTAACAAATGCTCTGCTGTGCTCAAGACTAGCCTTTCGGTAATACACAGGCCAGCTTTTAAAACTTAGATGTCTGATGTTGGTCCCATGTCTGTATTCAGGGTATCATAAAGCTCCTACTATCTTCATATCAAATAAGTTTACTCCTAAACAGTAAAATTAGCTGAAGTCACTTTTTAGTTCCTATTTTGTTCTTTTATCAAAAATATGAAATTTATCTTTATCAAAAATATCAAAACTAATTCACAGTAAAAGCAAACCAGTAATTTACAATGCTTGATTTAATCTCCCTCCTGGTTCAGCTGTCTTGGTTTGCACACTGTGAGCCTTGGATCCTATCTAGTTGCTCCTTACTTACCTGTGCTTGTTACTATAGCTGCTGTTCCTCACTATAGGTAACCAGTGCAAGAGTGCTTTATTCTGCTACACATCTTCACTCAATCTTGTGAAGATCTTCTTACAAATTGCTTCTTAAGAGCATTCTGCAACAAAACCCTCACAGGATGTAGTGTTTGCTGCTGCCAGAATCTGAAAATCATACTGAATGTTGTGTCTGCTTTTTAAATGTCAGTGTGTTGCAAGCAGTTTGTCATCTCTAACAGAACTCTATTATATTATGCATAGCTTTGATGCTGAAAGTTATTTTCTTAGAAAAGACTCTATCTTTATAAATTTAATCTAGTTTGTATCAAACCATACTCCCTATAGATGATCAAAACTTTAAAGACAACTAAGTCACCTCAAATATTTGCCAGGAGTGGTTACATCTGTGATGACTCACTAAGGCACAGGAGAAAAAAAATCCTACCTTTCTGGGGGAAACTACTTTGGCTTAGATAGGCCACAATTTTTTATTCTTCAGCTTAAAAGTGTGTTTATTTTTCCCTTGAAAAACACAAGTCAGCTTAGTTAAGAAGAAGAACATACCAGGGACTACCTTCCACTCCATAGGAAAACACTCTCTACCCCACAGAGATAGGCAAATTCCCTCCACTTACAAAAATGTCATCTACTGGTTATTTCTCCATAAAATTCAGCTCCAAAAGAAAGAAAAGGATTTGCAAATACCATGTATGAGTCAAAATCACTGAAGTATCAAATCATATCAGACTTGTAAAAGTAGAAGTCTTTTGTGAGATCAAATGTTATGCAAATGCTGCTTTATGGCTCAGGTATATCACATCAGGAGGACCACAAGAATACAGTCTTCAAATTATAATACATAAAGTTTAAGTGTATGTACTGTTTTATGTTCTTATTACAGTAATGCATATTCATTCCTTTTTTCATCTGTCTACAGCAGTAGTACAAGAAATCAGAATTATTTTGCCTATCAACCTTTATTAAAGATAGTTATGAAGACACTGGGTTGATTTAACTTTTTCAATATATATCCTATAATTCTTGCTAGCTTGCATCCTGATCCTATCTCACAGCCCAGAAGCTGAAACCACAAGTGTTAAGAAATCAATTGAGCTGTGGAAGACCTTTGGAAAGGTCACTTACAATATATTCAGCTACTGCCTTTCACAGCTTGCATGTGGGTTTGAAACCACCTTCCAATGCCAACGACAATAAGCACAAATCCAGAAGAACGGGTATGCCTACACAGTGGTTTGGAAGCAAACAAAAACTTATCCTGATCACTCTCTGAGGTGATAGGATAAGAGTCAGTTATGATCTGAAAGTTGTATAGACAGACTTGCATAGCAGTATGGCCCTTTCTCTGAGCTATCATGTTCCTCCGAGGCACACACACAGCACACAGAAGTGAAATGTTTCACTGCACTCTCCATCTAGCTGAAACCTTACAAAATGTCATCCCCAGGAAATGCCTTGAAAAAAGAGAGGGTATAAGCACAATCACAATCTCTTCTGTCACCCTTCTCCCCCTCACAGAAAGGTTTCCAACTACTCCATTAATAATACAAGCTCTTCAACAAGGCACCAGATAATGCCAACCGTCACTGGACCAGTTCATAGAATATCAAAACTTTCCTTCTGTTTGCTGTTACATCTCAGTGCAGGAGAGTATTTCAAAACAGGGAATAGACATTTGAACTCTGACTCCATGTAATAGGCAAGTATAGGTAACAGAGAGATAGAAAGCCTTGGAGGAAAAACTTTGCAACATTTCTAGAAAATAACAATTCCAGTTAGGATATTTGCAAGGATAATGTTGCCATTTTCCAAACATTAATATCAGAAAGCATATTAAAGTGTTGTCTCTGTTTACAGTATGCCAGATTTCAGTGTTTTTTCACAGATTTCACCAAAATAATGATGACTTTCTTCAGAGCAGAGATGAACTCACTAGCCTTGTACATAGGCTGATGAGAAGACAGGACACATGAGACAATCATAAACCCATAGCTGGAATTTTAAACAGAAGGTTGCCTCTTACTATATTTTATCTTTAAAAGCAAGCCTTCTCTGTCTCAAAGAACCTGGCATTCCTTGAGCCAACTGCAGCATTAAAGCAGCCTTACAACAAGCAGCAACTTTAGAGACTGGCTTTTTCATCCTCCTCTGTCACATTCTGTTTGCCTCTAACTCTTCTCATCTTCTTCCTGCAGGGAGAAATGCTGTGCACATGAAGGTAGCTGGAGCATAAGCTATAACATCTCTTCTCCATTCAAGCTAACAGAATCAGTGGTTATTTCAAAGGTTTCATTTTCACCTGTGGGAGCTGTTTCCTTTGAACTTCTCACTTGTTCTGGACAAGTTAAAACAAACAAACAAAAAAAGCAACTCCACTTTAGGTGTGAAGATTTAAAATCTTTATTTGTGCTTTTTTATTATCGCCAGCATTCTGGCAGGAAAAGTGGAAAAATTCACTAAATACCTTATCCTGAAAGGAAAAAAAAGGCTGTCTTATTCCAAATTATAGTGATTGCATATGATTTAAAAATGTCATCAGAAATTCTTGGAAATGCAGTTCAAACACCACTTTAGGGCAGGAAGAATAAAAAGGATTCAGGGATTTCTGAGTCCAAGGACTGATTTCATTCACACACAATCAATTTGCCCTCTTTCCTGTCTCATACCTTAGCCAAAGGCAGCAGATAATGCTGGTGAAATGTTTTGTTTCTCAACATCAGCAGAAGCAGGATTGATATCGGTTGCTGCCAGGTATTCAGAGCAAATAGAAGAGGAGGAAACACCCTAAGCAGCACAGCCTGCCTCTCCACTTAGTATTCTATGGGTTCACTGAACTCAAATAAACTTAGCAAATTTACCCTATTTATTGAGACAAGGGCTATGCTGTCCTATGGTTTGTTACAGTGGCAGCAGCTTGTGGAGAACCAAGAGTCCAGCAAATGCCATGTAAGTGCAGTTGACAGTGTTATGAAATCCTGAATGAAATCCTCCAATGTGTCGAATTAGCAAGGTTCCTAAAAGCACAGAAGAGAAATTATATTGTATCGCACATCACTCTAGTGATCATTATTGGTTGAATTCAGTTCTGTAACACATTAGTAAAGAGGGATAATCTCCAAATCTGAGACACAGACAGGTTTTCAACTTCCACTGCCCAAACCATGAATGAAGAATTTGAGGAAGACGTGGAAATACTTTCAACTCTTCAGCCAAGACGGCAATGTTGCTAATAGAAAATAGTTGAAACCAGACAGGCAGCAAAATAACTTCTACTCAGCCAATATGATTTCTGGTTTGAAACCTGGGGAAGTTCAGGTCCAGCACCCCTGACTAAACATTCTCTGATGATGAGAGGGCATCTTGACATAAACGTCAACACTGATTTGCCTTATAGCACAAAGTTAAAGAACATTCTAAAGTTAACAGGTACAGAAAACTGATGTATTCACTACAAGACCTTGCCCTCACAGTGGTGAGTTGATTTTTTTCAGGTTTTAAGGTGTCTCAAGCACATTATTACCCTTGATTTCAAAGATCCCATGTAACCTCTTTGCTCTTCTGTTTCTGGGACCCTCCTTCTTAATGGCAACATGTACTTTGAACTTCAAGGTTCAGTACACCCTAAGATATAAGTTAAGAGCAAAGTAACAGACAGGTCAGCTACTTCTGGATTTTTTTTTTCCTTCTCATTCTCTTCAGTTTCCAACAATGTGACACAGCTTAAGGTACAGAGGAATACAGCTCTCCCTATGGCTTAAAGTTTTTTGCAAAATATGGGGATACATGAAACTTCTTTGAGGTTCTGTACTGCACATTATTTGCACAATTGAGCAAGGAAGTCAATCAAGATGCTTATTAGGATAGGGAAAGTTCTGTATTAAAAGAAACACTGGCATTTCAATCCTGCTCTCTACTTTTACTGTTTAACTTCATGTAACTTATCTAATAATTACTTCTTGAGTGGGAAATGAAGCAACCTCTTTTTACATAAGTGAGGTGGGGGATAGGTATTTTTCCCTTTTCTTTTCATAAAACTTTCTGCTGAGCCAAAAACTCATGTACATTCATAATGAAATGTTATTTTACTTTTAAATAAGATATTAATGATATATATGATTCATGCTCTACAAATTGAATATTCCAGGGGGAGAGATTTCTGTTAAAAGGCACAGTAAAGTGAATATCTGGATAGAAGATCTGCTATTAGATGGAACAAGAAATAGACAGCCTGAGGAGCTTTTCAGGTAGAGATGAAAGTCACAAGTTTGTGTGTGAAATAAAAAGAAGAGATCCATTCGTCTTTGTCTCTTTACACCTGGGCTGAATCCTAAGAGCCATCTGTGAAAACTGTGTGTGAGGCAATAAAGTGCATTTTGTTTATCTGTGAATAAATTAAGAGCCGCAGACGGGATTTCAAAAGAAGCATGGTAAGTAAAGTTGATTTTCTCACAATCCACTCTGGCAGTTGTCCTTTCTGAGGAATTCCAAGAGAGGTTTTGATGGATTTTCTCAGACGTGAAAAGAGAAAATATACAAGACATTTGAAAATCAGCCCTTCCCTTTTGGTATTGTCTAATTGTCACTGTCTTCCTTTCAGAGCAGACAGACGTTATGTTTCCCTCCATACCACAGAATAAGCAGGCATAACAGTAGCCCTCCCCACTGCATAGACATGTCTAGTTAGACTGTTAAAATGAGTTTCTTATAAGGTACAATTTGTTCCCCTTTATGCTTTTGTGCAGGACACAGCACAGTTAGTGTAAAGGCTTTAAGTTCTACCAGTAAAAAGCAAGGTGGGGAAGGAATTTATTGTGTTACTGTTCAAGTCTTTTGCTGGAATGAGTGTGGGGGTTTTTCTTCTAAGGGCAGATTTTGCAGAATGACACAAAATTCTCAGAAAGGTCAGCCTTGCCATCTCAGCATTGTAAATGAAAAGCAGAGGATTTGCACATGAAGTGGTAGGAGCAACATACTGCCAGATTCCATGGAGAAGTGGCATGGACTGAGAGTGTCCATTATCCACTGTGCGATCTGACTATTTTTAGCAATCTTCTTGTGGGAAAGCAGAAAATAAATTGTTGTTTGGAAACTTATGGTAGGAATTTCAGTATACAACATTAACACAAACTGAGGAGCATGCGTATTGAGCACAGAGGGAAAGAGAGTGTACAAATCCCTGACCCATGCTCAGTGATGAAATTTCCCCAGTGTGATATGTAAGTAGAATAAACCTGAGCCTTCTAACACTACCTTAAATATTATTCTTTGGACTGACTCAATTAGTCTGACCCTGCCTGGGGTCTTCACACAAATTAAGAGTAGCCTCTGCTTGTGTGACCCACACACAAGCTAGCAGGGTAGTTTGAGCTGTCATTCTGCTTTTCCTGTTTACAAAATTCCTGCCTTTTGTAGTGTCTGGGTGCACATAATGGCTTTTATTCTGTTGTCTATTCAGCAGGAAAAAAACCCCAAACTGTCTGTATGTACCTATTTGTGCAACTTGACAGTAAGAACTCATGCAATTAACCTCCTGTACTAAAGAAAGTATTTGATGGTGCTCTGCTGTCTACAGTCAATCAACACAGATCATGATATTGGTACCTTACAACAGACACATTTTTCTTTGGTCCTGTATGTGTTGTAACCACAGGAAAATCCCCAATTTGTTATTTATTGCTTTACTAATAATGTAATTTGCCTTAATACCACAAGACTCAACTTCTCTGAGGAGCCTTAAAAATCCTAACCTGCCAAAAATAAAGTTTCAGTTTCTGAATTTGAAGTGTAAATTTAGTCCTATTGAGTTCCCTCTGTATTTTGTGTTCCAATTATTTGGAATTTTGTCAGTCTGGGGACCAGGACAGAGAAATTCTGTTCTGGAGTGTGCACTGATAGTCTTGCCACACATAAAATTTCAAAATCCACTGCTTTCTCCATCTGCCAGAGGCGATGGGCAGTTTACAAAACTGAGCACAGGATATTCCACACTCCTATATCTTGAGTAAGTTCTGGGACTTAGAGTGATTAACTATATGCTAGAATAATGTGTGTTATACTTTAAAAGAAGGATTACTTTTTTTCAGTTTACTTTTTCTCTGCTACTGAAACTCTTTCACGTCTTCATGGCAGAGGTAAGACTTGTGGTCAGAGAACAGTTTACCACATACTTGGGAAGGGATGCTAAAGTGGCTGTAGGTCACCTTCACCTGTATGTCTTCTCAGTCCTGGACTAGTCCAGGAGATGAGGCCCCTGGTGATGTTTACAAAACCAAGTATAAATTGCAAACCAGCCTCTGGCTTCAGAGTCACGAAGTTCCCTCACAATAGTATGTACAAAACACTCAGCTGCAATGTTCAGGATTTTTTCAGCTTTCAGACACCATTCTAGCCACAGTGGTTATCATGAGGAGGCTAAAATAAGGCATTTGTATGGGGACAAGGTGTCACCAAGCTTTCATTAGTGATAACTCATTATCTACTCAATATAGGCAAGTAAGTGCCTTGTTCCAAGAGGATTTTGAAGCAATCAGATTGTTTCAAAGGAGATCTTGTTCCATAATAGATAAGATTAAGCAGAAGATGGATTTTAGAAGAGATAATAAATTGTACAAGCTGTCTCTTAATATTTCCAGATATTTCTAGAGTGGCTTTTTCAACATGGGACAAATACATAAGGAGTGTATATGTCAGGGTAATAGTACAATACACTCTTTTCTTCTGTGTGCCTTCACTCATGACTTTTGCAACTCCAAGAAGTGTGTTGATAAATATTCATAGCAGATCATGGTCTTTTCCCTGTTCTACATGTATTCACACCTGCCTGGGTAAAGAATAGCGCTGATAATCATAAAGCCCAAGCCTTTCTCATCTGAGAAAAACAATCCCCTCAGACATCAAATACTGCAGGAGATTTCATATTCACACAGGTATCCTAGTGCAGAAGGAATATGTATAAAGAGAGAATCACTTTGAATTTTTAAGGAGCTATACCCAACATTAAACTTGTTTGCTCTGAAGTTACTTTAGAGTTTGGTTGTAGACCTCTGTAAAAAAAAACTCTAGAACTAATTAATTTCATTCTGACATAGATCTGGTGATCCAAACATCCATTCTATTTGTGTACTGTGCATTAAATTGTTCATTTAAAAATCTCATATTTCATCAAATCCAATCTTTTTGGGCACTAATTCAGAATTATTTCAGGTAATTAATTATTTTTTTTAAAATCAAATGGTGTTACAAGCTTAGCCATTCGGTGAATTTGCAACCTAGTTAATGTAGGCAGTTAAAGCTTGAATCAGCTTTGTCTTCCTCCCTTTACTGTACCCATTATAGTGTCTCAATTCAGCTGCCTTTTAGCTTTTCTCCCTTATCTGAAAATCTTGTGGACTTCATAAAGAAATAGACACCTGGCATATTCTTCTATATAATGTTTTTAAAAGGTTATGGAAAGGCTTTTAATTTTTGAGAAATGATTTGTTTTCTTCATTTCCTTAGAACCCCATTTGTTCAGTCTCAGTTAGGCTCTATAAGACTTAGTCATAAACATGGTCTTGTCAGAATACTCTCATTTATCCCCTTGAGTCATGCTGGCACAGATTCCAGTTAGACTGATGGATGTATAGGAGAAAAAGAATCAGGGGGGATGTAAGAGACTATGGAGCTTAAAACTAGATTTCAAAAGCCAACAGTTTTTCTAAGCAGGTTTGTGGGTTTTCCCAGTCCTAAGATTCTTTACACATACCTATTACAAAAAAGGAAGAAATAATTTTGCACATAGAAAATATAATAGAATATTCATTTGGGGTCATAAGAAACTAGGTTTAAAACCCTTTAAATGTTATGTTTTACTTGTTTTTTAGGGCAGCTGAAGATTTTGGGGAGTTTTTGTTATCTGACTTGGACTTGTGCCATTGATATCTAGTGTTCCAAAACACTTCTATAAGACAGTAATTAATGCATATTTTATTTCAGATTTTGCTCTTAATAGGGCAGTATATTGTCATACCACTGAAACTTCAACCTGCCCAGAATGAAGACAACTAGTATGGCTGACAGGCATCTTGCTATATCATCCTTCTTCCCACACTCAGCTCTCCATCTCTGCTTGGACAGCTGTTTAATTCTATTCAAAAGGAAACAGATCCAAAATATCTGTGGTTTTCCAAAAGCTGCTAAAAGTCATAAACTTACTCTTAACTCTAACATATATTTGGAGGGTGAATAAGGAGGTTAAACTGGCTCATGTGGTAAGCCCAGTAGAAAGACTTGCAAGACCAGCTTAATGCAAATCAACAAGTTACCTTATAGCAAAGCACTAATGTAAAGAGGAAGTACAGCTTGAACCCATAATCTTTTCAGCCATTGATATTCCAAGAAAATTATGTTCCAAACATACATTTGAATATGGAAAACTGTTTGGTCCAGGATTTTTTGTTGTTGTTTGTATTAATGGAGTTTTATTCCCATAGCTGTTTCCCCAGTCGCTTTTCCCATGCAGAAACAAGTATATTTGCATATGCAACAGAGGATTCTGCATGGATGGTTTTTTTTCCCCATTATTGATATGCCACAGGTTTTAGAAGATACTTTCATGCAAGAAAGAAAAAGAAGTAGTGCCAGTCCAACATCAGAATTCAGACAAAAAAAAATCATAAATAATCCATAACATAAAATGGCTTTGCTGTTTGGCAAATGCTTGCAGGTAATGATTGTTTCCATAAAAATCTGGATTTGCTTATGAACAGGAAGGAAAAGGGCTACAGTCATTCAGACAATTCACAGTAGCACTTTTACAGAGATAATAGAAAGTGTCATTATCCTTGAAAGAAACTGCAATAGATGTGGTACTTTCTTGATGATATAAGCTGTTATTGCATTCTTCCCAAAATTCAGGAGCATAAAATTTTAACAGATCAGGAAGTTAAATATATCTTTCATAAATATCTTCTGTGCCCAGATGTAAGTCAGAAGTATATAGAAAAACAAAGCAAGCCCCTCCAATTTTACAAGATTAACAAATATTCATTAATGACAGGAAAAAAAAAAGATAAATTGCAAAAATGCATCAAATCTGAATTGATAGAACCCCAAGGCCCTTTTTTTCCTGCAGTTAAAAGAAAAAAAGCTAGATAAAATATTAGACTATTTCTTCATTCAGTAAATTCTTCATTTTCAACACTGTTATTTTTTCTTATCTCAGTTAAAAGCAGTCAGCTCTTTATTTTGTGGTATTTATTTAAACCAATTAAAATTGCCTAATCACTTGGTGTTGTGGCTCATCACTTATAAAAACCGTATTAATAATACTTTATTCTGTTCAAACACTCTTCTTCAAAGATACATGTGCAAATAAAAATGTGCTTGGACCACAAACAACTGACACTTTCTAGGTTAAGTATTGCCATCACAAACAACAAACGAAGCCTAGGATCTTCTCTATCCAGCAGAATAAACAAATTCTGGCATCAAACTTTCAACAAAGCATAAGAGAGAAAGT
The DNA here is from genome assembly GCA_035583155.1 of Acropternis orthonyx. NCBI lineage: Eukaryota > Metazoa > Chordata > Aves > Passeriformes > Rhinocryptidae > Acropternis > Acropternis orthonyx. Next base: position 65,103,353 of record JAWWEU010000111.1, read on the forward strand.
TCAGATTTAGGAAGCACATTGACCTGCTGGAGGGAGTCCAGAGAAGGGCCATGAAGATGATTAGAGGGATGGAGAACCACTCCTATAAGGAAAGGCTGAGAGAATTGAGATTGTTCAGTGTGGAGAAGGGAAGGCCTCAATGTGGTCTTCCAGTACATGAAGGGAGCCAAAAGAAGGATGGGGAGAAACTTTTTACAAGGCCATATAGTGACAGGACTAGAGTGAATGGCTTCAAACTAAAAGAGAGTAGATCTAGGTTAAATATTAGAAAGAAAGTCTTTACTGTGAGGGGGTGAGACAGTGGAACAAGTTGTCTGGAGAAGATGTGGATTCCCCATCCCTGAAAGTGTTCAAGGCCAATCTGTATAGAGTTTTGAGCAGCCTGGTCTACTGGAAAGTGTCCCTGCCCATGGCAGGGGGACTGGAACTAGATGATCTCTAAGGTCCCTTCCAACCCAAACCATTCTATAATTTTATGATTCTATGAAATCATAATTTCCCCCCCAAAAGAGCATATGTTGTGGTGTCTGTTGATTTTATAATAGAGTTCCCCCATTGTTCTGAATAAGATATTCCATCACTTATGCATGGTACGAGTAACCAACATAGATAGTTTGTTTCTTTAAACAAGGCTTGAAATGAAGCAAGTGATGAAAACCACTGATTACTGCTTTTACCTGCAGCAGTCTTTCATGCATGAGACATGCATAGTTTGGATGGACTTTTTCCCCTGTTTTAGGAAAATTTTTCTTTTGAAATGTGCTCTCCAGTTAAATGGAGCTAATATTCAAGAGATTTAAATATAGAACTATATCTATGCAATTATCAATACAATAATTTTTAACACAACTGATTTTTTTAAGTTTCTTGGGTTTTACCTTTCTTTTCATTATATTCTCAAGACATTATTGCATGTGCTTCTGAGAAACATAAAGCCACTATTACAGGCTTCAGTACACTGCAAATATTCCTCACTGAGCCTCAAAAAGTAGTAATTTAATTTTTATATACTGTGTGCCCATAGTAGCAGAAACATAGGTGAAACTCCTCCCTGTGAATGAGCTGAAAATAGTGTCTTCTTGTTACAGAGCTAGCTCAAATTCTTAACAGATCTAAAAATCTAGATGGTGTCTCAGAGAACTTTAATTACCTAAGTTCTCAATTTTACACGCTCTCTGGCTTGGGGGAAAAAAAAAAAAAAAAAAGGTAGTCCATTTTTAAGGAGATTTCAGTGAGATGAACAACCCTAATCCAAAAGCAAAATTAAATTTGGTATTCAAGTATCAAAAGGGACCATTCTAATTTAGTGAATGCTTGTTGAAAAGATCCAGCTCACCAAAATAGTCGTGAATATCATGGACTTCTCTTTCATACTGTTGATGAGTGGCTCAATATATGCAAGTTCCTTGATTATGTTCTATGGTTTCAGAAAATTTTCAGGAAGTAACAGTTTTATAAGCACCCATACATGCTCTTAATTTCTTACAAGTGGGTGAAAGCTCAGAGAAAATTATGTAGTTCATTTCCCCTTATGCTCACAAAGCCAAAAACTGATCTCTGTAGAGTATGAGCTGAAGAAAAAGCCCTCTTGCCCAGAGCCCCTCTGAATGTGACTGCCTGGGTACTCCAAAGAATGAAGAGCACTGAGGAATAAAAACAGTGCAGGAACAACAAGGGGAAATGGAGCATTAATTTAATTCTGGGCTTGTTTATTTCAGAGTTTATTGTCAGTGTGTGGTGGAACCAGGTGATTACCTTAAGAGATCTGCCTGTTGTGATTATATCAGAAGGAGTAACTATATAATACAGATTAAAATGTCATTTTAAATATATATTTAAAGGAATTGAAATGCTGCTTGTTTTTTATGGGAGGACATCTGCAAAGAGGTGGTACTTGCATTGTTTTGACCATCAGGAAAAGTGGAATCATAGTGACACCCAGCAAATAGTGATTAATTTCCCCTTTAGTCCTGTCTCCCATGTCACCGATGATGCTGTGTGGCTTTGAAGAGGTCTTGCTCTTTCTGTCCTTAGAGTTCTACATCAGAATCAGGTAACTTAATTTAATCTGGGAGTAGAGACAGAAAGCATGTTAAACCAGGAGTCAGGGACATTTGTTGTCTTGTCATACTTGTAAGAACAACACCACGTGCTATAGAGTGCAGAGCATCATGTGGTCTTCAATGGTGCCTCTGGCTATGCTTGGCAACCTAAATGACATCAGTCAATTGTGGGAGCACCAACTCCCCTGACACTACATGAAGAGAGAAGTTTAGTCCTGGCAGTGAGAACTGGTACATCAAAACTCCAGCAATGTTTCCAGGGACATACTTAATTTCTGTGGCTGTACTCAGGACAGACCTGACCAAGTGTGACTCTGCAGCACAAGCAGATTACAACAGATTGCAACAATAATCAGCTACTCTCCCTAAGACAGTTTGTCAGTGAGTGCCACCCAGTCGTGGCAGTAGAGGCAAGGAGCATGAGATGGAGCCACAGGCAGACCTGGGACAAGTCTGGAGCGTGGAATGGGACTTTCACACCCTTGACAGAAGGAAAAAAAGGAAGGAAAGGAAGGACAGGAGAGAACCTCTCTACTAAAATAAACAAAAATTTCCTGCAAGCAGGAGTGAAGACAAATATATTAAACTGGACAGACTGGCTTTTAGCACAGCTGAGGCTTGCCCACAGGGTCTGACCACCCTCTTCGAAGTGCTTCCTTCATGTCTGTGTGCACACTCTTGTCCAATGTAAAGCACCCTAATCCCCAGAAGAGCAAGATGTTACTGCATTCCTCAATATGCCAGCATTAAACATAATGTGTGTATATATATATATAATAATATATAATAATAATAATAATATATATATATTATCTATAATAGGATTAATCATCCATGTGATTTTGTACACAAACAAGAGAAAGCTGTGAGACTTCCAAGAGAGAGAGTTAGAAAGTTAAATTTAGAAACCAGTAAAACATCTCTTCATACAGAAAATGTGCTTTAAATATGGGACTCTCATTGTCTTCACATATCTTCGTGTTCAACTAATTTCCATGTATCTTTTAAAAAGCTAGTCTTGCATTCCCTCCAATGGATTAACCCATCTCCAAGGTATTTCAAGAAAATGAGAGAACATCACTCTAGTGCACAGCATTTTTTCTGCTTGACTCTCCAGATTAAGGTCCGCAGATAAGTCCTTATCTGCTTTGTAGCAGCAGTCAGAAAGCTGATTTTCTTCAGGAATATAGTATAGCAAAATGTCTACCTGAGGAACTCATCATATTTGTAATTTTATTCCTAAAAGGAGCTATCAAAAGCAGTAAAAAAGAGAAAGATTTTTAAGTATCAGGTATCATCCACAATTAACTTGTAGGTATTTTGATTGATTCTGGTGCTGCTTGAAATATTCTTGAAATATTATACACAGGGTCATATTTTCCTTGTCTTTCAACTTCATTGCTGCCCCATTACTGCAAATTGCACATAACATCTACTTCCTATTCTCCCTAAACATTGTTCTTTCTTTCACTTTTTTCATCTCTCACTCCTCACGAGTTCTTTGGCAAGGAGCTCTAGTGGATGCTTTTCATTCATCTTTCTCGGTGTTTTTGGCTTGCTGTACTCAGTCTACCTTACCATATCAGGTCTCATGAGGCCATTCATTCTCACCCCCTTCAAGGACTCCACAAATTAAACAGCAGCTTTCTGTAAACTAACACTTTTAAATTACTTCTATTCACACTTTCCAGCATATTCTTCTTTGCTGAAAATTTCAGAACAAATCTCAATGGCTTGCCTGCCTGAACAGGTTACCTGTTTTTTTACCTATAGCTCCCCCTCACAGCAAGATATCACCAGTCAAAAACACCACTCCACAAGAAATTTCTCTCAAAAAACAAGCCAGTGCACTTTCACCTGGGTTTGCTGCAAAATAGACTCTTAGGAAGAAACCACAAGAAATGTTTTCTGACAGAACAGAAACTAACTAATTTCATTTTGATGAAATCAGAACATTATAGGTTCATTTTCAGAACAGACTAAAGACAAGCAGAAGAAGGTTTACAGTACTCAAATCATCAATTATGCATGAGCGGATTTCATATGGACAGACGGAAAAAGGTATAAAAGCAAGGAGCTGGACAAAAGATAAACACAAATGTAGTTTCCCCTTAGGTGTGTAAACCATCTCTGCAAGTAGAACTCCTGATTTGTCTGCTTTCCATTGACAGGTTTCAAGTGAAATCCATGTAATGTTGAACTAAAAAGCCACAATGAAAATATTTTTTAATTACTAAACTTAAAAAAATGCATAATACTAATGTGCTATACACCACATATAAACTGTCAGGGGCAATAGACAGCAAACAGGTTGGATTCATGCTGTAGGAACTGCACAAAGCAATTATAAATTCTTAAGCATGCCTCTTTGAGAGCTGCATTGCAACAGTATCACTTCAAATTCCCACATTCTTGCTCTGGACAGCCTCTTTCTACTAAGGAAATAATGTTGAAAGAGCATTAAAGTGGTTTAAAAAGAGGTATGTGTCAGGGTTAGAGTGCAACAGGCACTGTTTCAGATATTTCTGATGTTGCAGGTGCTGTAAGTGAATGTTTCTAAGAGAAACAGAGCAGCCACAGACCCAACACCAACGGAAGGGCACAAAGCAGTCCAATGTCACTTTACACTGCTTTCTCTTGACCATCAGGATCTCAGACATGAAGCACAGACTACCAGCCCCTCTTTCAGCAAGGGTCACCCTTCCCTCCTGCAGCAGTTTTGTTTGCAGGATTATATGAAACAAATATGTTATGATGTGCATGGACATAAAAATAATATGAAAAAAGTTAAATTCATTTAGAGTTTGAGCCAGAAATCCTGAGTGACCCTTAGTTTAATTGGAATAACTTTATTGTCCTCTACTTTTGTCATTGATGGGAGCAGAATTGGTCATAGAATGTAATTTGGGTCTGGTGAAAGGTGTTTCAAAGGATCCAAAACATACTTCATTCTTGGATTTCCTGAAATAATGATTTGGCAAATATAGTGCTTGACCTTCCTGTTTGTCATTGTAAACTAACTCTTGAGCCACAGTCAAAACCAGAGAAAGAACATCAGCACTTTCAACATTTTGAGCCCACACCACATCAGCAGACATAATCAGAATTCAGATTTGAGGCCAGGAGTATACAGTGTACTAATTAATGGATTCCACAACAATTTACAGAAATAATACAAAACAAACCAGCAGCACGTTTTAGTAAGTGATTGACTTTCCAGTGAAAGAAAAGTTGGTTGGCAGGATTGAAGGATCACATCTAGGCAATGGCTGTCTCCAAGCCAAAGCAGCTATAAAAGCTTTATTCTTCAGAAAAGGAAATCAGAGTGACAGCCCTTGCACTGACTACATCACCAAGAAAATGTCCTCATGGACAGTTAAGCTCATGTTCACTGAGCAACATGTAACCAGAGAACAGGCCTGACCTGAAACCACCTGTAATTATGGTGAACAGCGTATGTGACTGACCATGAAAGAGGTGTTGCCAGGTGATCCAGTACCAGTGTTAGTAATGCACTATGCCAGAAGGGAGTGACCTAACTATTTTTTTAAAATCCTCTATTAAGTAATGAAAAATTAGAAAATGGCTCAATTATAAGACTTTGAACAGAATAATAGTTGATGATTTCCAGATGTTGTCTTTGGAGTCACAGTTATTAATTACTGTTCTCAGCACTGTGGAGTTCCTTGATTGTAGTAGAAGTTAATATTTACACACTGCCAACCCACCTAATAAATTACGAAAGAAAAGGAGGTCTTTTGTGAAGGGATTTTATGCGAGGTAGTTAAAAGGAATGGTACAAAATATCAGCACTGGTAACACCAGCAGATGCCAGGATTCATCTTTCATAGCTTAAGATGACAAGAAATTAGGTCTCTGAATCCAAACTAAACACCTTCAGCTTGTGTTACGATCAACGGGGTAAAAAAATAAGCACTGTCCAAGTAAAATTCATTTAAACTGTCTTACATATCTGCCTCAGGCATTGTCACAAATTAATATTTTAGGTCACTCCAAGAATTAGATCCTTACATCCCACAGCTACATGAAAGAAAATTCTGGACTGTTTCACTATGATTAATGTGTCAGTGCATAAGTAATAATCTCAGTTTTTATCATAATCTGCAGTAATTTAATTTTTTAATAAATATTTACTTGACATTTATGGGTTTAAAAGCTCATGATAAAGTAAAGATCAGGGAAAGCTTGTCTACAAGATCTGTCAGAGTGCTTACCCCTCTCTTAAAATACTTATTGTGAAAGCAACATAAAACAAATACTAGTAGTTTTAGAAAACTAAAGTATTACCGGACAACACAAAAAAAGCATAAGAGTAAAATGTAAGAGTATTTTGGAAGAGAGAAGCTGGAAATATGCTTGACTGTGCTGTACAATATTTATAAATATTAAATGAGACTGACAGTTAAATAAGAGAAGAAATAAAATGTTTCCTGAAAAATAGCTTGTTAGTCTTCCTGCCTCAGTTTCCATAGTCACACATTTTTTTATTAAATACCAGTAAAATTAAGAATGTACTTTATATGATAAATATAAAATGTGCTATAAATTTTATAGGAGAATATTTTCCCACCAAGAGTGAAAGAAAAATACATTTCTGCTGGCAAGTGATTTATGAATAGTTCAGACCTTGGGTTAGGCAAAAATATATCATAAATTCCTACATTCTTATGTTCCCATAGACACAAATAGTATTTATTTTTCCTGTGATTAAAAAAATTACTAAAGAGTTTGAAAGCTCCTAGTGCTTTTTCAATGCACACAATAGTAAGCGTTTCAATACCCAAATGTAAACTGACTTATACACAACATGACAATTCTATGCTTATGGAAGCTGGAAACTTGAAAGTTTATTGGAATCCTCTACACTGATGTGCATTAGATGTGGAATACTAAGTATTAAATCTTTTACGTTATAGTGTGGTTTTCAGATATTCAAAAGGCATTTAATCCCTTTGGTATTTCCTTTATTACTACTACTGACTGCATATTATGCACTGTGAAATTAAAGCATTTCACCCCACTCCTACAAAATTTTTTTTCATTCCTGCTACTGTTACTACCTGAGGCAGAGACATATACATGTGAAAGACTACTTTAGTCTTGTCACCAGCAGTTGCCACACTTCATTACTCTTCCATACAAATATGTGCACACAAATACCTTTGAGGGTTTAATCGCTGATATCTAATGCACAGTCACATATCAACACACATCCAGAAAAATCTGCTTTGCTGAATTCCATTTCCACAGCAGACAGGACTTGAGGCAACCCACAGATTGACTAAATTTCTTCTGCAGAGGGCAATATTTGTGTACCTGGGACCTGAGCTTACTCAACATGGTTGAATACAGTTGAATACAGTTTCCCAGTTTCCCCTGTGGGTCAAAATCAGAAGCCAATGCCATAAAAAACCAATGGGGTAGACCAAAAATGATTTATTTATTTTTTCTCTGTGCCTCTGCTAGTCTTGATCATTTCAAAATGCAAACTTAAGTCTTTTCAAAACATTATCTTATAGCAAGTCATTTATATGACTTAGACATATATAAAATTAGTGTTCACAACTTACAACTTAATTTATTCCCCAAAGCCACCTTTTGAAAAACAGATAATGAGGTGAACAGAGAGAAAAAAAAGTTGAAGGAGATGAGGTGGTAGAGCAAAAACTGAATACACTGGACTTTGTAAAAATTATTAACTGCTTTGTTTATACATACCATAATCTTGCATTTAAGTCTATTTAATGCTGTCTTATGATTGGTATTTTCCCTTTATAAAGCTTAGCCTATTGCATATGTACACCACCTCCCTACATTCTTTGCTTATGTTCAGAAACCAAAAACTTCTGACTGATGCATTTTTACCACTATAAAGACATTCTCACCTGATCAGGAAGAGGTGTTTCCTCTGTTAGCAATATGCTCACAGTTCAGTCTCCTTGTTTGCAGAGCTTCTCATTGAAACTGTTGTATTTGTGTGGAAAGAAGTTTTTATTGCTTCATATTGCAATATGTCCTTTTGCGTTTGTAGATGAAGACATACCAGAGTGCAGAAAACCTTCTCTATTTCTGTTTCTTTGTACACGGCCACTGGGAGATGTGGAACAATTAACAACCTGCAGGATACAGCCACCTGCTTCACTCTTAGCTTATTTCAGCTAGGAGTGCAATTGGAAGAGGCTGGTCCCATTCTATTTTCCCCTTTCATCTTCTGGTGCATGTATGTGGCAGCTGATGACACACCTATTTTTCACTTCAAATCCAGTGTACACTCACATATACAGCCACTTCTGGTGTTTCCCATCTCCCACACACTCCTGGAGAGTGTGCAAGGGAGAATGTGAATTTATATATTTCATATATACATTTTACTTACTGTAAAGTCATCCAGGGACAAACAAAAACTTTAGGGTTTTTACAGAAATCAGCCAAGAATTTCTGGGTTTTCCTCATTTCCATGTAAGCCAGCACATGTAGCTAATCACAATCATTATAACAAAAAGAACTTTTTACATTCTTTCTTCCTAAAGGTTGTAATGTCCAGGGACTGTGGGGACAGAAGTCAGGTCTTTACCTTGCACTGTTTTTTGGTGGAGGGATGGCCTGCTAGATGTTCTCACTGGAAATCAAATGATACTGAGTTGTGTTTCAGGGTTATTTGAAAGTTGAATACTTTCCTGAGGAATTGTTTCTGCAGTGATTGCCAATTTTCTGCTTGAGAGGTTTGTGATCAAATAGTTTCTGGCAGGAGCTTTTTGTTGGGTTCTTTCAACTGCTGGTTTTCTGAGGACGCTTGCTAGTGAATGTTCAAATTTCTTCTGGTGTTTCTATTAACATTTACAGAACAAATTCAGCACCTGCTAGAAGATGTGAAGCACTGACAAAACATAGATGGAGACTATATGGGATCAGCTGTGGCAGCAAATAACAAATAGAGTACTTTAACTACATAGCTGAAGATAAAGGTACAAGTCCAGTGACAGATGCTAAATAATTTAACATTAAAAAGAAAAGGTTTATTTTAAACCAACTTCAAAAGGGACCCAATTGGCTGGTAGGACACATCTGCCCGAAATATCCTCCCAGGATGAGCTAATTTCCAATGCAATTTTCAAAAAGTACATGCTGAGGTTACTTTTAGACTTCTGAGCATAGCTGTTATAAAACCAAATCTAAATTAAAATGTTTATGCTGAGATGTGTTTTTGAAAGCAGTAGCAACTGAAAATCCACAGTTAACTTGGCACACAGCAGGAATAAAAAAGCTTGCATAAGCTGAGGGAGTCGACATGACGTGAGACACACTGAATGACCTGGCACTTGCATGGGGCAAAATTATAATAATAATAACTGTTTGATTCCTCTGCTGCATGCAGCAGAAGGTTGAGTAAATGAGTCACACTTAAGTTAATGCTGGACATAAAAACCATTAAAAGGCCATTCCTATATAATTTACATTTACAAGGAAAGCTGTTTTAAAACACACACGCACACTTAGAAAATTAAGACTCACTGTGGAGACTTGAGATAAGCTGAAAAAAGTAGCAGTAACCATTAGTCTCTTGAGATAATCCCAGCAGCTGAGAAAGTGGGATGGTCATTATAGTGACAAGCAAGGAACTTTATTCATTGTGGATTCTTCTTTTCGTCATTTGTTTAAAATTGGTTTTGCTGTTCTTCCTAATTGAATGTAATGCTTGTGAGAGTTGGGCTGACAGAGTTGGAAAATGAAGTCCAATATGCTCATTCCTAAAATCAGCAAAGCAAAGGCAGAAACTGTCCAGCCTTACCCAGCTAAATATGCCCTCTGTGTTGTGAGCTGAGGAAGAAACCATTAATATAAACCCTAAAATGCTCATGCTCCCTCTGATGTAAATAGCTTGTTCGAGCTACTGCATTAAAACCATGTATTTACTGGGTAAATATAGGCCTCATTCACTTTCAGAATCAATTATGTCTAACCTAGAGATCTATCTGTAAATCATTGACTATTATTATAATTGTCAGCCTTATCTCTATTATTATTATTATTACTCTCCAGAGCCTACAGACTACTTTGTGATAAGGTACGTACTGCATGTATTTAGGGAGAGAACATATGGGTTACAGTAAAAGACAGACCCTGCTCTGGGGTGGACTAAGGCCACAGTTCAGGAATTCTGTGTGCAGATAACCCATTATGTACCAGAGGATGTCCTTTCTCAAATGGTTATGATTTTCTTTCACGAGCAAGATCGTCAACAGATGAAGCAGGACCATTTTACAGAAAATTCAAAACATAAACAAAGTTACGTGCCAGCACATTCCTTAAGGATGGTATTAAGAACAGTCTTTTTGGAATATCTCAAACTGACCTCTGTCATATTTATTTTGTGTGGGTCATTTTCTCTTTTCTGTCCATGTGCAACTTTATATTGTGTACTCTGCTCCCTCTAATGTGGCAACACCAGACTCATGGAGAGCATTGAATGACACAATCTACCTCCCTCCACTCTCTTCTATCCTACAGTCCCTACTGGTAAGATTTCGTCACACTCTGTGGGCAGTCCCCTTGGACAGAAGAAACTCAGTGTCTTAATTATCTTTGCACCTTTCTCATAAATTTTCTTCCTCCATTCCTTTTTCATTGCAGATTTTCTTTCTCTCCATGCCAACATTGCCATAAAAGGCAGGAAAAAACTTCACCACCATTTACTGGTTCTTGTACCTGCTCTGTAATTGTTTAAACAGTTTCTGCACCCACAGTACTGAGAGACCTGTTTTAATTTTCTTGTAGCCATCACTTACTCAAAGTATTTATCGTCAGCTTTGTGGCTTCTCACAGGAATCTGTAGCTAGTGCTTGTAACACAGTTTCCACACCTTTGAGCAATCTTCTCTTGATTTGTTCAGAAATAATATTGACAATTACTACAATAACCCTAAACTGAGAGATTATTCATTTTACTGCACGTAACATTTTTCCAATATATGGTATGCACTGTTTCTAACTCTTCATTTCAAATTTTTGCCTTAGCCAAACCAGATAATGACAATTACAGAATCACAGAAAGTCAGATCACAGAATCACAGAATCAATTAGGTTGGAAAAGACCTCTGAGATCATCGAGTCCAACCTATGACTTAGCATCACCATGTCAACTAATTAATGGATGAATTAATCTTTAACCAATTAATAAGTTGACATAACAGAACATTTGCATTGTTTTTCAAGCACTGTTTTTTCTTTCAAATCTAAGCCAGAGGGAGGATGACATATAAATGCTAAGAGATAATTAGTGACAGGGCAAAGATGGGCAGGAGGACGCTGAGCTTTTCCAGCAGGAGAGCAAACATTGCCTTCCAAATAAAGGCTGAGGCAGTATTTCAATTAATTCTTCTCAACAGTGAAAAATCTGTTCAAAATAAGTCAAACAAGAAAGCACAAGATCCCAGATGGACATACTTATTACTTTCTGCAACCTTCTCAACAAAGCTGTCAAGGCTAATGGCAGAATTATTAGGAGAATGCAAATCAAAAGCACTCCCTTGAGAAATTTATATCCATTCAGGAAGAGGGATAATAACACCTTGTCAGAATGGGAATAGTGTTGAGAGAGACTCAGGTTTGCAGTTTGGTGGTTAAGACAGTATACCAAGACACTCTACATTTTCTTCACTGGGTCCCTTTTAAAGTCCTATGTCTTTAATAAATGAGTAAGTCAAAGATCAGCCCTTGCTAATTGGAATATAGACACTTGTAGGCCTGACTGCTGCAGAAAGCCACTAATTCTAAATTACTGCTTTCGAACTTGATGTTGGGAGTCATGGTTACAGCACCATGTATGAATCATAGAGCTTCAGAGGAGAGCACCTGTGAAGTCTGTTATAATTCACATACCAGAGGGAAAAAAGAGGATACACTGTACTTCATATTTGTTCATAATTAATTTGGTATTATGCCACCAGTCATGTGAATAAGATACATATGACAATGTATCATTCATAATGACAATGGTCTTCTAATAAATCAGATGCACATTCAGTCCTTCTGGGAACATGGAGATGGATCCCCTAAAACCAGCTATTGCAAACTAATGGTGGTTTCTTGCTGAGTCAGACTAACTTATTCAAAGTATTAGTTACAATGTTAGCCTTCTGCCATAGTGTGAAAAAGTATTTTAGTTGTGTGTGTACTAAAATTATTCACAGATTAAGGACTGAGACAACATCTATAGCAAATGGCAGGACTCAACACATAATCTCAAGCATAACAATAAATATCTGTGTGTCAGGACATTAGATTTTAGAAGATTGCCAATTTTATTTTTTATTTCTGTATTTCTTTTTGTATTCTGTAACACTTTCCTTTTTTTACGTTACTGAACCAACAGTTTTCAAATACAAGCTTGATTCTTAGTGCTGCCTCTCCCACTGAAAATGTATATTTTCAGCATGGCCATGTAGTTAACCTTAACCACACGTAGAAAGAGATGCCAAAAAAGGTTCTTCATATCCTTCATATGTGTTATATACAGAAGTCTTTGTCTATGTCTGTCTATCCTACTGCACTGTTCCAGTAATACAATTTTACCTTCTGTAAATTTAAAACACCACTCTTGTTACATGCCATGAAAAGACAGGGAATTAGTCTTTTTAAATATGACTTTTACTGTACCTTTTTCTTGGTCTTTCTAAAGGATCTTACAGGACTGCAACATGGGCTGTATGGTTATTAGTAGCCAATGAACCCATAAATCACAGAATCAGTTATGAACCGATACGAGAGTTTGCTGTACTCCTACATATCCTATACCTCTCATCTTCCTGCCTACACAAAATTTAAATTCAAGAGTATGTTTACAGAATTTTTACTCAGACCTTGTAAAATAACCATATCACCTTTGTGTATTGTTTTCACCCAGGATAAAAGCAGACTTGATATCTGTGATGTCTGCTTGCTATAATCATTGGCAAATGCACACCTTCTAAATGCATGTCACCACATGCTCCATGAATATTAGCCTTTTTCTCAAGGTACTTTATTCAAAGGCAATTTTTTTGTGAATTTGTGATTTTCAGTTCTTGAAAACAGTTTGTGTTGTGATACAATATTGATGTTATTTGACAAGCAATGTTAACTCTCTTCTTAACTGCTTCAGTCACTCTCATGACCCAAGACAACATTTCTAGCTGGACCACTTGTGTCTGGTCTGTGCTAGCTGACATGCAGAGACTGCCATCAGTCTCTGGCTGTTTCAACACAAGAACAGCTAGCAGTGGCTGTATAAGCACACCTAGCACCCCTAGCCCCTTGCTCCAGCTGCAACCTCACAGCAGCATTCTGTCACCTGTGCTGAACCCATGATGGGATGCAGTGCCACATTTACCATGTCAGACCTGATTAAAGTGAGGTACACCTCTTCAGGGAGCACACTCTTCAGAGAGCAAGGTCTTTTTCAAATTCCCAGACATCCAAGAAGTGCTAGACTCTGCCACATGAAATAAAGCCCAGACCTGAATGGGGATACTTCTGCAGGAAATGATATCACCAATCTCCCAGTTACTTCTGGGCATCCTTCCCAGCAGTCCTCAGCACCTCATTTGTACATCAAGAGGACTGTTGAAGGGAAAATAATTCTTTGTCCCAGGTCATTCTGGCACTGTGCAAAGGGAGACAGTGACAGCTGCTGGAAGTTCATTGACTAATGTCACAAATCCTTACCTATCAGTATTTACTCAGGGTTTTTAGGTAGTCTCTCAAGTCTGTTCTATATGGAAACCAAAAACTATATGTGCTCTGACATAAGCTTAACCAGAAATCAATCACATGCACTTTAACCAAGTGCTGTTCATATAGAGACTCTTTAATAACACTTTTTCCTAAAATTCCTGCTGCCCCCCAACACATGCAGGTAAAAACTGAATTGCTGCTACGATTACTAGATTGTTACTATTACTATAATATTAATAGAATATTTATTGCCAACTCTACCTCTTCAATATCAGATCTGGGAGTGCTTTTTTAGAGATGAAAACAGTCTCACTGACTTGACATTTAGTACTACAAAGAGGTAATAACAAGACCCAAAGAATGTTCAATTTTTAAAGAAGAAAAATCATATGTAGCCATTACTTATTTACCAATACAAAATAATACAGGCACTTTTTAAAATGTTTTAAAAATGCAGCAGTAGTGCACAGAAGTGGCAGTGATCCAGTGAGATGAGCTGGGAGATTCAGAGAGAAAACAAGCAGATGTAACTGTTATCAGGTTATTTTTCTTTTTCTTACACAATGTGAGTCCTCCAGAAATTTTGTCTATCAAACTTTTGAAATTCCTGTGAAATGGCTATTGCCTCATTAGAGGAATAATTGTAAGACTGTAAGAATAATTGAGAAAGCTGTAGTAGTTAATATGAAATTGCAACCCTTTAATAGCACTAAGTTTAACAGGAACGTTTTCAGTCCAGAAGTTAGGAGCTCCCCTGAGTACAGTTGTGAAGGGTACATGGTTCTCAAAGTACTGCTATTTGGTGCAAGATGATTACAAGTCTAGCTTCTTGCCAAGCCTGTCAAGGTAAGCCTTACGGGTCTTAAATACTACATCAGAAATACCATTCTATGGCCATAAAATTTATATTTTCTTTTTGGGTTAAAAAAAAAAAAAAAAAAAAGACAAGGAAAGAGAAAAGACTGTTTTTTCATACTGCAGATTCCAGGAAGGATCTTACTTGTTTGGAAATGTTACTGTCTCCATTGTGTGTATGCAGAACAGGACCTCTAATTCAATAAATCGGAATGCAGGCATAGTAAGCTTTTTACACTAGACAAGATATTCCTCTAATTTTATATAGTTGAAAAAAAGAATAAGAACCTTGATTTGAAGATATTTTCTACAACTTCATAATCTTCTTAAAATGCCTTATCCTATCTCAAGTTATTATTTTCAGTCAGAGCATGTTTAAAGACGATCTTGAAACTACAGCTGTACACTATCATCCCATGACCAAGAAAAAACCTTTCTTTGTTCTCTCTGTATCCTGACATTTCCTAACTGTATTTTTAAAATCCAAAGTCCACATGTGAAGTAGGAAAGATTTATAGAAATAACAGAAAGATGAATACAGGAAAGAATCACAACAACAACTCATCCACTGAAGGTAAGAGAATTCAGTGAGCCCTGAGATTAGCAAAACAGTTTTTCAGACTAACACAGGAAAGCTCTTGAAGGAGAAGAATATTTATTATTCTAATAATCATCTTCATTAGTAAAGATGATAATGATTTAATAATAATTCTTATTTTAGGAGTATGGAGAGGCCTCTAGCAATCAAGATACTATTGTGTTAGACGTAATGTAAATTAAAGTAAAGGTTAATGTCAGACATGAGAAATATGTCTACACTGCTAAACAAAAGGGACCATGGAACAAGGCTGAACACCACATCCCTCATTGTGTGTGGTGCATATGGCTCAATTTTTTGAAGTACATAGGTTACAATCACTCTTTTACAGAATGAGGGAGAGACATTGATATCCAGATAGTGTTGTAGACCCCAAAAACATTTGACCAAATAAGCTGGCAGTGGAGGAACTGGTAAAAAGTTGACGTTATAATGAAGAGTGATTTAATCATATTGGATCTCATTTACTGACAAGATAAGTTAGACAGAGACAATTTCGAAGAGCACAGCATGTAGGAGGGCATGGGAAGTGCTGATTGATGGTAGTGGATGTGATGAAGCTCCTTGCTGGACAGAGAAAGAGAATTTTAGGAAGCATTTATGAGCTTATAAACAAGACTGGCAGGGCAGGAGAATCAAAAGAAGAAAGCAACAGAGAACAAAGCCTGCTTCTAAGGAAGGATTATCACCAGGTCACAAGAACCAATACCAGAACACAGACTGAACACAGTCTTGAAATGGCCTACCTTCAAGCGTTAACTTTGGAAATAGGGCAACTTTGCTCTCCAGAGGAACAGACAGTGATAATAGACTGATTCCCTATCCTTTATGTATCTTTTAAAACAGTTTTCTCCAATGTCTGAAACTCTAACCATTGCTAATCAAAATGAAAACTACTTAGTTTCTTTGGGATGAGATTCCCTCTAGACCAGCCTCCTTGATGTTGCCATTCAGCATAGACAAGTTTCAAAAGACTCCAAAATGTGAGGAAAGACAATGGAGAGAAAATGCAAAAATAATGATGTGTCCTATAGTGTCATGTTGAAACGTGAACGTAGGGAAACCCATGAAATGGCTGCAATACATTATACACCCATAGAACATTTTCATCTTAAAACACTGTCTTGGCCAGAGTGACCTGCAAAAAAAACGGTATAAAATCTTTCTGTGACTGCATGTGGATAGCATATTCAGTGAATTAATTAATTTTTAAGATTCTCATGTGATACATAGGAAACAGAAAACAATATAAGTTAGGAATAAAAATACATAAAAGAAAAACATTCAGTGCTGTCTAATAAGAATACAGAATCTCTTAAGGTTAATTTTGTATACAGCTCAATCTTTCATCAATAATCTGATGCACTATAAACCCTTGTGTTTGCATTTAATTTTTTTTTACTTTGTTGCACTTAAATCAGCTCTAATTTGTGCAAATATTTACTTATTACCTACCATAAATTGTGAAACATGGAGTGTTTGCAAGGCAGCAGCTAACAGAGAGCTCCTTCTCTCTTGGGATGCCATTACTTCTGTAAACATGAATTCAAGCTCTCATAGTATGTGGAAAATATGCCAAATAAATATAGTTAAAATCTAGATTTACCCTCTGATGACTTTCTCCTGTATATCATAGGAAGAGTAGGGGCCACCAAGAAAAACAGGAGCGGTGCAAAAGTATTTAAGTCACTTGCAGAGCAGGAATGATATCAGGAAGAAGTATTTGCATTATTGTGTGAAAGACAATTAGAAGTGTTCCATGTTTTTTCACTGCTTGTGCTGTATTAGACATTTGGTGAGTAGCAGCTGTGCCATACCACTGTAATCTCATATTTGTCTGCATTCCAGTACCACCTTTTGTTGCAGATGGAGTTGTGCCCTTTATTCATAAGAGAGAAACACTATATACTTTACTGATATTACAAAGTTCAACAGTAAATGTGACAGTGGTTTAACAAGTTTAAATGTCCAGGTACACTTGATTATTTACTGCATAGAGGACAGGATCAGACAAAATTACCAAGGAGATCCTCCTGTTGAGTCATGAGGTTCATAAAGAATCCCCTTGTGTTCTAAACTCCTTCTCAGAGAAAGTTAAACTGTGGCTAGATCCAGACTTGATCAATGGTTTATATCTAAAGGATTAGATGTGCACATCACTCACTTATTTCATTTAGAAGATGTGATGGGTTTGATAAATCCCAAAAAACTCAGATTAAGGTTTTAGTTTTAGCTAGGCCCCAATTTTGTGGGTCATGTGGTTAGGGACAGGTATCAGCTGACTTAAGTGACCAGTGAGATATTTCATCCCGTCAGCTCGTTTATAAATCAAAGAGAAGCTCCCAGTGTGCTCTCTTCTCTCTCTTCTCCCTTCGGCCGTGCTGAGAGCACCTTGCTTGCAGCTCAGAAAGATTAGGCCTCACCACTCGTGGCCGAGATATCCACAGCAGTTTTGCTCTTAGGGAAGTAAAATACTTTTGTAT
>JAWWEU010000111.1:65127616-65156825 GCA_035583155.1 Acropternis orthonyx
GGTCACTTAAGTCAGCTGATACCTGTCCCTAATCACATGACCCACAAAATTGGGGCCTAGCTAAAACTAAAACCTTATTCTGAGTTTTTTTGGGGATTTATCAAACCCATCACAGTAATTTGCTTTGAATTAAAATATCTAAGATTAAGACTACATAGACAACCACACTTTATCCTCTGCCTTTTGCTGTATAATACAAGTTACATGTTTCTGGGCAGACTCTTACCTTCCATCCATACGTGAATCGCTAAAAGTACACAAAAAAGAGAACCTGGCAGATGGTTTTTGTAGCAGAAGGGCCACAAAACTCAAGTGTTCAAGATGAACAAAATAATATGCATTGCAGTTCTTTCTCGGACAGAGCATTGGCTTAGGCAATGACTAGAAAATAGGAAACATGGAGTAGAATAAAAGGAACCACATTACTTCTCACAGTTTCTGAGTGCTGCTAGCATGCAGGCAAGGAGCATGTTAGCACAGTGCTTCCACAAAAGCTGAGTTGACAGCCCACATGGAACCAAGTGAAGCAGCACTGTGCTGCCACAAGATTTTTAGCTATTCTGAAATTGTGTTCTGGGCAGTACAAGATGACATCTAATAATTTCTTTCATATTTGATAAAATTTATAGCTATATCTTATAAAAGGTATTTTCCTACTTTGAAACTGTGCCAGTACCTTGAATATTTTGTGTTGTATAAGCGATAATTAAAGGTGACTATGCAGAAGGCAAGAGTTTGGGAAACTGAACAAGGTGACTCTAAACTGTCCCACGTCCTAAGGAACTGGGACAGAAAAGTGAAAGTCCTGTAGATTACAGATGTCCTCCAAGTATGGTGTTGTACCTTCTTTCAACCTTAAAAAAACCCGAAACAAACCAAGAAGCAAACAAAAAACCACCAAACATAAAAACACACACAACAACAGAATGAACCAAATCAACCTGAGCAGATTGCTATAAAAACTTCCCTGTCTGTTCCTTTGAGTGACTGTGACTGAAACACAACAAAAAAGACTTGCTGGCATGATACACGCAAATTGTCCTAAGAACACAGTTTTATACTTTCAGTTAAACATCTGTAGCTTACAAGTCAAAATCAAGCTTAGGAGAACATTAACAGCTGCAAGCAAATTGACTATGATAAAAACACAATTAGGTCTAATAAAAAAAATATTTTTGATAAACTGTAGATAGAGCCACATTTTAGGAGAGAGGAAGCAATTAGTCTGTTAATTGAGAGAGGTTGAAAGCTCATGCTCATAGACACCTACTATCAAGTCAAAGGGAATCTCTCAAATCCAAAATGAATCCCGATTAAAGACAACAGAGAGAAGTATGTTTAACAGAGTATACAAAGGCTGTTTAAATATCCAGCAATAAAACTACAACCTGAAAATCAGAGAGTAATCTTTTACTTTGGCCTCTACTGAATAGCAACACCTGGAGGATACCAAGACACATTATATATACTAAAACAGAGGCCAGGACAAACAGGAAAGTGTGTTGGTGCTGCAGAAAAAAACAACCCAAATTAAGTCTACACATACCGACCATGTGGAAGACCATTTTCTCATATCAGTATTATTCAGTTTTCTGTCAAATAGTTTCTTCTGAAAGACAGAGTGACTGTGCATGTCAAAGATGATTTAACGTTAGGTGCAGTATACCTGATCTACAGACTTAGTGAGTACTAAATTAAACAGACTTCATTAGCATTTATTTAGTTCTTTCACTGAAAGTGGATTTCCTAATTTTCATTAGTCTCAGAAATACTGATTTGACATATTCATAAATTAAGGAGTAAAAAAGGTTACAGAGTTAAATCTCAATTATACATATAATTTTTGAGGGACAGAGTGCACAGCAGCTACAATGAACTACTAGTTGCCACTCTCTGACACTCATCTAACACAACACAGGGAAAAGGTCTTTAACATCAGGTATTCAGGAAAGAATTCAGAGTGTGCAGAAATGTAAGGAAAAGTCAAACATAGCAACAAAAGCTAGCATAATATGGGGTCCTGGAAGCAGCGATGGCTTCAGGGAAATGATGAAATATGATTTTCTATCTAAGCACTGTGGCTGCAGGCAGTAACAGTTGCCCAATGGCTTGCTCGCAGCCTTGTAAGGTTGTTCTGCCCTCTGAGAAGGAAGGGACAACTGCACTTTCACCAGCAAGTGGAAGATAAAAGCATGCTCAAATTTGTTGCATAGAGATAGAAGTTGCAGATAGACAGCTAGGTCCCAAGATATTATAATGTCAGAAAAAATGAGCTTAGTACCAGAGTCTCAATGCAATTCCAAGCATCACAGTGCCTAGGATCTAATTTTATAACACAACCTGTGCTTTGAGATAGAAAAAAATTAATAGCAAGAACAGCACAAACACAGATACCACACAAAAGCTAAAGATGGGAGAGAAGGAATTAAATCATACAAGTAGGAGATTCAAGACCTTATAAAAAATCAGATTAAGCATATTACCTTCGTGTCTTAAGTTTTACCTCAGAGATTAGTGAGACATAAAGCAACAAGATAGAGTTAGAGAGCAATTCAAGTTGCAGGAGGGAAATATGCACTTAATTCTCAGTCACTTAATGAAAAAAAAAATCAAATATATGCTGATAAATGTTACTGCTTTGCTGTGTGCCCTTAAAAGAACCTTGTTGTTCGGACATATGTAACACAAAGGTTAACACAAAAGGTTAACACTTAAAGGAGCAAAGGGCTCCTTTTAAAGTCTGTTCTAATATTTCCCCTACTGTGTTAGTAAAATGTGTAATGGAAATATTGCCTTATCACATAATTCATGGGGTATTTGGAAGATTAATTAGTTAATGTTTATACAATGGTTTAGAGAACAAAAGCATGGTATAAGCACCAAGTACTATTGTAAGGAGTCACAAGAAGCAGGAAATGAGAAACCTCCATCTCGTAAAAGGAAAGAGTTTGGAGCTTGTAAGTTATCAAGTGTTCCAATCAATTATCAGGTCTTTAATTCAGAAAGACCATTCTTATGTTCTTCTTTACGTTGCTAAGGGTTACATTTCAACAGCTGTTAACTAGAACTAGTACCAACAGCTCTTAATACCATTAGGCAGCTGGGAAAAATTTAATATTACTGTTATTCACCTGTACCTTTTGCTTCTTTGCAGTGGAGGAAAGATAGAGGAAAAGATTAATTAACAACAAGTTTTGGTTGTTATCATTCCACCATTGATGGAACTATCCAAAAGTCTAAAATCATAGAAACATAGAATTGTTGTGTTGGAACAGACCTTGATCCAGTCCCCTGCCACTAGATGAGGTTGCTCAGGGCCTCATCCAACCTGGCCTTGAACATGTCCAGGGATGAGGCATTCACAGCTTCTTTACATGTTCCAGTGTCCCACCACCCTCAAAAGTATAGAATTTCTTCTTAACATCTAATCTAAATCTTCCCTCTTTTGGTTTGAAAATGTTCTCCCCCCCTTGTTCTATCACTATCTGTTCAGGTAAAAAGTAGCTCAACCTCTTTACATATAAGCCTCCCTTCAGTACTAAAAGGCTTGTTATGAAGCCTTCTCTTCTCCAGTCTGAACAAGCCCAGCTCTCTCAGCATATGCTTGTAGGAAAGGTGCTCCAGCCCTCTGATCATCTTGGTGGCCCTTCTCTGGATCCGCTGCAAAAGGTTTATGTCTTTCTTTTACAAATGGTCCCAGAATGGGATTCAGTACCCCAGCTGCAGTGCCACCAGAGCAGAGTAGAGGAGGGACCTGATGGCCACTCTTCTTTTGGTGCACCCCAGGATGCAGTTGGCTTTCTGGGCTGCAAGCAGACACTGTTGTCTCCTGTCCAGCTTTTCTTCCATGAGAATCCTCAAGTCCTTCTCTGCAAGTAAATATAAATAATGGTAATGAGTAAATACCACATACCAAAAGATCTTTTCAATAGCACATTCACCATAAGTCACAACTCTCATCCTCTAAAAGATCAAGCATGATTTGTTAGCTTCTGAGTAAGCTGCTATTTGCCTTTATGGGCACAATAGGGTCAAGCTCCAGAGCTGTAGGTGTGCAGTAGCTACAGCTAAGTTTTCTGTTCTATTAGGAAAACCAGATGGTCAGGAAGCCTATTCAAAGCCAGGTAATGTTTCCAGATGGAAAGGGAGAACTCATCCAAAAAATCTAAGAAATGAAGTACATTCCACCTTGGTTTAAGCAAAAGGTCAGATTAGATAATTACTGTGGTCCAAGCTGGTCTCAGATAAGGTCATGTTCCAGCCCTCATGGTGTTATGAGAGCAGGAACTCCTTCAGTGATAATGTCTTCTCCTATGTAAACTGAGGTAAAGGATTCACAGTTCTTTCTGGCTTCCTGGGCTTTCTAAATAAAATATTTCAAAAGATGTCCCTGCTTACTAATCTGCTCACAGTGAGGTTTCGCATCTCAGTTCTAGTGTTTCATTCTCCTGACTCAAATATATCAGTTTAATTTTATATGGAGGGGGGGAAAGGCAAAAAAAAGGCATTAACAACTATCAGCAATTTTTATTCTGCCTCACACTACATACTCTCCCAGTTGCTTTTACTACTGGTTAAATTGCAGAATAGAGTTCTTATTTGTTATGCTTGACCATGCAGTACACATACCTGAAGGAAAGACAAAGCACATGAGTTTAAAATGCCTTCAGGGTAGTGTTTAGTACCTCTGTTGAGATATCCCATTGCTCCACTTGCCTCAATAGAGTACCTTATGTCAAACTGCTTCTTCCATAGGGGATGTAAAAGTCATCAGCTTTATCTGAAGAAAGAGAAAATCCTTAGGAAAAGAATAAGACCAAATTGATTTCAGTGATCTTCTAAGGCCCCTGGGCTGGGATGATTTTTAGCCTGCCTTGGATATCCTGTATATTTGGTTTCATGCATAAAGTGCAGAGCCTCCTCTCCCCCCAAAAAAACCTAAATTCCTGAGAAGAGACATTTTTATCTAGAAATAAAACTGCATTCTGTCAGAAACTTACTATCCTGAATCTACATCATAAATTCTTATGAACTGGATCACTTCAAGAAAAGACAGGGTTCAGCAGTAGTTATTTTGGTGTTAAATGACTAGACTTGTAAATGAATCTTTTTGATGAGAGAAACCCCAAACTAGCTTGACTGTCAGATGCCTCATAACTTATTTAACATAAGGGTGTGGCAGCAAAACAGTTAAAGTGTTTTGCTTCATATCCCACTGATGGAGTTCAAGACTCATTGGGACTATGAGAAAGACCTGCTTCCATTTAAACTGGCTCAACATAGGTATCTTATCAAAAGGCAGGAGACTTAAATGTTGGTCTTTGAACTCCATTGAGCATAACTGGAAACAGATACAACTCTACTTAACCCAAATTAATCTCTTAGGATGACTTGCTTAGATCAGTCTGCAGGTAACTGTAACCCCGGGAACAGTAAATGAGCAATTTGCTTAAAAGTCTGTTTAGCTGTAGACTACTCAGTAACTACTGATCTTACAGTAATTATAAATTGCTAGAGGAGCTTGAGTGTTTCCCAGGCTAAATTTATATATGTTCAAAATCTTGTTCAGTGCAGAGGCACACCCTGGAAATTATCAATCTTTTCCAGTGCTAGAGGTAGTAGACTTAAGGTCCCTTTCTTCTTTTTCTTTCAATAAATCCTGTCCAGATTCACCAGTTTCTGGAACTTAAAAGGTTTACACAGAACAGCAAAAGGTTGAAAAGGCAACCTTGTCCATCTCCCTCCACCCTAAAGAAGAGAAATCTCCTAAAAGGATTAATGGTTTCAAATGGCTGTGAGGAAAGTTGTAATCTGCATTTAAATAGAAAGATTCCCAAGTGCCCAGGTATTCATTTTTCTTTTTGTAGCAGGAGGCAGAACATTTTTCATGTGTACATTTTAAAGTTAAAAGGACACTGTGGTGTAGGTCTGTGGTTTATCTCACTCATGCACAGCCAGCTGGGTATGCCAGAGCAATGCTCAACATTTGTCCTGAGCAACATCCTAAGGAACAAACATGACTAGAAGGCAGATTTGTGTGAAGTTTTATTGTGCAGCTAACATAGAAAGCACACACAATTATACAAGGCAGTGGAAGGGTCTGGTTTATAAAAGCTCATGTGCAGTGGCAGCACTAAAGAACATGTAAATTGGAGTAAAGCCTGGACAGTGCTCATCTGACTTGTCAAATCCTGTCTCTTGATAAATACAAATTAATTGTGCCTTCATCACATGTGAAATGACAACCGAAAAACCACCACCCAAAAACCCTCAAAATGTAAAATGTGATTTTAAAACCCCCATCTGTAAGAAAGATGTGATTGAAAACCCGCATCTCTAAGAAAATAAAATCCATTGAGATCTAATAGTAATGTACACCAGAAAAACGAAGCAGAACAAAATCTGTGCAATCCCTGGTCAAAAGCCCGTGGAGACCACATAAAGTTGATAAGCACAAAACTCAAGGGATTTGAAGGAATATGAGTAAATTTCCCTATGTAAAATCCCTCACTGCACTGCTGATGAGTTAATATTCAGATAACTATGTCAGGTGAAATTGCTTAATTAGAGTTCTAATTATTTTCTAACCATTCAGGAAAAAAAAATAATTAAGAAAACTCTCTCATTTTAATTAAGAATTCATTTTGGTTAAGCAGGTGATTCTATCAGTCACTGACAGCCACATGGAGGGTGGCACATCTATGTGTTTATATTTTTGCATCACTATATATTCACACCCACATTCAGATTGGATATGTGACATATTTAAGGTCAGTTCTGACAGATGCTTAATCCCATGGGTTTACATGAGTAAATGTTTGTGGTGTAGAGACCCATTTAGACTTCATTGATATTATGTGAATTTCCACTTCATCTATGACTGCCCCCCACCCCGAATGGCTCAGGTCCCATGTGTTGTATGTTTCATGTTTGAGCAAATCATCAGGGTCCTGTGTAGAGTAGGAGGTCATGGTTCTTCCCTTTGATGCATTGAATCTCAGACAGATGATGGAAAGCAGAACAGCTTTTACAGGTATTCTCTGCATACAGAATACCTGTAACCTTCCTACTCAAGGTTAGAGATGTGGAGAGAAACAGCATGTAAGTGACCTGTCCCTCTTCCTTTTCAGACAGCCTGTAGGAAAATATCTGTTACTGTTACGTTTGGTAGGGATTCTCGTACAGAACTCGTCCTCAGTGTTCACCTTTCAGTTTTGACCACTTTGGGGGGAAAGATAAAAGAGTTGCCTTGGTTGCAAGCTTAGAGATTCAAATTGCAGGAATATGAAAGATTGAAGCTTTTCTAACATATGTTTACATACACCATGGCAACCTTCTAGTAAACAAACCAACCAAACCCAAGATACCTTCAGTATTTAAATATCTATTGGACATGCAAGGAGTTTCTGGCTCACAGGTGCCTAAATGGTCCTGAAGGCAACTGCACCTCTTTTGGATCCAGCCTTGTTTTTCTGTTTCTGCTAGGCAATGCCCAGAAGGCTTGTAGAGGATGTATTGCAGTAATGTTGCAAATTCTGGCCCCACCCTAGGGCTTCCCTCGTATGAAAAGTCACCTGGTTTCACTAGGTGCAAGAGTATTCACAAAATGTATGGCCAAAACAGCTTGGTAGGAATTGGCCAGTTACTATATTGTGAAACATATAGATATGTCAATTTATATTTGAATATATATGTCCTAATTTATATGAAAGTCTAGCTTTGTAATGTTTATGGTTTTTCTTTTGTTCTTTTGAAGTACAGCATTAATGAAATTACAATTAAAGAATTAATCTACTTTTTCCTTTTTCTCATTGTTGCATTGAACTTGCTTTTGGTGGTTGCTAAAACATTTAAAATTATTAAAGTACTTAGCACCTTATTAACACACACCTGTTATTTCCAAACTTCTAAGAGTCTGAAAAATTGGTATGTAGTGAGATGAATTTCAGGTACATATTCATCCCATACCCCAGAGCCACAGCTGAGTTTTGAGCACACCTCAGTCAAAATCCCTCTGTAACTCAGCTTTCTGCTTGTATGTGTGATGAGGCAATTGCAGCAATTAGACCCAAATATTTTATGGATTCATGTGGACTTCAGTCCCACTTGTGTTTATCTTGTGCTCAGAATTGAAGTGTCTAGACGCACTCTCAGGCCTAAGAGAATTTTTCCTCCAAATATGCAATAACTGTTGATAAATAATTATTTAAATATTAAAAATTCTGATGTTCATATCAATAATAATGAAGGATGTTGGTTTTCATATAGTCAGTAATGTGCAATTTTAGTGGCAATTAAGTGAGATATGAAATTAAAATCAGTTTTATACTAGCACTCCCTTCCTAGCCTGCCTCCAGGCTATAAAGTACAAAGGTTCCATCTCCGCGTTCAAGATACAGCAACCCCAAACTTAGATCACTCATTACTACTGAAAGCCTCTGGCTTCTGGCTGAGCCACATGAGGGCACACATTCTTCCCTTCATTCCTCTGCTGCATACAATTCTTTCCTTGCTTTATTCCAATTTTAAAAAAAATGCTTAAAAAGGAAACAATGGCACAAGAGTAGAAAACCAGTAGCTAGGGGACTGCAAGGATAACATCAGCCCAAGGTCTGGGACAGATTTTATTTTGCTGTAGGTGAATAGCCAAGAGTGTTTATTTTAAAATCAGTCTGACTTCAGACCATTCCAGGTATATGCTAATCACAAGTAAAATTCCAATACATACACCCCTGCCCTGGGTGAGCTGATCAGTAATACTTATTTATCTGCCTCACTGTCCTTGCTGCAGCCTCCTCATGTTTACCATAATATAATTTTGTTTGGTTGTCAGATCACTGATTTTCTCTGTCGTGATCAGAGCACACTTGGAAAGTTCCAGTTTTGAAGGTTATTTTGGTTTTTCCTATCTTTAAAACATGCTCTAAGCAAAATTTATTTAAGAACTGACTCAATTCAGAGCCTATGAAGGCAATGTAGCAGTGATGAAGGTGCCACCTTTAAGTCACGTGTATTGGGTGACCTCTGAGAGTTGCAGTCACTGATTCTATGATTTTTGTTTTGTTTTGTTTTGTTTTTAAATGAGGTCAGGTCACTGTGCCTCAGCCCTGGGAAAAGACTTCTGTATGTCAGTGTGCCCTAGGTGCTCTCTCAGACGTGGGGAAATGAAATCAAAGAATCCATGGAGAAGGCAGCCAGTTTAGACAGGGACATCTGACAGTGAATAAGTCTACTGCTATTGCTGCAGAGAAATATGGACAGTAGTAAACTCATTCTTTGATTGCAGTATCCAGAACATGAAAAGCTTTGTAAATTGCACCAAAAATCTTAATAAACTGAACAGGTTTTACACCTGTGTAGGGACATTTTGATATTCCACTATGACATCCCAATAACTGAATTCTTTGCAAATGTGGCTGACAGGCTGTGCCTTGAGCAACATGAACATAAATGCTGAATTATGTGTGTTGTATACTCCTGAGTTTAGTAAACCCCAATCAAGATTAGCAGTCTGCTAGAAGCCCTTTCTACCACAGCTTGTGTTACAGATTTCTTTAAAACATTTAATGGGTATCAGAGTGCCAGTCTCCAAGTGGATATAAGGAATTCTCTTGTATTTTAAGTTTTGATATCTGAGTCCATGACTCAGTATGATCACTTGGAAAAGGAAGCTTTATCTAAGTTAAAAACATATGCATGTTTTATAACTACAATAACTTCTTATGAAAAAGTGATATATTTTTATTGTATAGGGGATGCTGCTAGCTCATAAGGGACTCATAATGCTCAGTGATACAATGCCTGCTATGTACTTAAAATGTTTTGTAGACTACTTCAGTGTGTTTGCCTAAGAAGTGAAAATTACTATAAAAATGTAAGTTGTTGTAATGGTGTTATTGCAAGACATTTTTGCCAGCCACAATGAATGATTTCTAAATGCCACAAGGTGATTAAGCTGTAAGGCACAACAGGTTATATTACAGTGTAAAGCTCTGGGTTTGCTGAAATTACCATTCAACAGCTCACCTGGGAGTATCTCTGGGAGATTATAACATGACAACTTTACTGTTTTTTAAAAATGAAAAAATGAAGTCATTAAAAAGCATTTTTTTCCCAGATAAGTGAAGTGCCTTCCATCACCCAGTGTGCAGTCATTAGGTCTAATGTGCTTTTTTGCAGAAATATTTCAAAATGATCCAGGGTTCCCTTCTTTGCTATTGTGGCAGAGGGAAGATTTGTTACAGGAATCTTGTTTTTCTCTGAATGAAGGATGTATGCACAATTACCCAATGTACTCCATTTCCAGTTTCTGCAAAACCACATTACCAACAAAGCCACCATGTTTTCTAAAATGTTTTGCTCCAAATCTCTTGCTATTTCTGTCCATAAGTTTTTCTTCCCTGTTTCTTTCTTCCAGGAACAAATAATACCAGAGATCTCACTAACTCATTGCCCTGTAGTATTGTTGATTCCTCAGGGGTTATTTTCAGTGGAGATGCCTTTGAAAACCTATAGCATTAGGCCCACTAAGAGTTCAACAGCTTTCATTTTCTTTAATTAAGCAATGTGACACACAAGTCTTCCCCTTGGTTTGGGGAATACACACTCTAGAAAAACAAGAAGACATAAACTACATTGCGTGTTACTTGCACACAAAGATGCCATGCTGCAATGATTCCAGCACAGTACACTGTAAGACCTTTGCAGGATGTAGGTAATAGCTCGAGCGTAATCAGAAAACTTGAGTAAAAGCAGGTAAGGTGTGTCCATGTAACCCAGTCACTGGGCTCCTTTCTGATAAAGCCACACTGCTGTAAGTCTGACTCTCCAGCACAGCACAAAAATATTTGGTTCTGACCTCACCAATGAACCTCAGGAATAGAAAAGCTTTTCAACTCTTCCTTCAGCTTCAGCATTGGAGTACTGCTGGCTCTGAGGTGAGCTGAGACCTGAGGTCTTGTGGACTAGTGCACAGACCAGAGAAACCTTTGACATCGCTTTTGCAGCTTCCATGGTGCAATACTTGACCCTCATTAGCCCCATAACAAACAACTGTCCTCTCTGCAGCTCTGTCATGAAACATCTGCCTTCTTTGTAGCATCCTGTGCCCTGGAGACATGCCAAGAGATTTGTCTCATTAGAAAAATGTAAAAATTTCCTATTTAAAGCAAAGGGACTGAGAGTTATAGGTAAAGATAAGATTAGGGGCAGCATGTAAGGATGTGAAGAGCTAAAGCACAGAGGAAGCAGGTTTGGAGTCTTTTATTAAACCCGCTTAACAGGTTATAGTACATCAGACTTACCCAGTTCTGCACAGGTGAGATAAGCCACAGTGCTGTTGGAGTTTCCCCATCACTTCTTTTTGATCATGTCCAACTTTTCATTATGCCTGCACATCAACTTTTAAATGGGCTGCAAGCTCTTTGAAGAACAGATTAGAGCAATGTATGTCTGTAGTTTGTCTAACATCAGCAAGATCTTTGGGGTCTGGTATCTTGTATAACGAATACTCATTGCAGAGGCAGGAGTGCAGCACCTTCTGTGGGCCCTTGGAAAAAAGTCTTAGCTGGATTCAATGAACTGAGAGTTCTTCACACTGCATGCAGGATTGAAAAGTCTTGGGGTTAGTCCTCTACAGTAGTTACACCTTCTAAACTCAGTTGTATATACTACAGGAGAAAAAGTAAAAGAAATAACAGAATTGATGCTTGCAATGGTTCTATATTTAAACAAAGCTGAGGAGTGTTGTTATTTACCTTCCATGGTTTGTGCTACTGGTAAACTCATAGAGTTAAAAATCCAGTTTTGATGGTACAGATGGCAAGAGCTTATTCTCAAGTTGATGGTAGAATAGATCATAGTTATGGTTGAGTGTTTTGACAATGCTTCATTGGTGACAACACAAGCACTATATTCATCTGACTTTTATTTCTACTTATTCCTATAATTAAAGGTATTTAGCTATTTGCAAAGTCACAAAACCATCTCCTATAATTTAACATCCAATTTGATTTGGAGAATGTTCCAATTTAAATAAAATGAAAACACTGCTCTGATATAAAAGAACAGTGTATTCTGGAACTTAATACAGCATGTGAAAAATAATTTGAGGTTTGTGGGGGGTTTTTTTGGGGGGGGCGGTTGTTCTGTTTTTGGTTTTCCTTTCTTTTGTTTTGTCTCATTGTAGCTTATGTCTTGTTGCTAGAAAATGAAATTACTTTTAGTTTCCACTATGTAGTGTATTCCAAACCTGATTTTGGAAAAATACAGTTTGCAGACATTGGAGTATATCACCTTGTACATTTGGCTTTGAACATTATGAGAAAGAGTACCTTTTCACATTTTATTTTGGCATCCAAATCTGATTGAATTATTTTGATGGAAAAGGCTGTAAGAAGAAATTCCTCCACTGTAAAGAAAGGAGCTGCCATAAATGTCATGGCATATATTCAGCTCATAAATGGAAGTATTTAATACAGTACATCAGTCCCTCTCCTAAATGTTACAAAATTAGCCAGTTTGGTTAGACGTATCAGATAAATGAAAGACAATGTGCTGTAGCTCTCCCAGCCCTACAGAGAACTGGAAAGAACATGTTCCTTTTTTTTTTTTTTCTTTGCTGTCCTCTGCCAACACAGACCTCTTCAATTTACTACATTCTCAAGTGGTTTAGCAGACTGATTTTTAAATGATTCACCGCTGGAGTTTCTACTGTTCTCCTCTAGAGACTGTATCACTCTGATAGATGTCACCATTAGAAAGTGCATCTGCAGCCAGGCTCAAATAGCTTTTGTCCAGTTTCATCTCAATATTACTTCAGAGGCTACAATACAGATAACCTACTCCTCCTTGGCCACCACATTACTCTTAGTTGCATTATTATAGTCTTTGAAACTCACATTAGGACTGAGGTCTCCTTGACCCATGCTTTAAGTACAAATGTTTTATAAACTATTGTTTCCACCTTTCCAGTTTGCAGTCTCTTCAGACAAGTTATTTGGCAAATACAAAGTGCTAAGCACAGGGAGACAGACATAATATAAAAATAAGTTTATGCAAATGTCTTGGTACTCATAAGCAGACAAGTGCACTGACATTCAACCTACCTTTTCCTCCTTATTAACGTTATTTTCTCATCAGTCTTCACAGGTTTGTTCATTGTAAATAAGCCACTAAAGGTTCTAAAGCATGATTAGGATCTTACACAATGGCATTTTTACAGTCTCAGATGCTGGGGTTTGTAAATATCTCTTCTTGTACAGAACTACACGAACATATTCATGGTATATCACACAAAACTTTTTGGGAACAACAGAGGAACCTAAATTATCTGCTTGAATCAAAGAAAGAAACACACTTAGAGGCTTCTCAGCAAAACTTATGGCACAGTATACAAAATACGCTTGTCACAAAAGCTAAGGTGGTAGAATGTACACAGAAATTATATTAAAAAAAATAAAAAGAAATCCAGTGGTGACTCCTTATTTAGAATACAGGATCCAGGTCACAGGGCCTGGATGAAGGAAGCTGAAGAATTAAGGAGAAAGGAGAAATTATATGCTCAAGATAATAAAAGACTGGGAAAAGGCAAATAAGAACAGTATAGTTAACTTTTAATAAGATGGATAAAAAAGACACAAGAAATTAATGAAAAATTGTATCAGGTATAATTATTTTCAACAAGAGGATATGAAAGATAAGGGATCATAAAAAGAATCAAATGGTCCTACAGCACTCAAAAATATATTCAAATTTAAAATTAATAGATTCTTTTTCACCTTTAACCTTCAAGATCAAGTATTTTCTGTCAAGATCTCAAAACAAACACCAAAATATAAAACATATGGCTTTGTCTCTGTTATAATGGATGCATCTTTTACTCTTTCAGTAAAAAATAAGGAATCAAGTGAAAAGTATTCTGAACACAGGTTTATTAATCCACAAGGATATCTTAGGCTCATCTGTCCATCTCCCATCTTTTTCCATGCTTCACTAATTTATCTTTTTTTTTTTTTTTTGTAAACAAAAGATTTTAATAAAACCCAGAAAAAACTGTTGAAACGGTTGATTGTAATTCACCAAATGTGCAATGTTTTCTACTGATTCTCTCACGGTAACAAGAGAAGAAATTTGTCAGCCTGTTTTATCTAATTAACCAGCAGATCTTGCACAGCAGCCAGGACAAGAATCAGTATTATTGCCACCTGCCTGGGAAAAGCTGTCCCAGTGACCTGACTGCTGGCACTCTAGGGCAGAATTATGATAGCTTCTCAAACTCCCTTTCCGTGGTCTTTAACTGCACATAAAATTATTAAAAATTCTTTGCACACAGATATTCCACCTCCCTAGCAAGTACTCTACCTGCCAGGATGAAGCACCATTCCCAGGGACTCTCTGACCTGATTAATATTTAAAATATTTTATTCAAAATCAAATAGCTCCAATAAGTGAGATCAAGGAAGACCTGCTCACATGACCCTAGGAATACATTACTGTAGACCTCTTCTAGGGCCTTGGGATCTTTTTACATTTGCTGCTCACAATCAGCCACGAGCAAATCAAAGACGGTATCTCTCACAGATGTTCTAGCCACCCGTTTATGGAGTCATTGATATTAATTTCAGCCACTTCTGCACAAGAATGTCAGTACTTTATATTTGGTGGAATAAGATCAAGGGTACAGTGAGGGCACTTCAATCAGATCGTTAGTCCCATGAGGCACAGAAAGTAAAATAGATGGTATATAGAAGAGTCTGGGCTGATACAACCAGAAAAACTGTGGGTTTGCTCTGAGAACAAAACAAAAGGATTCTGTCTTTCTCAAACTACCAGGTAATATTTGCCTTAGCTTTGTCCTGTATACCCTTCTCTAGGAGTAAAAGTTCAGGCTTCAGGCTCAGTCCTTGGCAACACCACTGCTTCCCAAGAGCCTGCTCTGCACCCTTGTCTGATTGCAACTGAACTGGGAACCAGGCAACATTTAGTACAAGCCACAACCAGCCCCAGCCAGTTGTTATTGCCCGAGAGAAAACAGCACTTGATCCAAAGCCTACTGAATTCAATGCAAGAACAGCTGTCATTTAGATCCAAATAAGAGAACGTTTCAGGAAGAAATTTTTGATTTTGAGGTTTCATTTTCCAAAGGCAAATAACTAAAATACAAATACTTCAAAGTGAAAAATAGTGGTTTTGACATTATACGGAACCAAATCAAGCAGAAACCATTTCCAACTGACAAGATTTTCTCTTAACAGTGATGCTCAGATTTCTTTGCCTGTTGAAGTTGCAGGAACAATTCAGTCACAGTCATCCTTACACCAAGCTTTTAGATACTTCTCTAAAAGGCATTAATTTTAATGGTAATTGTATTGCAACTGTTTCAACTCCAAGTTGTTAGAGGAAATATAAAGATGTATAAAAATTAGTTCTTTATCACAACATCAATTTTAGACGTACTTGTTGCTATGTTCTACTGAAACAATTTTACACAAGTGCATCTGAGTTTATAAAAGGGACAGTCTGCCTAATTTTAAAATGAGATTTGTTCCTGAAAGGTAAAACTGGATTTTGTTTGGATCTGGCATCAAGACAAAGAAAAATGAAAATAAAAACATCCCTGTTCCTGCATGACCTATTCAGACCACAACCATGGATGAGTTTTTTCTTATGTGCTTGAAGGTCTAGAGGTGTTTTCAATGCCCAAATATTGCTTTGTCTTAATGGATAGACTTCTAAAGCAATTTAACTGACAGCTTCCAGGTAAGAAAGAAAAATTCTCTTTTCAAACCCTTGCCTATTCACATATAACTTTCATCATTAAATAACCTGTTTTTCAAAAGTCTAGGAGCATAACACTATGTTGCAAATCAACAGTTACTTTATTATCCTATTTTAATTCACGTTATTTTCTGAATTTATTTCAGACTTACTATTCAGTTAGCATATTATAGCATAATTGATATAGAAATGGTTTTTATCTATGGTATGCAGAAGACATATTGTTAGCAACTACTGCTTAGGTTGTGCCTCAGCAGAAATTACTGTTCCTATCCACTTTAGACTGCCTAAGACTCTAAGGAATAGTTGTGACTTTGGTTCAGTCCTAGCCTTAGCTGTGAGGACAAAAGGACTTGATGCATCCCATTATTCCTCAGTGCCTTCCAAGCATCACCCGTATAAATAGTTTTTTCTTTTATTGGTGTAATATTTTGGACATGCAGAGCAAAAATGTGTAGCCTGAGAGAGCTGAATTCATTTCATACCATTGTACAGTTTGGAATATACAGGCCATTGGTTTCTTTTGATGCATACAGACTGAAATGCAACGTATTGTTACAGCAAAACTATAGCCTGGATAGTATTAAAATGAACTATTACATCACAGATTCAGGCAAAATAAGTTTCAACAGAGAGCACTAATTAAAATGTGCATCTCTGGATTACTTAAACTTTAGTGATCCTATCATGTGCATCACTCTGACATTAAAATTTTTTGCTGACATTAAAATTTTTTGCTAATGTCAGGTATAAACAGTGATGTCATATTCAAAACTGCTCTAAGTGATAAATCATTTCCCTTCAGTTTCTAGATAAGTTTTTGCAAGCCTGCGTCTCAGCAAAATCACAAGCTGGATTTCACTGCTAGAGCTTTTGCTCCTGAACTCGTATTTATTAGCCCACATATAAATGCTTGCATGAAAAGGAGCTGACACCACAGTGAGGCATGAATTTCAAGTATATTCCAGCTCAAAGGTCAGAAAAGCAGATTTCCTATTTGAGTAGCAATTATAAATAGCCATCAGAGGTGAAATAGAATTGACATACTGCGTTATGCTGTGTTTCCTGTTGATTTTGAAAGGTTAACATTCTGTGCAAAAGAAGAAAAGCCTCTATTCCATCTCTTAAAATAAATGAAATACTTTCCAAAAATGGTAGAAATGGGGTACCAGAACACTTTTCTTTTTCCCCCCACAAGAGATGTATTCACAGACTCAGAGATTTAGGTCCAGAAGGACAGTCCAAGGACACATTTCTATTCATGTATTACTGCTTTTTGTCTTTCCTGTCAGCTTCCTCAATACAGGTTTCACACCCCAAAGATATGCACTGTAGAGACAGCAGCAAATGGTTGCTGGTGTGCAGCCTGGGCATCTTGTCATCTATAGCATGTTGAGGCTGTGCAAAATTTGTGTGTCCTGAAGGCCTCCTCTCAAAGTAGCCAAACCCAAGGTGCCAAGAGGAAAGGACCTCCAGAACCACAGATTTCTTACAGTATGTATTGCTCCTTCAGGACATGACTTCAGGTAATCACCCAAATTCAATTGTTTATTCATCTCTTTTTTTTTTTTTTTCCCTCCATCCATAGGTTCCAGTTGATTTGGTAACTCCCATCAGTACCTTTCCTGGGACATCACTCTTACTTCTCTTTCTGTTCTTTGATTTCAGTATATCATCTACAATATTTTTGGTGCCACCTCTATCCTTCTTTCCCATGTATTCCCCCCTCACCAGAAATATACCCAATTCCATGACTGTAATACCTGAACTCAATAATTACTGCTGGACAGAAACTAATGATAAAAACTACTTTCCTATTCCCAGTAAATTTTTGGTAGCATTTTACCACTTTTCAGCAAGAATGTTTAGAAATATGTACAGCTCTGAAGGGATAAAAAGATTCAGCACTGGGGCTCCTATCTAGAGTTAAAATCCTCATGATTGTAAAAGGTTTCATTAAACAGCTGCTGTAGCTGTTCCATACTTTAGCATTTAGGGAAAATAACACAGATAGAAGCCTTTTGCTTAAGCTGACTTTGCACAGACCTACTATGAAACACATAATTATAAATCAAATTACTTTGATAAGTAACTGCTCTCACAGCTACTTTGTCCTAATACTCTCAGTGAGGGTCTCTGAATGCGGAGTTTAACTAGGTGACATCATCAAGAAGCCAAAGAAGGAAATTAAACATATCCTAGGTCATTTCCTCTGAGCAGGCTTTATGTGAAAGATGATAAATAGAGCTCTGTATTTTCAACAGGAGGTTGCAGCAGGGACTGTGCTGACAGGCTCTAGGCTTTGTGCCAAGGTATTTATTTACTTGTTGTGTCATGACAAATATTAACTCACAATCTGAAGTCTCAACAAGCAGCAAAACCTCAGAGGGCCTGGCACAGAGGAACTTGCTGTGTCTCTGTGTCTCCTCTCAGTGGGGAATGAGGAGTTCATGTGTTTCATCAATGTCCTGACCACCTGGGTTTATTCACCATGAGGATGAAAACTTGCCCTTTTGCCAATGAAAAACTCGCGTTTTTGCTGGGACTGTCAAATTTTGCCAAAGCTCCATGTTTATGAGCAAGTTTAAATCATTTTTGATTTAACAGCAGGAAAACATTTTAAATATTGAATGACTATATTTGGGAGGAGTATTGGCTTGGATCTTTGTGTACCAAGAAATGGCTTCTGTCAGACATATGCTAAACAGAAAACAAAACAAAATTTTACAGATTATTGGTAAAACTATGTAAATTACTAATTAATTAAAGGGTTACAGACTGGTGACTGCAGAAATGTTATCTTTTACTGAGAAAAGCTTTGTAGGTTACAAGACTGATAGCAAATAATAAGAACTACAAAATAGATATTTAATGAAAAAAAATGGTTATATCCATTTAGAGAAATTTAGCATTTTGGTTTGTGTAGTCATTGAAAATGGTTTCCCATGAATGATAAAAGTAGATTTTGGTACGAAAGTTACCAACCAGTGCAAGTAATACATTGTTCCCTTTGCAGTCAGGATTTGAACAGTACTCACAGCAATATTAGGAAGAAGCCAGCACTAGGCAAGTGAACTGAACAGATCACAACAGAGATGTAAATAAGCCTGTGAGATGAGGATGCATACTTCAACCATCATTAAAGTCTCCAAATCCAAATCGTTTGTGTACATTTTATGTACTCAAGACACTGGGTCATGTACCAATAATTGTAATATTAGACATGGCTTTTTTGGCACATATTTTATTAAATTGCCTCTCCTAGTCACTTCAGTTATGGCTTGGTGATACCCTGTGCTGCACTGTTCACAAGAAGTGCCTGGTCATTCTATTCTATTCTCTGGTCCTTAGATTCTCAAGTCTGGGAGAACAAAAAGCACCATCAGATGACATTTCCTGAGCCTGATTCCCCACTGTTTCCCCAGTGCCATAACAGGAAGAAGGAATCAGACCTATTGTCTTCAAAGCAGAGGTTTTATTCCCAGTCCCTGAGAGTAAAAGCCATTTTATAGCTTTTGAAGGAGTAGCCTCTCTGTGCTAAATGAACACAAACTACGACACCTAAACTAATGTTTGAAATAAAATAAAAAATAAAAGTGATATTTGGACAATGAAATCTATTTTGCAGTGCATGAGACTGAAAAGGGCCCAGGACAAGAAATCAAATAGCACAACTATTTGGTCTACAGAATTTGTGATGCAATTTTTCAGGCTAAGCATAGAGGCTTTGTACTATGCAATAAAATATAAAAAGGCACCCTCCTGCATCCATAAATCTACCTGAAGAACAGCATTCCGTCTTGGAGCTAGCCTGGATGTTAATCTGCAAGCATCATGAACGCACAACTGTAGTGAATACAAAAAAGCATGAGGGTGAAGAACATTGCTGCTTTCACCAAGGTCGATGGGATAGCCTTGCTGTCCTCCTCATCGCCTCTTTCTGGTAGTGCTGGAAGGGAAATGAAGGCTGTGAAATAGCAGCTAAGTGGGAATAATGGCATCCAGATATAGAGCCTTTGTTGTCAAATGTCTACTGACACTGTTTTTATGTTCATAGGAAAGCCAACGGCAGAAGAAAATTTTAACTTTTCACTAGCAGCAAAACACAATTGAAGATTATCATATCTCCAGCTGTCTTCACAGTGTGCATTACCATTTTGCTGCCTGAAATTCAGTATGTATTGTTGTATTGGTCTACTCCAGACCTCACCAGTTCTGATGCCAGAAGCACTTTCAGTAACTTTCAATTATCTGTGAAAAAAAAATTAACTTGTATTATTCATACTCTCTCTTACCAAACCAATGCAATTGGATTGTCTGATATGTTCATCTGACAGGTTTTTTTCCCACTTTACACACAGAAGAAATGTTTAAAAATTAAACATCAGAAAAACAGAAAAGCCTATCTGCTAGAGATAGGCTACATCTGAAATAGTGAGACTAGAAAGATATCACTGACAAAGGCTACCAGGAATCAGCTGATTTTTCAAGATTTGTGGTTGCATGTTTCATAATGACTTCACTATTGAAAACAATTTGTAAGAATTTAGAAGGAAGGTTTCTCCAACTGTCTGTAGTGGAAATATAACAGTATAGAAATATAAAATTGTAATTTGGGGGAGATAAGGGATGAGTGGAAAGACATGTATGAAATTAGACAGCACTACTGGACAAAAGAGGAGCCGATCACACAGTGCAAAGTTGTCTGTCTCTATTTTGTGTGTGTGACTGTCTTTACATTTTAAAATTGAGTTCTTAACTCTTCTGCTCTTTAACCATTTCATTGCAAGCAGCTAAGTGAGGTGGGGATTATA
This sequence comes from Acropternis orthonyx, assembly GCA_035583155.1. Classification (NCBI taxonomy): domain Eukaryota; kingdom Metazoa; phylum Chordata; class Aves; order Passeriformes; family Rhinocryptidae; genus Acropternis; species Acropternis orthonyx. Next base: position 65,148,208 of record JAWWEU010000111.1, read on the forward strand.
GGTGATACATCACAAGATAGTGCTGTTGCAGAGTTGTTCATGACATGGATCTGACTAACCTCCCAAACTGTGGGCTGCAGCTTCCATCCCATGCCAGTCCACATAAAAAGAATACCATGTGTCAGGCACAACAGATGGGTCAACAGCTGGCATACATGAGCTTTGTGTATCACCGAGTATTTCCAAGCCAACCCGATAGTTTTGGAAAATGTTCAGGAAAGACGTTAGAAAGCTGTCCAGTGCCATTGATAACATGAAGAATAATGCTCCACAGAAGACTTGCTGCCAGAGCAAAATGTTGGCATGTGATAAATACCACAAAACTTGCAAATTTTTCTCAGCTAGCTCACCAGCCAAATGTCACCCACTTCCAAGGAGGCTTCACAGCTGTTTTATAAAAGTAGAAGAGAGATATTCACTGACACTAATAAACTCCCTCTACAATTAGCTTCAGTACTTGAACCACATACAATACTAACACTTAGTCCCCAAACCTGACCCCATGTCTTAAGTCACTGTCAGGTTTGAGAACATTCTGCAGCTTAGAGTAGGAGGACATTTGCTGGGAAGTTTGTTAAACAGACCCCAGTAGTAAAAGTTGTCTGTGAGTCTATAGCTCCGTTTGAAACCATAATAATTCTTGACTTTTCCTATAAACCAACTCAGTAAACAGAGGCAGAACAAAGTGGCAGTGCAGTTCTAGGGCTATTGAACACTGCCAATAACTTTTCTTCAGGTGTGTTAGGTAATACTCAAAAATAATAATAAAAAAAAAAACAAACAAAAACCGGAAACCCCAAAGTTTTCAGTCTCCAGGACATATGTAAATCCCATGTTGATTGATTTTGTAAGGGAATACCAACTTCAAGCCCATTTTTAAGTCATAGTCTCTTAGTTACTGCTGAAAATATAAAAACAATTCTACTGAAATATTTAGAAAGTGAGGCTACTGAGGGATGATAGTGTATGCATCTGATACATCACATGCTTGATGCAATTTCTTGCAAAGTCTGTCTATGGTCCAGTGGCTTCTTCCAAATCAATCCTGGGAAGTTATCCCTGACACAGGGCTTCACAAAACCCCACTCATCAACAGATGAGTCCTGTAGTCACTTTTTTTCACGTTGTCCACCACCATCTTGCTTGTTCTTTTACTGAACTTTGATGCCCACTCACTTGCTGCTTACATTTAAGATAAATTTCCTCAAAGTAAGAGACAGCCCCCTGTATATATTTGTACAGTGAGTGCCTTGCACAGTGGAGCTCTGGCCTCTAGGTGTTACCATAATATAAAGAATAAACAAAATCTCTGGTTTGGGATATCCATACATTTTCCAAACAAAAAGGTTTTGTGTTAGCAATATTTAATCAATAAGTATAATTTTTATAACAAGCAATAGCAGGATGCTCATCCAATATTAACCATAGAAAAAAGAACGTATTTTGCTTGTACACATAAACACTAATTCAGGTTTCCTGTAAGTCTCCCTTTATCACAGATTTATTTTTTTCTTTCAAGTGAATAGCATGGCAGTGGAGACTGCCTGAGGTATTAACAGAGCCCTGGTATAATTGTGAGGGGTCGAGACAGAGTGTTCTACCAAAAGGTTCCAGAACTTGCTTTTCTCACCCTTCCACAAAGCTTGAATTAGTTGACCTCTAGGTCATGCTACAAATGATACCTTTCTCTACAAGGCTCTTTTGGGAAACCAGGGTGAGTGAGTTGTGTTGGATGGTGAACAAGACCTTTTTTTCAGTACTTTCATAAGGCTTTTATATTATCGTGCTTGTGCTTTTGACTTGTGCTTTATTTCATATAGATTCTTTCACTTTTAGATAGGCTTGTTTTTCACTAAATAAAACCAATAAATGATGATGCAGTAGATCACTAGTGAAACTGCAACACTTACTTTTATAGCAGTTTTAGCAATTTCTGAACAGTTTGTTCACAACAGAAGTAGGTGGTAGGTGGAGCAAGGAGCAGTCTGTCACTGACTGATGTTGTGAAACACAATTTTCCATGGATTTCCTGTCAGGGCTGACACTGTAGCTCCCTTGTCTTGTTTTGCTGGACATTACACCAGTAGGGCTATCTAGAGCTCCAGCAGAAGCTGCATTACTTCTCTTAACTAGAGCTCACATTACACACCAAGGAAATTCAAGAGAGAAATCCACAGGAAGGCAATTCCATAAACAGTTTAAACTGTGACTTTTGTTATAGTTCAATTTGAAAAGATCTCTGATTCCAAGAAAGCCATAGCTTGTCCTCAACTCCTAATAGGATGAGTGGGAATGTTTGCTCAAGTTTCATCTGGATCCTGAAACTGATCCTAGTTTGTCTAAGCTGGATGAAACAAATGTAGCAGTACCAGGTGTGTGGGATGAAAATAAAATTTTCAGGTGCAATAGACAAACAGGCCAATGTTTGTTTGTAAACAGAGTTGAGTTTAGGACAGATTATTTTGTTAGGAAACACACAGTCAATGTGTCTAACAGCTAAAAGTCCTGGAGTATGTTGTGATGTGTAGGCGTCCACCTTACTAAACAGCTGATCATACAGCAAGCCAGCATGAAGAGTCCAGCATCTTAATTCTGTGTGATCTGACTCCCAAACAGCATCTATAAAATATGAGCTCTGAAATTATTTTATTTTTCTATTTTTTTTCCCTTCGGAGCTTTCCAAGATGAGTGGCTAGCACAGTCCTATCCAAAGACAGAAAAGTTTTTCTTTCTGAATAAATTAAACACTATCAAAACGGAATTGCAATCCCTTTATATGAGAGACCATCTGAAGTGACATTTTATCTAGGCTTTTCTCCAGTCTAGGACAAAGCTGCTTTTGACTTGGCAAGTGTATTACTTCAGTGTAGCTAACACTCACTTTAGTAGGAATTACATAATTCAAAAATACATTGTGTCCCTGCTTTTATTCATTATTCTGGATAATAGATTGAGACACAGAGTGCTTTGTGTTAGGAATTAAATGGAGAGTGGAAAACTTCTGTCCCTGACCTCAGGAGAAAAAAACTGCTGCAAAACTCCTTCTTCTAACACAGTTTTTAGAATATCTGGATATAGGCAGGGAAGCTTTCCAGGTTTTTGTTTGACTTGTAGTATTTCTTTAGTTATTTCAAAAGTTTCATTTTCTTCAATAGGTATTTGGGAAGAATAGTCAAACATCACCCACTCCAGTACTTCTCTTTTTTTTTTTATATGTGGGCCCCTAGCTCTACTAAAACGCCACATAAAGCCCTCCAAAACCCAAAACAACAGATTTTTGAGAAGAGCTGCTACAACAAAAATATGTATATATAATCCCACCATCAGAAACACCTGGCAGAAGATAGGAATTTTTAATCTGAATACAAACTTTTAGATTTTTATGGTATTCAACACAGTAAATAGCATTAGGACTGAGAAAGATCTCTCTGCAGAGTTAGAGTGCTGCTGTTTAAAGCCTGGTCCAGTTATGCTGTTGCATTTCTTGAAACTACAGCCAGTTGTTTCCACCTATTAGAACCTGGCTCAGTGGTGGGCCCTGTCTCTATCATGATGGGACACTGGCAATTGTGTTGCTGCAACAGTTCTCCTGCTTATGTAAGTGAAGTCTTTGCCTCTCATCTCTGAACCAACTGGTATTCAAATTTCAGCACTCTCCTGACTAGTTCTATTTGTGCAATGCTCAACAGCAATTCCACAACTTGTTCTGAGTAAGAAAACAGTGAACAAAGGTTGGTATTTATTAGACTCATAGAAGGATGAGACCAGTAGCATTTTCCCCAGTGGTATTTGAGACAAATAAAATATATTTATACTTGGTGGAATAGTTAAAGGTTCTTAAAGTGACAAGTCTAAGCACAATTGGCTACTGCGGCCCTGCTGGGTTAGTGAAAGGATGGTCACACTCTGAGGGTTGGTGCAGAATGGACAGTTTATTGAACTGGCACCCGGCTTATATAGGTCAGTAGGGAAATTTCTGGAAGGGGGTTTAATATGGGAGGAGGCCACCAAATAAGGGAATGAACTCTCCAAATAGGGAGAACAGGGGCAGGCTACAACCGTAAAAGGAAATGCTGCACTGCAGCAACCAGGGGTGGGTCACAGGCCATGAGGGAGAAACTGAAAATTCCAGCAGGGACACCACAGTAAAAAAAGGGGAAACCATACAACATTATAAAACACACAAACTGGGTAACATCCCCAAACCATAAATCAGTCCATAACCCTAACAAAAGTCCTTAAGACTTCAAGCTCTGTCCTTCAGTGTCCAAGTGGTCATGTTCCCAAGTTGTTCTTTCAGCTTTCATAACAGTCCTATCCAACAGGCTACCACTTGAATAAAGAGATGAAAGGCAGAGTCCTTCATGCCATATATCCAACTCTTTGAGAAATGGAAATATCCTAGCAAGCTACAATCTGGGCTACATAAGTGAAAGGTATGATTCAAAAGCACAGCTTTTGAATCAAATCATCTGCAAGTAAACCAAACATCCTCTATCGTGCTGAAATAAGAGCACACCCCAGCAGATTTCATTGGCTTAAGTTCTGTCATTTGATGAAGCCCTAATTAAAATGGCACAATTTACTTAAATTGAATAGGGTCTTTCTTATGACAAATGTCATGTGATCAAATTATAAGAGGATCATGACTTTCTCCTCACCTCTTTTCAGTGTCACTTAAAGGTAAAGCAGCTTTAGGAAGCAAAAGTGGAGAAACCCTTTCCAGATTTCTAGATGCCCAACAGACTTTACCTTCAGGAGCTGTCTTTTGTACAGCTTCACAGTGAGATGAACATTTTCTAACAAAAACTATCCCTGCTTAGGACATTTTCTTAGACACACATTCCAGCATAAGTCGAGCCTCAGGGCATGATTTCAGTTGGTTTCTCAGGAGAACAGAACTCATGAAAGAGATAAAAACAGAGAGAGATACAAGAGCATAGCACTTCTCCCACATCATCAAGCATCAGCCTTTGTTTCAAACAGGGTTCAACAAATCACTGTGTGAGTAATGAGAAAAACAATAAATTTACTCACCAGGCAATAAAATCAATTGTAATAGTAACTATTCCTACTGATCGGAAAATATTAGACTGAATTTCTTTGGTTTTGGATCCAACCAAGACTCTCTAGTGCTTTTAGCTACTAAAGGCTGGCAAAATATTATTAATTTACTTGAAATAAAACCAAAAATTAAATCCTTTCCTTGACTTATTGAACTGTGTCAGTGGAGCACAACCTCTTCCCATTTCCTTCTTTGTCACCTTGTGTCAATTTCCCTTGTACACTAAAAAAGGATTTTGGGGAACTGGAAGCTCAGTTAGTCCTATTTTCTTCTGTAAGAAAACATGATCCCTGTGATTTAAAATATTGTCTTTGGGACTTGTCAGTTTTGAAAAACATCCAGAGCAGAAGTAAATTTTTAGATAGCTGAAACTTTATGGGAAAAAATTAAACCAAATTAAACAAATCAACAAAAAAAAAATCAGTAGGAACAATATCACTTCCAAAAATAAGACATTCAAGCATTTGGATTGCCTGAAGAAAAAAATTAGGTGTGTACTTTTTTATTATTTCAAAATTAAAATAACATATAGCCAAAACCTTTCATGTAAGATTTTTTTCCTAAGAAAATAAACTATATTACTATTGTAAAAATTCCTTTTAAGCATAATAGTTTCATTTCAAAACTAAGAAAAAAAGATTTAAAAAAACCTATTATATTCAAATTTTTTTTTGCCTTGTGTGTACCTAAATTGTAAATTTTAAGTGTTTTCATTTTTTATTTTATGAGTGCATTTAGACACCTTTTTTTTCCTATCCATGCAAATAGATTTTTCTTATAGTTTTGTTTTTTATCCACTTCCCTATAAGCTGAAGTATTTAGAAAATATCTCACATTTTTGCTACATTCTTTATTTTCTTTCTCGTTAAAAACATATACAGTGTGGATCCCTCTGGTAGTTGATTTAGACAGTCTACCCAATAGCTGCCCCTGATCCCAGTATCCCCTGTTGCAGGCACTGGGACACATGAGACCCCAAAACCTCAGCCTCACCTCAGCTGCTGGTACTCAGACCTAGGCACACTGCAGATCCCTGCATTAACTGCCTGTAGATATGCAGGCATAGTTGCCCACAATCCTTGCTCTCCCTGTGCCTTTCACACAAGCACACACATATGCAAAGGGGTCTCATATGACCCCCAGGCTCCACAACCTATCCAGCACTTGGTCCAGTTCTCCTGGTACCCCCAATACCCAGCTCCTCCAGTTGTTCCACTCCCAGACACACACATATAACTGGCTCCCAAGCCACCCATCCTACTGGCCAACTCAGCATTCAGTAGTAATCACACACTGACATATGGACCCTCATCCACTGCAGGCACATGGCCTCCTCTGAACTGTGGTCTCCTCTCCAGTGCCTGCACCCAACTCCTATACACACATATGAACTCAGGTAAAGAGCTGCCTACCCAGGAAAAGAGTTAGGAAGGGAATGTAACAAGAAGCAAAGACAGTCTGGTGAATCAGACAAGGGCACTGGCCAGACACCTGGTTTCAGAATTGGCTCCATTTTTGTCCTTTATTCCTTTATTTTGCCATGTTTTTTCCTGCCCAAACCACCCTGATACCTCCTTCCCCAATCTTTGGTTTGCCCCATAACCATCCTGTAATAAGTCTTGTTCAGTTTCCAAATGCACTTCCCTGTTATCCCCTAATGAGTTCAAAGTCCCCAGCAGTAACCCCTCAGTCTGTAGCAACCTCAGGACAGCCTCTCCCAAAGATCTGCAGTGGTAGGCGTCAATTCCACCCATGCGGCTGATCTCCTCCTGGGATGCCCTAGAGAGCTGAGTCAGGGAGTCCTGTCTCTGGCCGGGTTATTGGGATTCCCCTACCTACTGTTGTTTGTTTATGCTCCATTCTGTGTGTGGTGACCAGCTTCTTGTCATGCATCCTAAAAATAAAGAGATAGCTGGGTGTTGTAAGAATCCAAAAACTCCTACTTTGGGTGGAGATACCCTACAATCATGTTCATGCCCCCCTTCTGGTTACATTTCTTTAAACATTTAAGCAATGATTCCTTTGTGCTATTTCTTGGAGAATGACTGTTGCTAAGGTTGACTTACTACTATAAACAATATAAACCAAAGTATTAAAAAAAGAAAAAAGTTATTTTCTGGAGTTTTTTCCCTCCTAATTGAAAATGTTCATCAATCAATCCACAAAAGATGGAGTAGGTGAAAAAACCATGTCTATTCTCTGAGATTTTTTCAGTGGCTGAAGTATCAGAAACAGATGGCATCTGACATGAGAAAGTTACAAACACCCTTGGTTGATGTGCTATGGAAATATTATCTTCTCTCACAAGAGATGCACTATGCTATACCAGTCTGCACTGCATCAGTGTTGAAATGTTTCTACAGTGCATTGCAGGGTGACAGTTACCAGTCAAATGTTCATATATTAAGGAAAATCTTTTACTGAATATTTCCTTTTTTGCAGCTTTTAATTTCTGCTACCCCCTCTTGTAACATCTATGTTCTGCTTCTCCATGTTTACCAGTCTGCCTGCTGGAAAAGGCTACAAGCGCAGATGCTGCAGGGTTGGTGTAATTCTTCTGTCAGTTCTAAAACAAATTCTTGTTTCTTCTGCTTTGGCAGAACTACAGCAAATATTGCAGTGGCTGGTGACTGAGCCAGGAAAATGAGACAACTGGGGGAAATGGGTTGCTGCAATAGAAAATGAGAATTGCCAGGTAATGAAGGTGATTGACCAGCTACAGAGAGTGAAGTGGTGCCCCTGAGCCTCTGAAACAGCTGAAAGTTCATAGTAATTTGAGTTATTAGCAAAACCATGAGAAGAGAAAATAAAACCTCTGGTGGTCCTACATGGTGTAGTATCCCGTTCTCCTCAGGAACAGCAGCAGCAGAAGACAGCCCCAAATTTTTCACCAGCTCTTTACATCACAGTCAGACTGCAACTCTTTCCTTTTGATTAACGGTCTTGCTCATTCTTCCTTTTCTTGTCTTGTTTAGCATTTGAATAAGGATCAGTGATCACTGTATTTATTCAGGCGCTATGGTTGCAGCTTGACTGAGGTAGGATAAGACATTTTTAGACCAGCACACAGCCTGAGATTTTTTTTAAAATGTATTTAAAAAATAAGAGTGGATTTTCTGTAATTCAACATTTTCTTCTGAATCTTTTTTGGCAACTGATAAGCCAAGAAAACAAAACAGTCAGTCAAAACCCACTAGTGCTTATGTCTTGAGTTCTCTAGCCACATCGGTGACTGCATCCTCCTTTGGAAGGAAATGGTCTGTCTTACACACAGAGCCATATTTCAGTATGTTTACTGCATAACTGCCAGTACCAACAATGCTGCTCCCACACAAGACATTGTGATGTGCCGTAAAAGACTTATGCCATTATGGAAAGTAATTTGTATTTGAATGACATGAGTTAGAAGTTACTTATTGAATTCACAATTGAGAACTGATGCACACAGAGTGTGTATAAATAGACATACATGCCAATTTTTTTTTATTTTTATTTTGCACTGGACAAATATAAGTCCACTAAGCTTTCCACACATTTTCCCTTTACACCTTCA
>JAWWEU010000111.1:65180389-65258727 GCA_035583155.1 Acropternis orthonyx
AATAAAGTTACCACTTGCCTGATGAGCTGTGGTCCGCCTATCTTTTCACCACCCTGCAAACGAGCTGGTCTCCGTCACTCTACCTGTTTACTCTTAGCTAAATTGAACTATATTTAGATATCACTCACAAGAAAACTGATAGAAAAAAAGACACAAAGACTTTAGTTCAGCAGTAATGGGGCCTGCAGGTAGGCATCCACCACCTTCTGTTTTCATAGAAACATAGAAGCACAGAATAGTTTGGGTTGGAAGGGACCCCTCTGCCATACAGAGATGCCACACACTAGACCAGGTTGCTCAAATTCCAATCCAACCTGCCCTTGAATGCTTCCAGGGATGGGGCATCCATGACTTCTCTGGGCAACTGCTTCCAGTGCCTCACCACCCTCACAGTGAAGAATTTCTTCCTAATAAATAATCTAAAACTACCCTCTTTCACTTTAAAGCCATTAACCCTTGCCAGTCCCTCTCTGGCTCTCTTGTAAGTGCCTTTTGGTACTGGAAAGCTGTTATAACATGCCCTGAAGTCCTCTCTTCTCTAGACTAGACAATCTTAACTCTTTCAGTTGAATTTCATAGGAGAGGTGCTCCAGCCCTCTCTGATCATCTTGGTGGCCCTTCTCTGGACTCTCTCCAACAGACCTATATCCTTCCTGAGACGGGGAACTGAGAGCTGGACACAGCACTCCAGGTGGAGTCTCACCAGAGCAGAGTAGAGGGGCAGAATCACCTCATTCAAGCTGCTGGCCACGCTTCTTTTGATGCAGCCCAGGATAACACCAGATTTCTGGGTCACCAACACATATTGTCGAGTCCTGTTGAGCTTTTCATGCACCAGCACCCCCAAGTCCTTCTCCTCAGGGCTGCTCTAAATCCGTTTTCCATCCAGCCTGTGTTTGTGCTTGGGGTTTCCCTGGCCTATGAGCAGGACCTTGCACTTGGCCTCATTGAATTTCATGAGGTTCATATGAGCCCACTTCTTAAGCCTGTCAAAATCCCTTTGGATGGCAGCTCTTCTCTCCAGTATGTTGATCACACCACAAATCTTGGTGTCATCAGCAAACTTGCTAAGGGCAGGTGAAATCCCAATTGTTATATTTGTGTTTATATTTGTTTTATTTTATTTTTCCTTCACTTTTGAATATATGAGTTGTAATCATTAAATTTAAAAATTGCTATTCTAACTCAAAATCTACACCACAAGTCTAAATGGGATGTAATTATAAACTTTCAGTATCATTATGAAATTAAATGATAAAAACATCTTATGCAACTGCAGCTAAACATATTAAATAGATGGTAAAATTGCACTTTACTACTGCTATGTGAAGCTGGAAACAGGATGGGGTTTTGATAGAAATCAGTTACAAATGCAAAATTGATCACTAATTGGCCAAAACTTCACAGATAATCAACCTAATAACAGCTAATCAAACAGAAGTTACAAGTTAAACAAATAAATCCTTCCCTCATAGTCCCTCCTTTTGAGACCCTGCTCGCTATGAAGTGTGACTCCATTCACTGGCCATTTAACAGTTCAGAAGTTTTTAGAGTCCATCTTTGCTCAAATTGTAGAGAAACTTGAGACTGATTTCATAAAACAAAGCCTTCAGCACTAGTGACTCTTGTCACAGCACATTACCTCCTCAGTAGTACTGGCACATCTGTCTGAGAGGCTTTGCTGTGAACCAGACCAAGGAATTGATCCAGCTGGAAATAATCCCATGGATCGTTTTTCTTTTTTTCCTTTGTTGTTGTTGTGGTTTGGGGTTTTTTATTTTTTTTATTCAAGTCAGGTCACCTTCTCTGTCTAGATCACAGCAGGAGTGGGAACATGCAGGAAGGTGCCAGTCATCCACTACCTGGTACTTCAAAAATGCTAGACCACAGCCTAGGAACTTATTTTTGAGGCTTGTTCCTTTTAAACAGTTGTAGGTTATACATGCAGAAGCAGTCACTGATACTCAGCATTTAAAACATGTCCCAGAATCTCCAAACTTTGGAATGAAGTACATAATATAGCCGTAAAATTGTGCATAACTATACTTCCACACAAGACTCAGTGATAATGTTGAGATTTCCTTTTTTTGTTTCCACAATCACATATTTCATCTTCCATTTTCCTCTCTATAGCACCAAGTTTACAGCAGTTAGGCTCAGACTGCTGGACACTCTGGACTCTGCCTTCACTTGATGGAGGAGAACATGGGTGCATTCATTCTACACTGCTGGCTGGAGCCTTGAATCAAACCATCCATGCTTGACTTGGAAAAACTGAGCTGTAACAGATTGTCCCAGCCCACCTCAGTCTATCCAGGATATTTCAGTGCAAACCTACACCTATAATTATGGGTCATGTGTGCAGCAAACTCCAGATGAGTTTGAGCTCAGATGAGCAGTAATAAGTGGAAGTTAGGGGATTTATAATGGGCAGTTGTGAGGAAATCTGTCTAGAGAACAGGTACTTAACTGATGGGATAGACATGCTGAGAGTATTCTGCTGAGAGCAGTTTGTTCCTGCAACATTCAGTTATTGCTTCTGGGGACTTTAAATATCATTTCTTGTGGCCCAGATGATCACAGGTATTCAGGCACATACAAGAAATGTAAGCTTTCCACAGCGCTATTTCACTGAGGCACAGATGGAGCTGTATGATTTATCTGAAGTCACCCAGGGATACAGCAGCAATCAACCTCACCAGGCCTATTCCCCAAAGCACAGCCAGCCTTCATAATAGATGCTGATTAAGTACACAGTCGGCACAAGGAGTAGAAATGGATTCCTCCTCTCAATTCTGTATATTGCTATAAACAATTTACATGAATAGTAGCTTGTTATGGGGTTGATGATTCATTGAGGTGTCTTACTAGATCATACTTATAGTATAACTTGAACTGTGGGTGCCACTAGTGCCTGTGAGGCTGGTGAGAGGGCTATACTTTGGCTAACTTGTTGGCAGTTCAAACCTGGGATTTATAAACCACAGCATCTGATTCAGCAGCAGGTGGCAGAAACCCCTGCATAGAGAGGTAGGAGTTGTAGAAAAAGGTATAAAATTGTCAGTTGTGAGTTACACTCTGTAAGACCCTACACTTTTCTTATGAGCTCATCAAAGAGGTTTTATGTCAAAAAGGTACAAGGCCTCAAAAATCCACTCAACAGATTTTTTTTAAAAAGATGCCTGCAGTTCTTCTATACCTTGAGGATACATACAAGAAAATTGCTATGATGCTTTTCAAGGGGTCAAAGTAACACACTTTTACTGGCAAACTTTGGAAAATAAGAGAACTTGGCAAATTTTAAAACAAGTATTAAATCAACATAGATCATTTCACAAAGCACTGATTTAGCAAATCCCAGCCTATCCAGGTTTAAATTACCCAAATACCAAGAAAAGGAAATTAGGAGAAGGAGAAGTAAAGAAAGAGAGAGAGAGTGAAATAGAGAGAATTATAGCTACAACCTTAGATGCAATATAGAACCAGCTACCAGAAGTCCAAGAACAATAGGGCTGTGACTATGCAGAGGCCACATAGTGTTGGCGTTATCAGCTCTGGACTGCTGTGACTACCCTCCCAGGTGGGGCTTTCAGTCTGCTAGCCCTTCTGGGGTTGGATTAGGACCTTCAGGGGGTGTGGTGTGGTGTTTCAGAGGTGCCAATGGCTAATAGCTATTCAGGGAGTGGGTTAGGGGCTCCACAGAGTGTGATGTGGGGCAGTGCTCCCGATGTGCCAGTGACTGACGGCTATGTAGAGACTCTTAAGGAGTCATGGTTATGGGGGGCAGAACACCATTCCACCTTGTCAGAACCTAATTAGTTCCCCCTGATACACACAGAGTTGTTCCAAGGCAATAACTTTAATAACTTTTTTCAGTCCGTCACATGCTTGTAGTCTGAAGATGACATCGTGTCACTGAAGCCATGTAGGCAGTGCTCATAGCACCTTAACTGTCTGGCTTTATGTGCACTTGATCTTTGAAGTCTCATTGTTCATGGTCCCAGACCAAGTTCGCATTTAAACAACGATATTTTATAACACTTGACCATTACAAAGCTCTTGTGCCTTTCATTGGCACCTTCTGTAAGACTGCTTTTAATTGGCAGTGCGGACTAGAAAGATCTCAAGATATATGGATTTCAGATCCCCACTCTGCCCTGTTTACTGTGCTCTTGAACATGTGTTGTGAAGCCTATAATGCTTTGCTCTAACTACCAATTCACTGTGCAGTTGATGATGAATGAGCTATAATATTTTACTGCTCTTGGCTAAGTATATGAAGTGGCATAGGCAGTGAGCATATTTTAGGATTTATTCAAGTACAAGCATTGAAATACTCATATTCTTTGCAGGATGCAAGAGGAAAATAAAGACTTTGATTTTTACTTTTTTCCCTGTAAAATAGAAGCATTCTTTGAAAAGGTTTGCTCTGCTGTTTTTACATTTTGTGATATTCAATGCAAAGTATTTTGACAGAGTTATGCTTAAATTATATTCTAATATTTACCACTGTGTATAACTTGAGGGGAAGAGGGCTGTTTGTGAGATTCTCCTTATAGACTGAATGTGTTGGATGCTGCAGGAAGGCTCCCCATATCAAGGAAGCAAGAGGAGGCAATGACCAGTGACAGGATCTGCCAAGAACTGGACAACCCAACAGGTTTCTATTGTGGGGTTTCTCCATACCCGTTTGACTTAGGTCTGTGGTGTATCACTGAGGTATCATTGCTGACATTAACACCTGCTTACATTGTCCCCCCAGGTTGCTCTCTGCCATTTAGTTTCCTTTCTGTTACAGAGAGTGGGTTTTTCTAGGGAAAGGAACTTCACTATACTTGTCCCATAGTAATAAAAAATTAGAGAACAGTTGTAATATTCTGGTATTGATAATTGTAAAAATAAGATGTGGGCTGATGCAGTGACCACATTTTTTCCACCTTTTATTTTAAGCCAGAGGTTTTTCCTGAATCTCAACATCTTCATTCCAAAGACTCAGCTGCATTAAGAAAGAAGCACTTTTCTAAGCTCTCTTCTAGCATTACATAATTAGATTTCCATTAAAAGTTGACATTTGGCAGGTTTTCACCCACAGTAGAAAGTTATCGTCATGCCCTAGCGCTCCATCCCTCTTTCCCCTGTTCAAGTCAACACCAGGATGTTGACACTGAATGTCTTCTGTTTGAATTTCATGTCACATTGCCGCCTGGTGATTATTCTATTGGTCCCTGACATCACAAAATTCCTTCTATGTGAAAGTCAAACAACAGGGAAATTCAACACTTGTGGGGGAGAAAAAAAGGAAAACAAAACAAACCCAAAACAAACCCACTACAACAAAACAAACAAAACCAAATCCAGTCTTTTGTGTGTGTCCTAGAATAACACAAATACTGATAGTCTTATAAAGCCTTCAACACAGTCCCACACAACACCCTTATCTCCAAAGTGAAGAGACATGGATTTGAAGGGTGGACTATTTGGTGGATATGAAATTGTCAGAATGGGCACAGTAGAGCTGTGATCAATGACTCAGTGTCCAGGTGGAGGCTGGTGACAACGCCCTGTCATGGAATCTGTGCTCTTCAATATCTTCATCAATGACATAAACAGTCAGATTGAGTGCACCCTCACCAAATTTGCATGAAACTGAATAGTGAGGCTGGCACACCTGAAGGATGGGATGCCATCCAGGGCAACCTGGACAAACTCGATAAATGAGTCAACAAGGACTTTGTGAAGTTCAAAATGTACAAGATCAAGGTGCTGCACCTGCGTCAGGGTAATCCCAGATAGTATTAGCTGGGGAAAATCATTCAGAGCAGCCCCAAGGAGAAGAACTTGGAGGTTCTCTTGAATGAAAAGCTGGATGTGAGCCAACAGTGTGTGCTTACAGCCCAGAAGGCCAACTGCATCTTGGGCTGCATCAAAAGAGGAGTGACCAGCAGGTTGAGGAAGGTGATTCTGCCCCTCTGCTTTGCTCACATGAGACCCCACTGGGAGTACTGCATCCAGCTCTAGAGTCCTCAGCACAAGAAAGACACGGACCTGTTGGAAGTGGTCCAGAAGAGGGACACCAAGATGATCAGAGGGTTGGAGCACCTCTGCCACAAACACAGGCTGAGAGAGCTGGGCATGTTCAGACTGGAGAATAGAATGTTACCGGAAGACCTCATTTCAGCCTTCCAGTACCTAAAGAGGGCTTATAAAACAGGGAGAGAGTTATTTCACATGGGCAGATAGAGATAAGACAAAGACACCGGTTTCAAACCAAAAGAATAGACATTTAGATTAGATGTTAGGAAGAAATTATTTCCCATGAGGGCAGTGAGGTACTGGAACAGGTTGCCCAGGGTACTTCTGGATGCCCCATCCCTGGCAGTGTTCAAGGCTATGTCAGATGGGGTTTTGAGCAACGTGGTCTAATGTGTTGCTTCCCTGTCCATGCCAGGCGGGTTGGAAAAGATGATCTTTAAGGTAATTTCCAACCCAAAATGTTGTATGATTCCATGGGAGGGTGTATATTTCCTATGATATCAGACACATGCATTTTTTTGTTTTAATCGGAGTGAATACTCATCCTCATCTAAATTAATTCACTAGCTTAACATTATAGGAGCTACATGGTCATCTTTTCCTCACACAGTCAGAATGCTGGGAATCAGATTTTATGCTTCAGAAGTCAAGACAAGCCATCCACAAAGGGCTTAAAAACAAGTGATTGAAACAAAATGGCACTGTCAGCCACATTTGCTTCTTGATTCTGAATCTGCAAAGGACCATGTAACTTTACATAATTCACACATTGTCATGGAAGATGATTATATGCATTGTCTTGCAGAGTAAATTATAGAATCCTGGCCAGTGTATACCTTTCTGTAACTTTCCTGGCAAATAATTTAAAGATGATTTCTCCAGTTTGTTTTTTCACCATCAAGAAGAAAATGAAGGTCTGAAAAACATACTTCACTGGGTGCTTTCCTATTGATTTATTTTACCTTACTAAAGTGGTTTTTCTTTCTTAATATAAAGCAGGAAAACACTCAAAAGCTGTATGACAAAAATCCAGAGTTACAATAAAATTTTTGTTTAAGTGACATCTCCTCAGATACTCCACACTGCCTTTAATGCTATGGAAATAAGCTGATTTTGTATAAATGTTATATAATATTAAACCATTGGCCCACAGGTATGGATATTCATAAAACACCACAGGCAACAACATGTTTTTTCTCCTGTTAACCTTGACCATGACAGCAGCAATTTCCTATGTCTATAAGCAATGTTAGAGGATGCCTCAGAAAAAGTGTTTCCTATAAGGACTGGATTAAAAACCATAACATGAGACATTCAATTTGAGATATACAAGGTTTTAAAATGTATCCTGTTTGAAACACATAGCATGAGAAAGGCATGTGCTGCAGGCCTGATACTCCTAAAGTCAGTGAAACATGACAAGAAATCAGAAGCTATTGCAAGAAGCCGCTTGCTGAGCAGATCTCAGAGAGACTGGCTGCCTCTGTCCAGACCCAGCTTGCATGGACAGGCTCCTCAGCCTCTCCCTCACTGCCTCCATTGGGTCTCCGATTGCCTGCTTCCAAGGCCAGCTCTGATGTGGCACAGCTGTGCAATCTCAGATCAGATTGATGCATACAACCAGTAGAAAGTGTAAAGCTGGTAGAAAAAGCTGTGAAAAAGCTTTGTCTGGAGTCTCCGCACCTTGTCACAGGAGCTGCCCTTGTCCCAGGCCTGTACTGCAGCTGCACAGTGGCTGTTCTGGTGTCTGGCCCTGTTTCCTACTTACCTTGACCTTGCATTGCTGATTTCAACTTCCTTACAGGAGCTTAGACCTCTCTCATCACCACAGACTTCTGTCTCAGGACATGGCAGTGGGAGAAACTGCCTCTGTCCTCTCAGACCTTGGCCCAGATGGAGCTCCTGAGGGAGGACACAGCTGCCCCTGCCCCAGCTTTCAGCTGCAGCTGAGGGCCAGGAGCTGCCCCAGCTGCCAAGGGGAGAAGCACTCTGGTTGTTGTGCTGAGGGATGACATACCAGATAACATCTTTACAGACTCTTCCATCAGGACAAGAAGACAGACAAAGCCTTCTTAAAGCAGTTGGGAAACATATTCAAACCTCAAACCCTGACTTTCATGAGAGACTTTAATCACCTAGAAGGGCAACCTGTCAAGGTACAAATAATCCAATTTCTGTAGTATGCTTGGGACAGTTTTTGACACAGATTCTGGAGATGCTTATCCAACTATTCTGTTCACAAGTAAAGAAGAACTGTCTGGGGATGTGATATTAGACGACAGCTTTGACCATCCTGTCTGTAAGATTGGCAGATCTAGTCTGCAAATTAAGATCCTGAAGGAAGTGAGGAAGGCAAATAAAAGAATAGCCCTTGACATCAGGTGATGTGCTCCATTCTCATCAGAAGTCTCCTATGTTAAACTCTCACAAAAGCTAAGTTGCCCAGGAGACCTGTGCACTTTTCAGGTGCAAGGACAGTCCATCAGTCCATCCCGGTGTGTGGGACAACAAGCAGTGTGTGACAGGAGATCAGTGTAGCTGAACAGGGCTGAGCATAAGATGTTCATGGTAGGTGAAGCTGAGTTTAGGGTGTTGAGGCTGCTCTCAATTCTGTGTCTCATTAAGATTCAAATGTACCAAAATCAAAACATGTAAAATATTCACAAACAGCCAGAAATCTAGGAGAAAAAACAAGAAGTCAAGAAAATGTGAGAATTCAAATATCAATCATGAATTAGTCTCACCAATGTCTTCTGCAGACCTCATCCTTCCCTTTCAGAGCCACTTCAGGCTAACTGACTCTGCTTATTCAACTCTGTCTTGTCCTTCATGAACACTACTTATGAGTCAAGCCTCCATGACTCTTCAAGCCTCCTAGAGACTTTTCAGGACAACTATACTGAAAAGGATCTGGATCACTTCCAGCCTGCTTTAATAGAGCGTGGGAGTGCAGACATTCACACAGTACTATGTGTTAGGTCCAGGCAGCCTATTGTACTGTTAGGGTTGCAGTAACTGATGGTAAAATAATCATATATCTCAAATACTTTGGGATAAGGATTACTACTTCTGACACACTTCCCTGCAGGAGGAAGGGGAAGGGAGTGCAGCGCATGGTTTGGAGCAGTTTTAGTGGGAATGCTAAACTGGAGAATGACATTCCTAAACTACAACAGGAGCATTATTTTTTTTTACATATAAAAATTGTTGCTGTTATGTAGATATCATAATATTGAGGGATTAACAGCCATGGAAATTCTAGTTTCTAGTATTCATAGTGTTCAAAATGTAGCAGGAATACTGAAAAACACAAGAAAAGTTTCTAATTTGGGCCAACTAATTCTTACCACATAGCAGATACATGGAAAATATTCCCCTGAAAAGTATATTGCACAATTTTACATCCCAGGGATATAAACTGTACACAGTTCTACAGGACACTGTATAGGTAGTTAATCAGTCTTCTATAACTAGCCAACCACGTGCCCGTTACGAAGCTTCTGCGTCACTATTACTAATTCATGATGACATCAGCTGGTGGCTAGGGATTGTCCATCACAATGTGCCACTGCGTAACTCATATGCATAGCATTAATTACACTGGCACATGCTAAATAATTCAAGCTTCCTTGGACTTGCACACAGACATCAGTAAAGTTTATTCATGCCTATTAAGCACTGTCCCACACTGGAAACTACGCACAGTGTTCTGTCCCCATTTTCAACATAGAAATGTTAATTCCCAATATAGCTGAGGCTGCCAGACATCATGTTTTTCTGGATTTGTCTTTTTTTCCTGATGAGAAATTTTCCAGGTGATATCTGAAAACTCTGCACTGTAATTTGTGGTGCCCAAGCATGATCATGGATAACACATCTCCTCATCTCTGTGCTTGTAGTCTGGATGCAGCAGACTTAGGGCAGATGTAAAGAGGCCAAAATAGATTTTCCTTTTCCTGGATGTGTTGGACACCCCGAACA
The DNA here is from genome assembly GCA_035583155.1 of Acropternis orthonyx. NCBI lineage: Eukaryota > Metazoa > Chordata > Aves > Passeriformes > Rhinocryptidae > Acropternis > Acropternis orthonyx. The sequence continues at coordinate 65,190,404 of JAWWEU010000111.1, forward strand.
GGTGCTGCATCAGAGGCCTGTACATTTGTGGGAAATTTGACATACACAAGAGCTGAAAACTCCTGTGCATTTGAATCACCTGGAGAGTACACACACACAAGCTAGGAACTGTAATTACCTCAGTTAGGGTGACATGCAACACAGTCTGACAGGTGTTTGTAAAAATGCAATGGTGTTGCCATTCAGAAAATGGCACAGCCAGAGTCAAATCACTTTCTCGTCTGTTGAGTTACTCACTTGCTGCAGAGAGGCAACCCAAGAGGAAACTGCAAGCTCAGAAGACTGTAAAAGACTAATTCTATGGCTGGTATCTGAATGCAGAAGTGGTATGAATATGGTGAATGGCAAGGGCCTTTTCCAAAGGTTGATTTACATTGTGGCTCATAAGTAGTGAGATAAGTACTGTAAATGAGGAAATTGGACCTATTTTCATTCATCCCTATAGCTCATGAATGCAACAAACTAGTAATGCTCCTAAATACCAACTCTGTACATTTAAAAAAAATGAATAAAACATAGGGTCAACAGAGTCTGATCGAAATCTAAGGCCACATAATACTGTATATTTGGTGCAGTGACAGCTTTGTATAAAAAGAAACCCCCCCCAAAGAACCCCCCCACAACCAAAAAAAACCCCCCAAACCAACAACACCCACACACACACATACACCCCCCCCCACAGCTGACAGTCTGGAAAGACTTGGTAGTGCCCTGGGAATTGCACTAAAAGAAAACCCCTATATTAGTGAAGAAATAAATTATTTATTTAAGTTTTTTGTCTCAGCTCCGACAATTGTTGTCATCTATATGTTCAGAACAAAGCCTAGATCCTTGACTCTATAAAAATGATAGATGAGTTTCAAGACCGTCAATGCAGCAGAGAGGAAATAACACAAAATATATTTGCCTCAGCAAATGAATAAAAAGAAATTTGCCTCAGCCTTAAAATATGCAATAATTTGATTAAGAATAGGAAAGCTGAATTTCATCCACCAGCCCACTCAGCAGCCCACACATTCAAAATATATTAAAGCAAGAACTTAGTCTTACTGTTCATTTTTTTGTCATAATAGACTATTTGGTACCTGCTTTTCTGTCTATGCTGTATCTTTATTGAGAAATTCAATCTTTGCTGAAAAAAAATCCCTTTTGAAATAAGGTAAAATTTTATTCCCATATTCCACATAACTGATCTTGCACAAGCTGAAAAGTGGTGTTTTACTCAGGAAAGAGACAGTGAAAGAATAGAATAAAACTACCAAGATACCTTTTACTCAGCCTGTAGGACTTTGCATTTGAATTTCGAAATGGCAGTCACACATTCTCTCTCCTGAAGCAGAGAGGAAAACAATGCCTTTTCAAATAAGAACTGCACACACATACACACAATTAAATGTCATTCTCAGTCAGGCATTTCTATTCCATTTCCCCAGCCTAATTTATGATTTTTTCCTTTAATTTCATGATGGATGATTTTAGACTTTCAGAGAGTTTATATTACAGTGTTGTGGCCAGATGTGTGTATCACAAGAGGCAATTGGCATGTGCTTTTCCTCATTTACACCTCTAGATTTACCATCTGCCACCTGGCATTGGGAGAGAGTCACTGAGTTATTTCTATTCTTTAAATATTGAACAAGGATCTTGATTACTAAAAGGAACATTGTATTAACCCCAAAGCTACTGTTCTTTTTCCATTTCACTGAAGAGTTTATACATTAAAATCCCTCTGTGCCTGGCTTCTCACTGCAAGCTGAGATAAACTATTTACATCATTGCAGCACCAAGTGCACTGTTGCATTTACATTGTCTTTAGGCTGATAAGAAGAGTGATTGTTCTTTGTTATTGATCACATTACCTTCATTTGGCATTCAGAAGTTGTTTCTTCTGAGTAATAGTTAATCAGTATAAAGGTCCTTTCATTAATTCGCTTAATACTACCTCCTAGCATATTCTTAATACTTTTCACTTTCAAATATTGCTTCATTTTTAAGTTTATACCCAAACCCTCTGATCTAAACATAAAGCCCTAGGAGGCTTTATTATTATTGCTGTTATTCTTTTCTCTGTGTTTTTCCCTATCCAGTGCTTTTCCTGAATCTAGTAATTTGATCTAGCAAATCAAATCTAGACTGTATCAGACATTTTAGAAATCAGGCTACTGGAGCTTCTTTGCACAGCATAGAATTTGCAATATGAAGTTTCAGGAGCCTTTTTCGCCCTGTTAAGTGTCTTTGAAGTACATTTGGATATTCTATTAAGAACTATTAAGACAGGGGCTTATTTCCAGCTATGTTGCTCTGTAAACTTTGACTTAAAATGGAGTGGAGTTGAATCTTTAAATCTGAACTTATTCTGAGAAATTAAAGATCAGAAATTAAAGGCTGTTGTCAGAGACAACATTCTCAGATATCTTCACACAGTAAACATACAGTACTTATATTACAGAAGCATTTTTCATGTGTACTCTTTCTGGCCATTGTAAATCAGTACTATTAATACCAGCCTATTTTACCTGTTTCATCACTTTTTCAGAATTATGGCCTCTGTTAGGATTTATCAATCCAGTTTTAAATATAGTTCCACAATCTACATACTTTAGTCATTCAGCAGAAATCTATACAATATTTTTATACCATCAGACACAAAAGTACACACACACTCAAATACAGTTTCTTTCTAGGGTTTCAGGAACATCTGTATCATTGTATGTCAGAGTGAGTGTAATTGTTATTATGAGACACAATCCCAAACATGGTTCAGGAAAATTCAGGCATTGTATTTCAGAACAAGCCTGTCTGATAAAATATCTTCCTCTATTTGGGATATTTTCAGACAGAAAATAGTTAACATATTGGAATCACGATTATCTCCAACATGCAACAAATCCTAGTTATCCTGGAAGATGAACAACTCACACATTTTACACTGAAGAGTTTAGCAAGTGCTGTTATGCTGTTTAGGGAGAAATAGGCAAAAGCCCACCATCAAGCACAGTACAAAACAGAGTGAAGCAATGACAGCAGCTCTCCCTGATCCTACATGAACAACTTAATCAGGCAATAATATTCTTGTACTCACTCTTCTGTTTTCCAATAATATCCAATTAATTAGGATACCTTTCTTCCTTTCAGTTCACCCTGAACATGTTTTGAGGTTTAGTTCTTTCTCTTTTTTCTCCACTAAACTAAAAATGTGTCTCCCTTACTGATATCCTGATCTTGTCTTCAATTAGAAAACACTGTCACTATTAGCAACCTCTACTCCTCTGTCACCTTTCTGGTTTTTGATTTGTCTGATACCCAGTTTGCTGAACTTGACCCTCCAAGACTATGTCAAATATATCTGAGAACATTCTCATTGACTTTTTGCTTACGAAAGCTGTGAAATTTAGTTTCATAGATAATATTAAGGATGAATACAGTCGTGCTACAGGATCCAGATAATACTGAATTATTTATAGGAAACATGCTGTATCTCAACACAAAATAATGCTTAAGTAACCTCTCCTGTATATATCAAATAAAGATTTTCAGAAGCACAAGGGAAAAAAAAAAAAAAAGGGAGAGAGAGAGAGAGAGAGAGAGGGAGGGAGAGAGAGAGAGAAAATATAAGAGAGACTACATTTGGAAATATGCAAAGAATTGCTATTAAAGCAGAATAAAATACCACATGATTTCATCAGTTTGTAGAGAAGTAAACGGAAGTCTCTCTAGTTATTCTACAAGATCAGAAAAAAAGAGAAGAAACTACCAGAACTTATTATATACATTCATTTTTTATTTCAGTTAGGAATACATAAGCATTAGTTTCTTGATCTAAGAATATGTAGGAAATGTCCACAGACACCAAAAAGTATTTAAAATGTTAAGGCTGCAAAATCAAGTCTTGAAAAACTACAAAATTCTAAGCTTGCACTTAGAATGTCATGTGCCCTCTCTGATGCTTTTCAGCAGTTGAAAAATTTCAGTGTTTCATTCTGCTTTATCCCAGGGGAAAAAAATCTAAGTATTCAGTGAATTAATTCTTACTATTGACCTCATGAATGAAATCACAGGACAGTCAGGGAGTTGTGACTCTCTCATTCTGCCTTATGGGCCAGTTTTCAGCCCAGACTTCTGCACACCCCTCTTTGCAGCTTTCTGGGCAGCCAAGTAAATCCCTGGAGAGGGTTGTTACCAAGGGGCAATGTACCCCATGGAGTTGAGTTTGCTGCTGGCAGGTGTTCCACATCCATGTATGTAGCATAGGATGGAAAAGACTCAGAACGGTCTTACTAAAAACCTTTGCAGTTCTGGTAGGAATGGACCTCCCTAGCCCCAAGGCAAGAACCACCCACCTACGTTTTTATTGCAAGGTTCTAAAAGGTCTTTCTTTATGTCCAATGCCTCTTTCAACATTCCACTGAGCACAATGCCCTGAAATAATCTATCTTTCTGATATGCGGAAAGGCTGAGTCCATTTGCTAAAACCTGGAGATAATATTTTTTGCTTCTAAAAATACTAAAAGTAAATTTCTTTTAACATTGACATTGTTTGATATAGCACCCTAATTATTTGGCAATTGCACACATAAAAAGAAAAAGTGGTGCTATCATTAAGGAGAAGAAAGGGAGGAGGCACACACATATAGGTTCCATACTTTTACTTGCTTTTAATTTGTCTGAGCCTTTCTTGAATTTTAAAAGAAGTTCAACACTGTGTGGAAGATTCAAAGTTCAGAAGAGTTTTAATTAATAACTACAGATATCAAACAACTTACCTAGGAAAAATGTGTGCAGCTATTTCATATTTACTCTGCATTCATTAAAGTATTTCAGATGATCGCTTCAATTAATTTGGAACAAATGACTAGAATTTAACATCTCCATTAATAAATCATATATGAAAAAACTTGCTTCATTGAACAGTGCAATTATTGTCAAAATTAAATCTTTTCAAATACCATTTCTTTCCTAAGTTTTCTACCAAACTGAAACTTGTAAGAAATGCATGATACACTGAAGAACAAAATGTGACAAAAAAACAGTGCAGTGATGAAAAACAATGGTAAAATGCAGGCTGTGCCAGCTACCAATCAGATAATAATGATTAGTCAAAAAGTCAGTAAATAAACTCCACACTATTTGCAACACAGTGCACTTCCAAAGAGCAATTTATTCCATGGTAAAAGGTGACAGAAATAGTGGAATTGAATTGGGTTTTAAATAATTCCATTAACTTTTATTCATTATGGAGTAAAACAAGATTGTGAGTTTAGATACCTAAATCCGAGATATCTATGACAGGTGGGATAATTGACACCTAGAATTTCTAGGTCTTACAATCCAGGTATTTACCTTTAGAGCACCATACATTCATTTCAAAAAGCCCACAAAACTGTCCTGCATGTGCTTCAGGCATGAATATATACATATTACAGTCAAACCAGTAGTAAAAATCTTAAAATGCTGATGTATTAAAAATTTTCTAAATTTCTGAAAAACACATTGTTATCCATTACACAGTACAGACAAAGAGGTGAGATAACAATCTTCAGTTATGTGAATGCAAACATCAATGACTAGTCAGTTCAGCATTCAAAAAATTGACAGTTATATAAAATAGCACAACAGTAATAGGTTGTGATGAAAAATTAAACGAAAAACTAAACTAGCTGTGAGAAACAAAACAAACCCACAAAAAAAATAAGAAATAACTATAGAAAAATAATTTTGCCTTATCAATGTCTCAGTATTTTAAACTATTATATGATTAAATGAACAATGTATTTATCAAAGACAGTCTAGTTTAAATAAATTCTCCAAAGTTTATCCAAAACTTGGATTCATGTCCCTGCAACCAAATGCTCTCATGTTAGAACAGACAAGTGATGAATATTCAAGCTTTGACAGAATTCTCCTTTAATACCATTTAATACAGGGAAAGGTGTACTTTACAAGTGCAAAGTAGTGAGAAATTACTGGCACAGAACTGCATTCCAAAATTCTGGGAGTCATGGTGCTTCTTACACAGTGCTATGGTTAATCTTTAAGGTACTTTCCACTTTTAGAATTTCAGACCTCTTTACCCAAACACAACGTTTCCCTTTTGCCACCAGACAAGCAAATGCCTAACAGAGTGTGTATTCTTGTGGTATGTAAAAGCAGTTTTCATTTTTCTTTGAGAAAGCAATATCTGATTTGCGTTTGTTTAACTAGTGATCAGAGAAACATGGAAAAATCTAACATTAGGATTTAAAAAATAAATTTCAAACCTATTATGGAACTTAAGGTCACTCCAATAATGAATGACACGTGGTGAATGCAATTTATATGTCAAAAGATGATGTTATAGGGAAACATAGGATAAAAACAAGGAGTTCATGTATTCATTATTGAACCTACACAAATGAAAGGTTTAATAATAGTTAAACTTTTGTATTTTAATGTGCAAAATTCAAGCAACAGGCACCAAAATACCAAGAAACAGGTGCTTTTTAGGCTTTTGTACATTAAATGAAAATGAAACAATTATTTAAAATCGAAGTTGAAAAACCTTTTATTTGCTATTCTGTAGATAAATCAACAGATTTCAATTCTAAGAGTCACACAGTCTCAAAGTTTCACTAGACAGAAAAGTATCTTCAGAGACTTTTTCTGATTGACAATTTAGTTATGGTTCTTCTTTGCCTTGTTTGATTACAGGGTCATGCAAGGGAAGATTAACTTGACACTCTTCTTTAAAGAATGATTCAGTCCACATTTCCTACATTATTTTCTACCAGGTAATCAAGCATTTGCAAAAGCTGAAGACTAAATAATTAATCAGTCAAGAGATGAAAACATGAAAAACTAATGACTCAGGGTATATGTAAGAGGCACAACTCCTGTGTGATGGAAAATGTTTAGCACCAATTTATATGTTTATTTAGAATTCACCTTTACAGGTACTCAAAATTAATATCTATAGCCATTTTAAAGGTCAACCACATTGAGTATACTGATGGTTTTGTATACCAATCTGAATTATTTTTAACACTGCACCTGTTATGAGTGACTTTTGAATCCTTCCTTGATCTTTACTGAAATAGATCAGTTAGCAAAAGAAATTACTTTTCTTGAAAGTGAAATATATATCTAATATATGGAATCTCAATCTTTCCTGGAAAAGTTACAAGACACCTGGTCATGTTAATCTTTCTTTACTATAGCTTCTTTTTTTTTTTTTTTTTTAATCCAAAGCAAAATAGGCAATATTTTCCTACTAACTTTAAGTTGTCATGGATCACTGATACTCTTTAGAGATTTAACCAACTTCTTTTGCAAAATTGGATGTGAATAGATGTATTTTACCCAAAAGTACTGCAAGGAAATGGAGAGCAAAAGGACCATACATCTAGAAAAAAAAGGAAAAAAAACCAAAAAACAATGGCATGGACATAGGTCATATCATGCCAGCTGGTGCAAAGAACCTGGACTGGATTTTTGTTGCTGTTTTTAAACTTGATAAATGTAACCATTGGATTCAGCCATCCCAATAACTTGTCTATGGCAATGACAAATATAAAATTTTGAGGGAAAGCATTTAAAAAGCAGGAAAGGCACAGAGCGATATATCCCTTGGTGTATTCTGTTGGCTTCCAACAATCAAAAACCTAGAGATTTCATGAGTCACAAACTGCAATCAGATACATTGATTTTTAATAGCTGCAGCTTCTTACTTTCAGCTGTTTCCAGCTTTGCATTTTCCATTTTCTTTAGGTTTATTTTTAGGTTGAGTTCTTGAACCAAGAGGGAAGCACGGTTTTTTTGAGACCATCTATGCACAAGTTGCATTGGGTCACACCAGCCCTAGTAGTTGCAATGGACTAGATCCAAAAAATTAGGAATTCGCTTCTGGAAAGATTCAAGTATCTGCCTAATTTGTTTGACTTCTCCTTTAGAAAGTCAGTGGTCTGCTTTGGGTTCCCATGCTGAAGAGAGACACCCTATGACAAGATGACAGAAGTTCCATCATGCGGTAGCACTTGAATATTTGCATACTTGAAACTCCATTGAGAAATGTCTGATTTTATTTCAAAATTGGATTTTTTTTCCAGATTTAGTCAGCACTATTATTTCATATGTTTTCTGAATTTTGTATATTTTTCATGAGCTCCTCCAAAGCTTTCTCTGCTGATAAACATGTATAGATAATTCAAGGCTTTCATAGAAGTAATTTATTTTGAAATTATTTATTCTCCAGTTTAATTGACATCTCTGTATGGAGTTGAAAGTGTGAAATCTGCCTGTACAAGAAATGTTTTTGTAAGTTTAGGAGCTGGTGACATTGCACAGAGAGAGGGCAGGGGCCTTTTCAAATGCCAGAAGTCAGAAGAGGAAAGCAGACAAGAGTACCTTTGAATTTCTGAGAGGAGAAAGTCTTTACGAGATGAGCAGAGGCAGACAGTCTGAAAGGAGAAGTAGGGTTACAGTCTGTCATGAATTACTTCTTAGAGAAGACAAACCTGACATGAAAAGTATATTTGACCGTAGTTCCACTACAGTTTACATTAAGTCAATTTCTAATACCGTTTAAAATCTGGATTGAAGTCTTATCATCTGACACAGGAATCCGTGACAAGGAGGGATTTAGCGAGATCAAGTGCTACAGGCTCTTGAACATGAAGAGTGGCAGCAACAGGTAACACTGCTAATGGTGGCAGCTCCCATTTGTGTGTCTTATCACTGGAGAGGGCCTTACGTATATGTTACTGTTTACCACTCTGTGATCCAGTGCAAAACAGACTTTTTAAAACCAAAAGACAAAAAAAATGTGCCTTAGCAAAAACTTAGGCTGTGCATAGTGGTCCTTGTATTAAACCTCAGTTTTGTTCATAACTGTTTTTAAATTGTTTTCCAAACATTGTGTCCCTGCTCTTCTAGATGTACGACTTTGTGCCATATTTCTTAGTACAAAAGAAATCAAATTATAAGTAAATCACTTAGGGTCATTATATTACTAATAGACTTTTTCTTCATGACAGATAAGAAACAGAGCTGTTACTAGCTATATTCTGGTTATAGCTTTAAAAGGATTCAGTAATATAGTCTAAGAAGAATATTTACCTTTGCCTTGTCCTATGCTGCTAGGGTCAGGAAGGTTAATTGGTGTTATGGCCTAGACTGTGAAATTTTTGTTTTACCATCACTTATTTTTACCTTTTTTGATACAGAAAAACTAATTATATTTTTATTTTATTTTATTTCTAAATTAATTTTCCATCTCATCACTTAAGGAAATGAGATGTGAAAATAATTCTGTACTGTGTGTGAGCACATTCTTAGTCTAGAGACTGTGACAAGGCTGTATTTATCTGTTTTTTCTACTAGATAAATAGGAAAAACTGTGCAAAAATCATCTCCCTCCCCACCCTCCCCCCACCCCCCAATAAAAAAGCTTTAAATATATTTTAAAAATAAATTTCAGTGTAGCATGTCAACAGTGAGTGCCCAGGAAGTCTAAACTGTCAGTAACCCGGGAGTCTAAGCAGTACATCCCTGAGATTTGGAAATGTCTCAGAATCCTGTCACAGCACAAATGTGTGCCCTCTGCACAGTTAAAGAGGACTGACTCACTGATCTATGTGTTGTACCTCAAACAATAGGATTCTGATTTCAATTTTACATCAATTTCACTTTACTGTAGTTGCAAAGACTCCAGCAGAGTTATTTCAGAAGTGCACACGTGTAGCTGAAACCAATAGACACAGCTCTCTGACACCACTGCATCACCGCACCTTCGTTATCTCCCACATTTCTTCTCTACTCTCTCATTGCAGTCAAGAGTTGTCTCTGTTTTCTTTTATATTCCAAGCTCTCTGGGACAAAGACTACCTATTTATGACTTTAAAGTCAGTGTTTCTGGACATTTCTGGGAAAAAATCTGAAATAATAATAATAATAGTATTCAGAGAGTGTCTAGACAAGATAGAAGCAATTACTGAGCCAAGGCCCTTCCATGATCATGCACTGACTACCAATTGCATAAAAATAATTTGACTTCTCACTGGAATCTGTTCTTGGTTTTTTCAGTCATGTGACAGTCTTGTTGTCAGTCAAAAGCTGATGGCAAACTAATCCACAGGATCATTTTGTAATTTCTTCTCATGCCTATAATGTACCAGCCAGACCATCTCAATCAGAACATAGTCAGATACAGTATCCCCTCAGTGTCCTCAAGCTTTAGGCAGCTTGCTTTGGCTGACCATCAATCCACTTTGCTCTTCACTTCGATCTGAGTATGCTTACCGGCAGTAGAGAAGGAAACACTGACATGTCTTACAGGTCATTCAAGCTGATGGATTCTTACATTTTATATTTTGCTGCAATATCAAATGTTTTCATTTTTCAGAATTTGTTTCATAAAAGCAGGTCATCTTTCAAAGATCTCTGCATAGGCTGAAGAAAAAAAAATACATCAAAATTTTATTTTGCAATGAGATTCAAGGTTTTGTGTATTTGTTTTTATTTTGTATTCAAAATGAATGCTCAGTGAGTTTATTCAATGGCAGTAGACAGTATAGAAATATCATTGGCCCCTTGCAGGATGAGAATGGTCACCTCACAAACAGGGACAGAGACAAGGCACAGGTGTTTAACACTTTCTTTGCCTCTGTCTTCCATATGAATAACAGACCACGGGGGTCTCATTGCCCTGAGCTGGAGGACCATGACTGCGAGAATTATCAATTCCCAGTCAGCCCTTAAAGTGCTGCTCTAACTGGATCCCTACAAATCTATGGGGCCTGATGGGATTCATCCAAGAATCCTCAAAGAGCTGGCTGATGTCATTGCAAAATCTCTCTCAATGATTTTTGAACAGTCTTGGGAATCCAGGTAGGTCCCAGCTGACTGGAACTTGGTGAACACTATCCCAGTTTTCAAGAAGGGCAAGAAGGAGGACCCCGGAAACTACAGGCCTGTCAGTCTCACTTCAGTGCCTGGTAAAATTAGTGAGGCCTCTTCTTGAATATTGTGTGCAGTTTTAGGTGCCACAATAAAAGAAAGATGTTAAGCATTAGACAGTGTCCAAAGGAGGTCAGCGAAGATGGCGAAGGACCTAAAAGCCATATGAGGTGTGGCTGAGGTCTCTGGTTCTGTTCAGCCTGGAGAAGAGGAGACTGAGGGCAGACCTCATCACAATCTACAACTTCCTCATGAGGGGAAGAGGAGAGGCAGGCACTGAATCTCCTCTGTGGTGACCAGTGACAGGACCTAAGGGAATGGTCTGAAGTTGTGTCAGGGGAGGTTTAGGTGTGATATTAGGAAAAGATTCTTCACCCAGAGGGTGGTTGGGCACTGGAACAGGCTTCCCAGGGAAGTGGTCACAGCACCAAGCCTGACAGAGTTCAAGAAGCATTTGGACAATCCTCTCGGGCACATGGTGTGACACTTGGGGATGGTCCTGTGCAGTGCCTGGAGTTGGACTTCGATGATCCTTGTGGGTCACTTTCAAATCACTGTATTGTGTGATTCTGTGAACTGTCTACTAGGCTGTACTTGCCTGCTTACATCTATTTTCCGGTCTTTTCTAGATCCTCCTCCTCCTGCAAAGCATTTGTCATAAAATTCCTAACTATTTCTATAGGCAGTGAACCATCATATGACTTCTTTCATTTCCAAAATTAATTCAGATATTCATGCTGTCTTGCTAGCTGCTGCCTTCTCAGTATCTGGATCTATTTCTTGCTTGCTAATACTTTCCAAGGAGTCCTGGATGACTGTGACAAAAGCAGCACTTAGTTCTCTTGAGTTTTAGGCCCACACACCTCATTGTTTCAATGTAATAGACTTATTACGGTCTTTTTCAGAAAGATCATACAACACCTTCTGTAAGGGATCAACTTTCAGGTACTGTAGTTGCCATTATTTTCCTCTTTAGAAGTTGATGTGTGTGAATAACATCAAGAGGAAAGAGTCTATTCAAATTGCTAAATAAAATTAGCTAACTTGATACTTCATAAATGTAAAGGAATCTTGGGGGAAATTAAAGACCATAAGGAAACAAAACTGCAGCTTGTTAATCCGGAAAAAATCTGCCCAGTGCAAGTAAGACTTGTCAGGAATTGTACAAATTTCTGTGGGGGGAAAAAAGAAAACAACCAAAATTAATCCAAATAACATAAACCTGATGCAGAGAAAATCGAAGGCCAAAGAGCAACTTGAACTTAATCTGGTTACTGCTGTGATAGGCAGCAAAACCTGAAATTATAAATACATTAGCAACAAAAGGAGGACCAAGAAGAATCTCAATCCTTTACTGGATGTAGGGGGAAACAGAGTGGCTAAGGATAAGGAAAAGACAGGGATACTTGACACCTTCTTTGCCTCAGTCTATAATAGTAAGACCAGTTGTTCTTTGGGTACCCAGACCCCTGAGCTGGAAGACAGATGAGGATGTGGGGCATATCAAAGTCCCCATAATCCAAAGGGAAATGGTCAGTGACTAACTACACCACTCAGATATTCACAATTCTATGGGGTGGGATGGGATCCACCCTCCACTGAGGGAGCTGGCAAAAGTATTCACCAAACTACTTTAAAACATTTACCTGCAGTTCTAACTAACCTGTTGGGATTAGTATCTTTACCTTAATTATTTTCTAGAAAGTTTTTGCAAAGTTATCCTCTTAAAGTATTTTTAAGCAAGTTAGTATATATTAAATGATCATGACTTTTTAGACTCATATTACTTTTCACATCAGTTAATTTTGAAGTCGACTGTCACTCTTAGAGACTCACTTCTAAGGACTCACTAAAAACATACATCTAACAAATGATTCAATGAAAAGATGCACACACAATTCCTTGTGGTCTAACTTCTCTCAATTCCGTTATGCAAAATGAATGAGCAAAAACTATTTTCTTCCTTTTCCAGCATCACTTCTTCAGGTTGTCAGTTGCGTGCCATGTTGAATCTATTTAAGGCTTCGCTTTTTTGTTTTTAGGGTCTTGTTGCTCTCTGAAGACTTCGTCCTCTGAAGAACTGAGTTTCCTTCTTATTTTCTTCTCTAGTTCTTCTTGCTGCTCTAATTATGTACATTCTTTACAGATGTCCACATACTTCAAAAAATTAAAACTGTTTCTGGAGATGGTCTTTATTCAGCAGTCCAAAATAACCCTAGACCCTCTTGCAAATATTTAAATATAAAAATAATTACTTGTTAAATTAATTAACTGTTAAATCCTGTTAAATTCATTAACTGTAAAAGCCTGTTAAATCCTCAAAAGTCCCCGTAAATATTTTTATGTTTTTGCCATGCAATGAAAATATTCTTTTATGAATTAGAATTAATCAGAAATTTAAAAAAAAAAAAAAAGATAAGAAGACACCATTTGTATTTAATAGCATTTTTCTCCCATTTGGCTTTGTAATGAGAAGTCATGATAAGTTCTATCAAAAAGGAAAAAAATACTTCCGCCAGCCATCCTTCTTCTCTCGTACCCCAGAAAGACGGTCCAGCCCTGATGTATTCTATGTCTTCAAAGAAAAAGCTCTTCTGAACAATCTGAAAGCACTGATCCCACAAACAGAAAGCATGGCTTCACTTCTACACCTAAACCTTTTGAGCTCCACAGCATCTTGTTCACCATACAAGCTGCATGTTGTATCATAAGTTTAAGCAGAGCTTGCTCTTGCAATAGGAAAATCTTGGTGGATTACTAATGAGGAGAGTACAAGAACCTACGAAGCAGTAATTTTGTAAAATAAAACAGTAGTTAATAAAATGGAGAGTTCAAGGACTAAATGTTAAAAGTAAACTGTGGTTGGGATTTTACAAGAGAAAATACATAATCTTGAATTATACAAAGCTGCAAAACTTAGAGTGGGTTTTTAAGTGTAGCTACCTCTCAAACACTCTCCCTACTTAGATATGTCCTTGAGAGTTTGGAGTGGCTTGAAATATTAGAAAAGTTTTATTGACTGTGTCAAATGAAGGAAATAAAGAATCCACTGCAATACAACCAGAAGTCTGGCCACACATGGTTTGAGAATTAAATCAGAGCCTGAAGAGGATAAAGGAGAAATATGTAAAGTCTCTGGCTAAAAAATTAGCTTGAAAATCCAAGTCTATTTAATTTTTAATTAAAAACATTTATAATTTTCAGAATAGCTATGACAAAATGGACCTCTCATCCTGAAAACACAGCAACCTTTTTGCACCAGCTCCAGTGAAATGATTGTTCTTCCTCTTTATACAAAGAGTCCTAACTGGACTGTTAACAGAGGAAGGCTTCTATCTATTTAGAGAGTTCTCAGTACACAACCTAAGCAAGCTTTGAGAACATACTGGTGCTTGCTTGCTAAGGTCTCACTTCTGATGATATTAAAGCCAGCATTCAAAATTACAATAGACAGGTCTGTTATATATTAGACTGACATTTTTCATAGCTCTTTTTCACTGTTCTTACTTCTTCAGTAACATTACGTAGCCTCAACGTGTGAGGCTGTGCTCTAATAGAGTCAACAGAAAATATTGCAGTGATAAAAGCTTCCTAAAAGAACAGTCAACCACAAGCACAACCTTGCCAATAAGAGTCTTATGCCTGCTTCAAGGCTTCCTAGTATCACAGTATATCAATCTGGCCCAAAGGGTCCCCAATGAAATTTCATAAGTGATGAATTTTGAGTGCTCAATGAGGTGAACCCATCAGTTTCTGTTTTGTATGTGCTGCTAAGACCAAAGCCAGAGTGACTAACTATAGTTGTCTACCAAGGACACCAAAGAAATATTTTAAATATTTAGAGAAAAAGAATATTTGGGGAAAATAAAAATAAATTTGTTTTAGAAAAAAAAATCAAGTTATATGCAATGCAATTATTAGCTGTATATAATGGAGTTGTAAAACAATTAAAATTCAATTAAAGAATCAAATTACCTTTTTAACAAATTGCAGGGGTTTAGGATTTCTGTTAAAAGTCATTACAGGTTGTTAGCAATTAATTTATGTCATTTAGTATTGATATGTAATTAGGTTCAAAAGTACCTTTTATTTCCAGTGGAAAAGCTTTCCTGATTATGTTATGAAACTTAATCAGGTAGAGGAGCCACAAAGACATTCCCCTCCTTCTCTTGACAAGCAGCAATCTATATTGTCTGAGTTTGACAGGCAATGGTTTTTATCTACATAATTTTAAACCAATTACATATCATGTCTTTTATTTATGAAAGCATGCTTTGGGTTGTATAATTTCTCCCAAGAAAAATTCTATCTAACTAAATTACAGGATGGAAATAAATGCATGAAACAGAATGGGTAGACACAAGTTCTGGAACAAATACCAAGCAATTTTTATTTACATCAAAATAACAGTGTAAGCTGTATGTTAAACTTCTTAGTTCCACTCTTTTTTATATTTTGAACTGGAGAAAAATACGTAATTAACCAGCATCTTGTATTTTCCTACGTCCAAATGAGTCTTTTAAAACTGTTGCTAAAATCAATTCTTGATTAAGACAGAAAAGACCCTGGGGTCCTGATGGTTAATGAGGCAACCATGAGACAGCAGTGTACCCTTCTGGTAAAGACCCATCTTCTCTGTTCAGTACTAGTGATGCATTGTCTGGATGACAAGTCCATTTCTGGGTTCCCCAGTACAAAAGACATGAACATACTAGAGTGAGTCCAGCAATGAGCCAGAAGGAAGATTAAGAGACTGGAGCATCTGTCGTATGGGAGAGGTTAAGGGATGGGACTGTTTAGACTGGAGAAGAGGGAGTTTGGGAGGATCTTACCCATGTGTACAGATGCAAGATGGTGTGGTGTATCGAAAGCAGAGCCAGACTTTCCTCAGTGGTGGCCAGCAAAAGATGAGAGAATGGTTTGGGCTGGAAGGGACTTTCCAACCCCTTAAAGGGTCATCTAGCCCAGCCCTCCAGCAATGAACAGGAACATCTTTAACCAAACCAGGTTGCTTGAAGTCCTGTCCAACCTGACCTTGAATGTTTCCAGGGATGGGACATCTACAGCTTCTCTGGAAAACCTCTTCCAGTGTTTTACCAACCTCATAGTAAAAAATGTCTTCCTTATATCCAATTCTGAATCTACACTTTAAAACCGTCACCTCTTGCCCAATGACTACAAGCCCTATTGAGAAGCCTGTCTACATCTTTCTTATAAGCTCTCTTTAGGAACTGAAAATGTCCCCAGGGTTTTCTCCAGGCTGAACAACTCCAGCTCTCTCATCTTTTCTTCATAGGAGTGGTATTCCATCCCTCTGACAATTTTTGTGGTCCTCCTCTGGATCCACTCTGACAGGCCTACGTCTTTCCTGTGCTGGGAACCCCAGAGCTGGATGCAGTACTCCAGGTGTGGTCTCAAAAGAGCAGAGTAGTGAAGGAGAATCACCTCCCTCAACCTGCTGTCCACTCTTCTTTTCATGTAGTTCAGGACACCATTGGATTTTTGAGGTGTGGGTGTACATTGCTGACTCATGTCCAGTTTTCATTCCCCAAGAAGCAATGGGCACAAGCCAAAAGACAGAAAATTACAACTGAGCACAAGAAAAAGCTTTTTGATTATGAGGGTGGTTAAACACTAGAGTGGATTACCCAGGAATGCGGTGAAGTCTCCATCCTTGGAGATACTCAAACCCCATTTGAACATGGTTCTGCGTATCCAGTGTTCTGAGCAGGGGTGGTAGGCTAGATGATCTCCACAGGTCCCTTTCAACCTCTGCTAATGTCTAATTCTGCAAATAAAAGTAATTTCTAGAGTCTGAGCACAACCAGTGCAGATTATTGTGATTTTTCCTTTTGATTCCAAAAGGGCATAATCAGACCTAATGGATGGGTTAGTGGCCTTGTAATACCATGAGCTTGTTAATGTAGTGAATTCAAAGTTACAGTATTACACTGGTGTACTTAATTATTTTGTTACCTTAAAGGTCAACACAAAAATGGTCTGGAATTGTGAGAAAAACACTCATCAGATTGCAAATGATAGCTGTGAATTAACAGCCATGGAGCTGACCCATCTGAACAAATGGAAAGATAATTATTTCTCAGAGGTCTTGTGTGTGAAATAACCTTGATATAAAATGAATGACAGATGCCTGAATTTACAGGAAGCAGAACATTAGCTTCATGATGCTGAGTTCCTGTAGATGACTGTTCTAATATCTATTGTTCAGTTAAGCCAATCTCTCAGAGGAAAAAAGTTTTCTAATTTCTAAGACACTTTTCTGCTCTAAAGCAAGGAGAGCTTTCAGCATAGAAACTACCATCAAAGGCTATAGCTGCTAAGATCCATTTGTTTTATTTGCTTCAAACTTGCTTTGCATGAAAATGAGATTGCTAAATGCAGAGGTTTACCATGGTTCATATTTTTACTGCAGCAAAGAATTCAGAGTCCAGGAAAATGTGAGTATATTACAGAATGCAGTACTAACAAATACCGTCTTTTTACTCTTTACCCCTTGAATTATTCTATAAATTACTTTTTTTTCCTCTCACTTGTGCCTCTCCCACACCTCAAAAATCTTCAAAGCATTCAAACAGAATCAGCAATTTCTCTTAGGATGCAATATGCCTACATTTAATTTACTCTATGCTCCTGAGTGAGACTCAGTCGACTTCCCTTGTTTCTAAACAGCTGATGTTTGTGGATTTCTCATATTTTTTGCCACATCATTTGACAATTTTATTTCTTTTCCTTAAGGGGACATTTATTCACTTAACCAGAAATTTAAGAGCTGTTTTTCCCGTAGAGGGAAATATATGCGAACAGGTACATTTCAAATATTTAACCTTAGTACCTCTACTACTAGTAACAGCAAGACAGCAAGTTTAGAAGATTTTGCAGATCGCCCTGTTACAAACTCAGTAGTGCACTTTTGCAAGATGTCTATCCTAGATTATCAACAAAGTAAACCTCAGACCATTAGCACTGAGCATATCAGTATAAATCAGTAACTGAGCAAAAAAATTACAACTCCTCCAGGTTAGAACTATAATATACTGTGAGCCATTCTGGTAGCACTGGCACTTCCATTACAGAAAACTGTTTTGTGACTTTCAACTCTATGACACAAAAACATGGTTTATTTAATTTCAAAATCTTGTAATTTCCTTTCCTAAATATTGTCATGTTGGCAAGACTCATGATGGAGCCTCTGAAGTTGGAGTTCAGTTTGTAAGCTACCATCTGTGAAAAGTACTTAATTCGTCTCTTTAGATTTTCTTGTTTTCACCCCTAAGTGCTACCAAATAATAGTTTGCAAGATAAGACCGCACACGATTATAAACATTAATACATTATTTTCCAGTATAGTGTTAGTTCTCTGTCCAGTCCTATTAATTCTAAAAATTCTGGAAGAATTTAAAAATCAACAACATGAATCTTTGTAGAATGAGAAGCTATTGAAAAGTTAAGTTCCAACTTGGTAACAGTTCACATGTATTATCACATATTTTTTGCAAATAAAAATATTTATATTTAGGGGGGAGGGAAGTTAACATAAGAACTAATGAAAGAAGGTTAATTGAGAAAAATAGAGACTAAAAATAAATAAACAATCATTCACTACAAGGATATTCTTTTTAAGAACAATTTATTAATATTGCAGACTGGATATCACCTGATATTTTAACTGAAAAGTAAATATTCTGCTCAAGCAAAAGTTAAAAGCAACAGTAAGTACTATATGCCAGTTTCATGAAAAATATATGCAAGATGATAAGACTTCTCTGGCCTTCACATGCAACTCTAACTTGATTTGTTCTTGGCAATCCTCTCTGATCAAGCAGTGAGATTCAAAATAGTGTTTTGGTATCTGTGTCATAATTCTTAAAAAATTTAAGGACTTGAATTTGTGACAATAAGCAAAAAAAAAAAAAAAATGGTTTAGTTGATCAAAAGACCATAACTGCTTAATTTTCCCCAAGACTACTTGCCCTTTGCATACCGCAGACACTTACAGTGTCACTGAGCACACAGGTATCTTTGCTCTCAATGCTGATTCAGTAAGTAGACTCAACATAAGATTAACATGCAATGATGCAATCAAGTACAACATAACATATAGCGGTTATTGTTACTTACAATTAAAAGAAGACAGAAGAAGAATGTTGTGAGTGTCCCTTCACGTAATATCCTCATGATGAGATACCCTACCCAGCAAGCTGGAGTGCTGGGCTTCACCCACTAAGATATTCAACAGGTTGTAAAATGTGTGCATGTAAACTTTAAAACAGATAGCTTTAATAGCTTTTATTTATGCTTCTCTCAAAGGATTTTAAGTGACAAAAGCAAGACATTAAATCAATAGGACAAAAATATATTTATATCAGAAACAATTAGAGTGTTGCTTTTCCTGCTTGCTGACTTCATCACACTGGGCACAATGAGTTCTCACATCATAACAATGACAAGCAAGACTGGATGACAGTGGGAAAGAAGAACACAAGAGACATGAGCCTTGACTGATTAGATACCTGGCATCCATCACTGAAGCCAGAATGCAGAAATGAAAGCTACACATTTAGATTATCCAAGCACTGTGGTCTCCAGCACTGTTCCCCCACTCCCAGTGCTGTCCAGAGACTTGTTATGTTTCAGTTGCAGCTAGTGGCTAATGGTTAAAAAAGTATGAGAAGAGAGAAGAATACTTGAAAACACAAGATACTACATTGTAAAAGAGGAACCCTGTCCATTTAACCTTTACTTTTTCTTTCCCTTCTACCCCTTTGACTTTTCCTTCTCACAAGCAACAAGGCCTCCAGAAACAACCACTGTTTATATCCAAGATACAAAATTCTAGCTGTAAGACATGGTCACAGGTACAAGTGATGTAGTACTATTACTTTTCAGCTTCATATACATGTCAATACATATATGACACAAACATCAGAACCGGCAGCACATTTGTGATGTTCATAGGGTCGATTTACTAGCATGGATTTAGCCATAGAAGCAAAGATTATAGTAATTTCTTTTCCAAGTAATACAGCCAATTTTGTTTGTCTGGTTTTGGAAAGAGGCTATCATAATATATAATCTTAATGAAAACTTTCTGTGGCAATTCCCTATTGTTTCTATGGATTAAAATCTGAAATTTCTATCTGTGTTGAATTTAACAATAACTCCATGTGCTAATCTTTTGTGTTTTGACTTAATGCCCATAAAATGTCAGAAATTTTATCTCTACACACTTATTCAAATCCATATTGTTCTTGACAAGAGACAACAAAGATCAAATAACACATAATTGAACATCTTATAGAGAAAAATACAGATATTATTAATTACACACATCCAAACCACTTTATCTTGCTACAGCTAGGACTAACTACACAAAGAAAAGAGAAAAGTCAGAGGCCTCTCATTAAATAAGTACCAGTCTAGTTTCTCTCTCATTCATTTATTTACCTTATAGCTCCATTCACTACTTACTGTCCACCATGCAAGTACAGTACAGTGGCGATTTCTTTCTGAGATTCCCTCTAATGGTCTCAGCAAGGAATCATAAATCTGATTCTTAAAACAAACTAAGACAATATTATGCATTTTCCCTTCTTTCGGTCAACATAGTACACATAAGGGAAGCCAGCTAGACCTAGACCAACTAGAAGTGCCCATTTCTCACACACTAAATAACGACCATAACTACAGTGCTACAGCCAATACTGATTTCAGCACTTAATCACCTATAGTTGTTGAAATAAATCATCCCCCTTATTGCAGTATGCAGGCAATCAAATTACACAAGTGGTCAGCAAAGACTCTGACTGACACAGTGTGGTTCTATGAGCAGCCTAGATACCACCAACCAGCTCCATAAGCCTTGAATGTTCAGATGACACCATCCTGGCAAATCAGGAGTGGCAATACCCCTCACACATCTCAGTCCCTTTGAGTTCCCAACCCCTGAGACTATTACGATGTTTTTAAGTCCTCAAGAGTCCTCCCAGGCATGCTTAGAGGAGTTCTCACTGTTTTGCACATCCACAAACCTTTCTAGTGCACTAACTTTCAGGAAAATGTCACTTGCCCCTGCTTCTAAGAGTCCAGGATACGGTTGCAAAGCCCATCACAGGATTCAAATGCTTATTTCCTTGTGGCTAAGGCTAGACTGTGTCCTGTGACTCACTGTATTGTCTTTCTGATTAACCAAACTGGGCATCTGGCTGGGACACAAGATGCTTGTTTTGAGGCCAAATACCTGCTTTTACTCTAACTACAGGTTTGTGGAAGCACTGGTGTTGATTTAGACTCTGTGCCAGACCTGAAGCTGGGCAACATTTTGAGATCTTATGATTCAGATGCAGAATTTTGATGACCTCGATGTCAGTTCTTTATCATTTCCACAGTATTTCTCTAAAATATATTGATCTTCTGATAGAACAGGATGCATATGTTCTTTTTGCTTTGTACTGAGGTTCAAAGTCTAAAATTGAAAGTCTCAAAGATGTCATTAACTCAGGATGTTCAGTTAGAGAAGACTTGAGACTGACTTAATGAAGTCATTAGAATTTTAGATTAAATTGTACATATAAGGAGAGTTCCAAATAACAAGAGACAGCTAGGCAGAACTTCTAGAAGTCAGATAACAGATGTGGATTGCTGGGTAACTGAAAAATTAAGAGCTTAGTATTAGCAGCCATCTGTGAATACTTTTGATAACAAGCCTATCATTACATAGAAATAATATGAAATCAACAGGAACAAAATCCTTGACAATCTACTGTTTTGTCCATTTAAAAAAATTAATTTTTTTTTAAATGCTGTTCCCCCCCAGAGTCTGGAGTAATTTTTCAGTGAGTAGAAAATTTGGCTGAAAATGCAGCCTTAGAGTGAAGAGAGTAGGAAGCGATTAAGAAAGAGAACTAGAGGAAATCAAACGGTGTACCTTCACAGAGTAAAAGTGTATACTGCATCAGATGAAAGAAAAGAGGCCTTCAAGTATAAACACTTTGACCCTTGATTTAAAATAGCTGTCTGCTTTTGAAATTCTCTTATATAGGGAAGAAAAAAATTAAATATATTGGTAAGATTATATGAAGTACCTTTTCTTTGTTTGTTTTTCTTTTTGCCTGTGATAATAATAAAGTTTTTCTAAAACTTTTCTGTTTATTTTCTGAAGCAACATGAGAAATAAATAGTATTGTCAAGACTATATTCACAGTTTACTCATCCACTCCTATTTAGCATCCGCAGCAAATTAGGTAGGACCTAGAGACATCAAGCATTTTATTCATAGTCTTTGGTTCATCTCCAAAAAAGGTCTGTACTATATAACCACAAGACAAGGATTTTTGTGGATAATATAGCATATGAATAAATAATAACAGACAGTATTGTAATGCAAATACAGAGAGACACAAATGGGGGTTGTTTAATCATAGTCACAGAATCTCAGCCTGGTGCTAAGATCTCACTTGTTAGTACGTCCAAAAATGAATGACATCTTCTCAGACAGCACTCTCTTAGCACTATGGCCATTTCAAAGATGGAAAAGTTATGACAAAGTGGTATGTATTTATGAATATTTGTCATCAAGATTTTAAAAACCCATCCTTGTAAATGCGTTCTGTAGAACAAACTACTTCACATTCCTTTGGTCAGACTCTTGGTCTGTACATAGGTACAAGAATATATAATAAACTGACTAGATTCACAGCTATGCAATCTGCTCAAAAGGTGTTTTATTCACAATAGGAGTAACTATATTTTTCTGGTCTTTCTACCAAAACCAACTCAAGCAGGCTGAAGTCAGGTAAACCTTTGATACAAAATTTGTATGTCTCTGAAACTACCACCAAAAAGGTACCTTGTATGAGGGCTGAAGCATGTTGTGACATATTCATGGAGTTACTAAAGTGGAGAATGACAAAAGACCTAGATTTTATGCATGTGTATATGTGTAGACAGATATAAATCACAGATTTGAAGAAGTGTTATTTGAAACAGGACTGAGTAACTTTGCAGAACACAGTTACTGTTAGTAACCCTGTACAAAAAGGAAAATTTAAGTTAGAAGTTATTTTGTTTGTGTATTTGTGTATTTTTCTGTTTTCTGTTACATCCTGTGTGCTTCAAAAATTGCCAGTTTGTGACTGCAGTCTGTAGATACATCATTCTGTTCCACTGAAAGCTGTTCTGCCAGGCACTTCCTAAGACCCTTCAGAAAATTTTCTATCTCAAAATATCTTGCAAGGACAAAATGAATGTGAGAAGAAGAATAAGCTACCCTCCTGTACCACTAATCTAATTTGCAGCAGTATAACGGAGTGTCAGGAGATAAAACAAATACAGGTTTTTAACATATGAAAGTTCATTAAACAAAATTAAATAAATAAAATAAACCAAAATAAAATAATTTAAAATTATATAAACAGCATCATCATCAGTCCAGTCTGGATTATGGTGCTAATAATATTGATAACTTGGCTTATCTGCTCCCAGGCTGCTCCTTTGCTGAACAGTACTACTCAGAATCTCTGGAGATGTCTGACAAATGCTTTATTTACATGTTGATGTGTCAGCTCTTGCCTTTCTCACACCTTGCCATGCAAGTAAACAATTTATCAAGCTCACAGAGGGGGTTGAATAACAGTTGCTTGCTAAGAAATTGTGTGCTGTAGCTCAGTTCTTATTAAATATTTGCCTGGTGTGTATTGTACATCTTTCAGGACAGAATTATCTTTCTAGAGCCAGATGTGACTGCAAACATTTTGCTTTTCCATGCAAGTTGCTTTGCAAGGGTCAGACTCTCTTTCACACTAAGGCTGTTTTGCACCTTTCAGGCAAAGTGGTGGAACAACTTAATGACTGGAGGAGGTACACTGCACCCTTAATACTGTCACATTCATGTAATGACAGCTTTGTACAAGTGAGAAAAGCTGACTAACACTATTAGTGACATTAGTGAAAGGATAGAAAACTGTCCCTTACTTCTAAAAACACATACCTTGAAATCTCTGAGAGTTTTGCAATATGGACATGCCATGCTGTTCTAGGTCCTTTTGTCCCCCTTTAAAATCAAACTAGACTCTTGGCAACTGCATCAATGGAATATTGCAATCACAATCAGAATTCACAGGAAAATTGTTCTTTGTATCAACTAGTCAGCCGGTGCTGAATTCAGATGGAGAATTCAGTGTTTGGCAATACATAGATAAATAAAATTTTTCTAGACCTTGTCAAAACATCTAGCTGAAATATCAGGGAACATTGTCAAGAAAGTGGTGTTGCTCAGCATTTCACAATGTAGTATGAAGGTCACAGATGTCTGGTTTATTTACTTCATATGAATAACCATTTAATAGTTTTGCCCCCTCAACATCTTTATTTCATTCTATGGTAATTTGAACTTTTACTAATCTACATCAGTTAGATGTAGCCATTTGTTGTGCTCACATAAAAACCAAAGTTTAGGGGTTTTAAGAAGAAAAAAATTAATTTTTAAGTAATTATCAATAAATAATTAAAGATTGGACAGCAAATTCTGGTATTGCTCATAGCAAATAAGTCCATAATACGGATAAGTTATAACTAAGTGGGCCAAAAAAAGCCAACCAAGAGTTAAGTCAGAAAACAGTTAAAAAAGTATGCCACCCAGAAGAAATTACATGATAGTGAAAAGTGAATACAAACTCTGGACTATGGACAAAGTATATGCACATTTTAGAGAAAGTAAAATACTAGGAGAGGAGAGGCCTGACTGTCATTTAGAAATAGATAGAACAGTTACGCTACATCATCATACAAAGACTTGCAAAGTGTGCCCAACCTGGGTAAAATGACAACATGTTTAGCCAAACAGATTTCTTTAAAGACTCCATGGCTGGTGTTGCAACTGAGAGGAATAATTCCTCTGCAGATGGGTAGGTCTTGCATTGTTATTGTCTTGCAATACTCAGCCCAAAACACAGAATGTACATAGCCATGTATTCACTGCTTTTAGGAGTATTAGCACAAAGAGAACAAAATCAGAAAATGGAAAGTTATTTGATAGATCTGAAGGTTTATGAATGTAACCTTATCCCTATAGGGGAAAGAGTGAATTGAATGCATGAAAGCAAAATAATGAATGGGAAATGACAAAATATACAGTAGCACCGGTGAGAAATGTGTCTATTATAGGGATGAAAGCTCATCAAGCTGTAGCTCTCCCTCAAGAAAAAAACGTCAATGAAAGGCTGAGGCTTAAAATAGATAAGGAAGAACACAGGATCGTTTTTTTTTCTAATGGTGAAGGAATACTCAGAAGACCATAAAACAAGAGGTGAAAGATCATCACCATAGTTTATACACAAATAATTTCCTGTCCTCTAAAATCAAGGTTAAAGGAAAAGCTCATTAAGAGGATTATTGTTGGTTAAGTAGAAGAGCTGATAAAGCAGACTTCTTCACTCTTACTTGCAACAGGAGATAAAAATCTTTCGTTTTGCATCTCCTTGAAAAAAAGTCAGCAAAAATTAGTAAAAATATTATTTTCCAGTCTTTCTCATAGAAGAAATCAAACAGATTGCTCCAGTAAAGGTGTCCCAGCTAGATCCAGACATATTCAAGACCAAGAAACAGTTTAAACTGCTTTTACTTCTGCCTTTGGGGCTGTATTTGACATATCTCACTGAAAGACAAGACACATTTATGGTGCCATGGGACTGTAGATCTCAGTCTGCAATGATAAACTGTCAGTGGTCATCTGTCAGTGGTCCTCTTTTCTTGAAGAAATGAACTCTTGGCTGGATTAGTTTTATAGGACCCAGCAGGAATCCAGAAGGAAAGAAAAGGAAAAAATTTGGGGAGGAAAAGGGCACAAAAGGAAAGGTTCAGAATAGTTCTAAAAATAATCTCTGGATAACAATAAATAAAATACAAATCCTGTGTAATTAAAATGATATAGTAGGTTCTCTTTGCAGAGAAAAAGTAAAATTACCTGCTTCATATAATCAGACAGAAGTATCTTTGAGCACTGTCTGTCTAAAATGGCTGTCCAAACAAGCATCATAAGAAGCAAAGACAAGCAACTGAAATGGGATTATTCAATTTGGTAAAGAGTATAAGAACGAGTCCAAGATTTACATAACAATGACACAGTCTTTAGGTACTCTAAAGAAAGATCAAAGCTGTTCACAAGTATTGCAAGGAACCAAAATAAAGCAATTTCTATCAGTGCAAAAATGTCATTTAGCTCTGTTTCTGTCCAGTGTGGTGTACATTATAGCTTTTAGCTTTCCTGTGTTCAGCTACTCATGCAGTAACAGAGTCAGAGAAGGAAGGTGTCTCATACATAACATCAAGTAAGAGAACAGATGCCAGCAGAGTACAAAAGCAACAAAAGAAGTCACTTGAAGAAGCTGACTGACATCAAAAGAGATTTTTTTGCAAGTTGTCAGTCTTCAAGATCAGCATTTTTATGCAGTCGAGACCTATGACTCATGAGTAGGAGAAAATGAAGCTGAGGCCACTAAAGTGCTTAAGGAATATGGACCACAATGTATGAGGGAAAGCTGACAGAGGAAAGTATGGGAAAGTTTAATTATTTCCGACAGTATAGAGGTAAAATACAGAGAAAATGAAGCCAGACTCATCTCAGATGTGCACAGGAAAATGACACAAGTTAATGCAGTCTTGTTAAGAGGAAAATTTTCTTTACAATGAGCATGATTAAGCCCCAGTTTCCATCCCTGCATATTTTAAAAATTCAGATGAACAAAACCCTGAACAACCCTATCTAAACTTTGAAATTAACCTTTGTTTGAGCAGGAGGTTGGACTAGTTGACATGCAAATGTCCCTTACAATCTGTTTTTCTCCGATTTTGATTGTTTTCATTTCTTTTCCTGTGATTATATGATTGTAAGTAGCATTTAACTGACCAGTTGACTATTAAGAGTCAGATTTTGGAATGCAAGTACAACCGAGTGAAACTAAACCCCTGTATTACAAATTACTGAAAAGAGTTACAGACTAACAGTGTTTCATTTTATGATATGCCTGAGAATCTTATTTCACATTCATCCCATAATAAGAACTTGTAACAAAAACCAAGTATACCAATATCTGAATTATGCAACTACAATTTCGGGAACAACTTTAGACAAACAGGGATCAATTTAGCTCAGCCGGTTAGAGCATGGTTTATAATAACACCAAGGTCATAGGTTTGATTGACATATTGGCCATTCACTTAAGAGTTAAACTTGATGATCCTTGTGGGTCCCTTCCAACTCAGAATGTTCATGATTCTGTGAAATATTAACTTCATAAATTTTACAGTATTCTGAAGATCTTAATGTTGCTGTTGCAATAAAAGCAGCATATAAAAATGAGCCACAATTTACTTTCCTAGTCTATCAAGAGACTACGTGGGATTTCTCATACTTTTGAAGGACTATTCTTTTTCTAACTGTGCTGTCTCATAAAGCTTCCTGAATAAAATAAAAGATTGATTGTGAGGGTCTTATTTATTCATGATAAAATATTCCCTTATGATTGAAGGGGAGGATTTCTATCATTTGCTCTTAATTTTGCTTATGAATCTGTAGATGAAATTCTTAAACTTCAGATGATTAAGATAATGAGACGGTCATGCTGTTGCCACAGAATTTTCAAAAGTCTATCCCTCCACTTCTGTGGAATAAGGTTGATATTAATTCTTTGTTTCTGTATACTGCACTCTTAAACTTCCTCAATGTTTTTCAGGATGTAGTGGAAGGCAGGTTGACAATATTCCTATAGGCTTTGGCTTGGGTATGGACTTTGTTTGCGTCCACTGAGGACAGAATGCTGAGTGGTGAGACTGTGCAAACTAGAGTTATTTAAAAGTGTTACAGGACTGAACTTTCCAGGGAGGGGATTTCAGTGTAAATATTTTTCAATGTGCAATCCTGTTATATAAAGTCACTGTATTTTTAGCACTAGCCACCAGCAAATATCTATGAATTATAACAGCCACATAGAGAGTCTGAGTGCTTCCATCTGCCTTCAAAATACAGGCACTGGAAGCAGGTCTGTACTGCAAACAATTGTCTGTAGCAAAAGGGTGAATGGGGCCTAAGTAGTGTCTACAACATAAGTACTTAACTTTGGCTCTTACGTAAAAAGAGGCTCCATTTGTTTGGTACCCATCAGCATAACCTGCCCCTTCTGCTGCAGGGAAAGTAAGTGTACAATTACCTTTCTCTGAAGATACAACTTCCGCACTTATGCTAGATAGAAGCCAGGAAAGTGTTAGAAAAGCTCAGCTGATTCATAGGAAAACAGGAGCAGCACAAAACAACAAAGGAAAGCCAACCTCTGCTGACACGACAGTGGTCTGGGCAATGACACCAGTTGCTCTCATGCATTTCCTTGTCCCCATAGAAGAGGTGCATGTTGCAGAGGTATTCCAATAACTCATGCAACCATGACACTCACCAGTGGATATATATGTATGTAACAGACTGCAGGATAAAGAAAAACTATGACAAGCTATATAGCATAAGCATCAACCATTCCAAAACAACAAGAGGCATATTCAATGGGCTTTAGTAGGATCATAGAACTAAAAAATGGTTTGGGTTCGAAGGGACCACTAAGGGTCATCTCGCCAACTCCCCTGCAAAGAGCAGGAACATCTTAAAATAAATCAGGATGCTTAGAACCCTGTCCAAGCTGGCCTTAAGTGCTTCCAGCAATGGGCCTGCTGCCTCTCTGGGCAACCTGTACTGGTGTTTCACTGCCCCCATTGTAAAAAATTTCCTCTTTTTATCTGGTATGAATCTACTCTCTTTTAGTTTAAAACCATTAAATCTGTTGTTGCATTTCTTGTTCCCCATGAGAGTCCCTGGACAATTCAACACACCAATATGATGATCAAGAGAAGCCATTTATTAACTATATACTAATCCTTTTATAATATTCTTCTACTGCAAACACACACAGAGGCTACATGTCGTTTGCTAAGCACACTTGTCTGTCAATTCCAAAGCATCTTCTGATAGGTGGTCACCATCTCTCCTCATACTGGCAAGTCCCAAAACACACTCTTGTTTTCTACAGTTGTTTTTCCCTTTCTTCAGCTTTCCCAGGCCTGGCCCAAGAACACTGGTGATGTTTTCCACTGCTTTCCCAGGCCTGCAGCAGCATCCTCTTAAAGGCAAAGCTGTCCATATTCCAGCAATCCCCAACAGACCTGAACACCAGACTGCGACAGTAAGGCCTTTCATCTTAGACATTCCCACCTCCTTATGGGGAAGAGACTCAATTGCCCAATGGGGCATTGTGCTGTCTTCAGGAAATTTATAGTAAAGGCCACTGGAGTGCCACAAACCTCTGCCCTTACCTGGTTGTCCGATCTGCCAGTATGGGTCAACCAGTGGCCGTTAAAGAGTGAAAAGCTGCGACAAGTAAACCTTTTAATTGAGAAACAGTTATCTAAAGGGCATATCATCCCTTTGGTTAGTCCCTGGAATACTCCCATTTTCACTATTCAAAAATCAAATGGGAAATGGAGGCTCTTGCAAGATCTTAGAGAAATTAATAAAATCATTGAGCCAATGGGAGCTTTGCAGCCTGGGCTGCCGTCACCAACCATGATCCCATCCAAGTGGCCCATCATAATCATTGATATAAAAGACTGTTTTTTTAACATCGCATTGCAACCTCAAGATTCTCCTAGGTTTGCTTTTACAATCCCGAGTATTAACGCTGCTGAACCATTGAGAAGATTTCAGTGGACAGTTCTCCCGCAGGAAATGCGCAATAGCCCTACCATGTGCCAAATGGTAGTGGCTCAAATACTGGCACCAGTGCACAAACTGTTCCCAGACATCATATGTTACCATTACATGGATGACATTCTACTAGCGGCACAAACTCACAAACTTCTATCACAGTTTCACTCAGCCATTACGAGGGCATTATCAGAAAATAACTTAGAGATCGCACTAGGGAAAGAGCAGACATTGTCCCCCTGGAAGTACTTAGGACTCAAAATAACAGAAAAGACCATACAACCAATGGAAATAACTATTCCAATCACTATACATAATTTGCACGACTTACAATCCCTTCTCGGCACCATCAACTGGGTTAGGCCAAAGTTGGGCCTCACCAATGATGTGATGCAAACTTTATTTCAGTTATTAAAGGGTGACCCAGAGCTAACCTCACCAAGCTGTCTCACCCCTGAAGCAAAAATAGTAACAGAACAAATCAACAAGAAAATGACTCAATGTCAAAGCATGAGAAAAGCTGGAGGTTTGCGAACCGCTCTAGTAATTTTTAAGGGACAAAAACAGCCTTATGGAGTTGTAAGACAATTAGACGAACCTAGTCATCAGTTTCATCTATGGGAATGGGTATTCCTCAGCTTCCAGTTTACAAAAACAATAACAACATTCCCTGAAATGATTTCTAAAGTATGCTATAAAGGTAGATTAAGAACATGGGAACTCACAGGAAGAGATCCTGATTTGGTGTACATTCTGGTGTCTAACTTTCAATTAACACAGTTTTATGTTACCAATGTAGACTTCCAACTGGCTGTTGCTGATTTTAAAGGAATATTCATTGCTCACTTACCCACTATTCCGTTTTTACAATTTTTAAAATTAGCAGAAATCCAACTTACATTTAACTGCTCTCTGACTCCCTTAACTAAAGAGAAGACTGTTTTTACTGATGGTTCAGGAAAAACTTCTTGGGCAGTTGTCACTTGGAAGCATGGGAAACATCGGATCTATGATGTCCATACAGTAGAAGGATCTTCTCAATTAGTAGAATTGTCAGCAGTTATAAGAGCATTCCAGTTGTTTCCTGAACCATTGAACATAGTATCTGATTCGGCATACATAGTAGAAGTAGTCAAAAGAATTGAGAATTCTTATTTAAAATAAATCAATAACCCACAATTGGCTAAGCTGTTCGAATTATTATATTTTGAGATCAGTAAAAGAAAGCACAAATTTTATATTATGCATATTCGTTCTCATACTACACTCCCAGGAACCCTAACTGAAGGTAATGCCATGGCAGACAAGTTAACTAATGCCTTAGACCAAGTAATGTCCGCTGTTGTACCAAATAATTTTGAAAAAGCAAAAATCTCTCACGTTTTCTTCCATCAAAATGCTAAATCTCTGAGACATGAGTTTAAATAATATTACCATTAACCAGGCAAGAATGATCATATCCGCATGCTCTGACTGCCAAAAGGTAACTCCTATTCCAACAGACGGAGTTAATCCTAGGGGAATCAATCCCCTCAACATTTGGCAGCCAGATGTAACTCACTATGCACCATTCGGGAAGTATAAGTACGTACTTATACTTGCTCTTGAGTTATTGTTGCCACTGCTCATGTAAGTGAAAGAACCAAAGATGTTAAAAAACATTTGTTACGTGCTTTTGCAATGCTGGGAATTCCAAAGAATATAAAAACAGACAATGGACCTGCATATACCTCAGCATCACTTAAAGAATTTTTCAGTACTTGGGGAATTAGACACAGGACAGGCATACCACACACACCAACCTCACAGGGCATCATTGAAAGAGACCATTAAACTTTAAAAAATATGTTAATGAAACAGCAACAATCTACAATTGGTATGACTCCCCAAGAAAAACTCAACAAAGCTCTGTACGTGCTCAATTTTTTAAATAGGTTAGACCAAGATCACCCCCCGATGCATCACCATTTTAATAAAGAAAAAGGGGGAATACGCACACATGCCACAGTAATACACAAAGATATAATAACAAGACAGTGGAATGGCCCTGTCCCTCTCATAATGTGGGGAAGAGGGCACGCTTGTGTCTCTACAGGATCTGGACCGCTGTGGATCCCTTCCCAACTTGTCAAGCTCCACCAACCGAAAGTCGCAGCCCAAGAAGCTTCTAGATCATAGTCTCCATGACACGAGCTCTGAGCCTCCTCCTCCTTGGATTCCAGCTGTCCAGCATACCTCCAGTAGTCCCACCATCTCCATCCCCTATTCCTTCATGGATTGTATCCCAAGGGAAAAACATCTGGTATTCCTTAGCCCAAACAATTGGTGTCAATACCCTATGTTTGTCTACCTCAAGCCCTGCCAACCCCTTCAAGACCTGTTTAATTTCACTCCCTTGGACTGACAGAGACTGGGGCACCTTCAGAAGTCAGTATTCACCTAGGTGTGACAACATTGATAAAATCAATAATGCTATTGCCTCTTGCGTCCCCGTCAGTCCTAATTCTATGTATAACCCTAAGACATTTATGTACACCATTGACTTTCCCAACCCCTTAGAGATCCTAGGAACCCCACCTGCCGAGTTTTGCCTTTATTTTTTTTTAGATCCAGAAGAAGTCCCCTCCCCTACTAACAATATTGTTTCCCCCACTGATGCCTATGCGAATTTTTCATTTTGGTGTAGAGGGAACATTACGTTTGAAATTCGTTCCCCACCTAAATCAGTTGTTTTACCTCAGCAAACATTTTTAATTTGTGGATTTTCTGTTTGGAAGGTCATCCGAAAGGAGGCACTGGGAGGTCCTTGTACTTTTGGCAAAGTGACAGTTTACAATCCGGCCAAGACCATACCTTCTCACCATATCGACCGTCATCCAAATATAGTCCATAATATTTCAGATAAGATAATCTCCCCTAGTGACTCACACAAGTCCCAATTGAAAAAATTTAGATATGACCCCATTGTCAAAAGCAGCATCCCTTTTTCAAAAGAACCCCAACCTCACCCCCTAAATAAGTCAAAAAATGTGCATGAATTTGCGCAAAATTGCGATTCAGATATTCATTTATGGACACAAGCACAAGACATTGTTAGTAGCATCATTCTCCCCCAAATTGGCACCACTCATGCCTTAAACTTAATCACAAAGTTATCATGTTGGCTTGCCAAAGAGGCTAATGCCACCTATTCGGCCCTGGAAGAATTACTACTGGACACTCAACACATCAAAAAGGCAACCTTGCAAAACCGAGCAGCCATTGATTTTTTCCTTTTGGTTAATGGACATGGATGTAATGAATTTGAGTGGCTTTGCTGCTTAAATTTCTCTGATCATTCTCAATCAATACATTCCCATATTAATGATTTACATTCTTTAGTAAACCACATTGTTCAAAACACTGGCACCTCCTGGGATGACATGTTTGGCCTTTTGTTGCAAGGATTTTCCCCTTCGTTAAAAAAATTTCTGTTCCTTTTGCTTTTAGCGCTATTTGTGTTGCTAGTGCTCCTTCTTGTTTTGTCTTGCCTTTTCAGTTGCTTTCGCTCCCTACTAACCCACCAAATAGTTCAAGCTTATGTTTCTTTAGAAAAAGAAAAAGGAGGAGATGTTGGGACTCAAATGAGTTATGACGCTTGGAAGCGACATTTCACCCATTGGACATATGAGGAGGACCCGATCGACACAGAAAGCACTATGAAATTTACTATGTTCTCTCCCGGATTGTAGTATTGGACCTTAAAATATAAAAGGAATATACAACACTTAAGTGTAGTATTGGGATTTTCATGAATATTTTCACACAGTTTACAACCGTTTAAGCGTTTGATTGTTACGGTTTTAAAGTCATTACGGTTGTTAATTGTATCCCCCGAGTTTTGCCATCATGGTGGTTCTCGCTGTTGTTTTTCCCTCACAGCCCTTCATATTGTCTCCTCCCTCACAGTTTCCCACCTTCCCCCTCACAGTTTCCTGCCCTTGCCACAAGTTTTCCCGCCTTTACCCCGACCCTAGTGTTATGATTGGTTGTTTGGGGGACTGTTCCCCATTGGTCAGTTCATTGCTTGGTTACTAACTCCGTCCCCTCTTTCCCCCAGTCACTTCCTAGTTACCACCCTGTTTCTGGAATTTCCCCCCCGCACCCTATACAAGCACCTGCCCTCAATAAACTCTGCCCTTTTGAGCCCACGGTATCTTGTGTGCGTGTGGTCATTAGGGACCCGGTCAACGGTCCTTGCAGACCTTATCTGTTATTTGGGGGTTTGTTGCAATATCTATCTCTTAAAGTGGTTTTAGTAATATTTTTTAACCACTGAAGAGTTTCCCGCTTGTGAAAATAACTTCACTATTGACATAAAGTTACTTTGATCTAGAAAAGAGTATTTCAATCACTCTTAGGTAGCAACTGTCTTAAAGTTTCTGATTTATTTTTTTCAACAACAAAAGCATGGAATACTTTAACCATTTTATCTATCCTAAATATAAACTCTGCAATAGCCTTAGGTGCTTAATATACATAAGAGAGGCATGCTGTCAAATAATGAAAAATAACAGAAAAAATCAAAATTAATGTGCAGAGCTCTATAGTAAACCTCTCTTTCCACGTCATATTTTGGAAGGTCATTTCAGAGGGAGAGCTGATGATAATTTCTTTCATTCCACAGCATTACAAGGCCATATTTTACAACCTTGGGCATTGTCCTGTATATAAAAGGGAAGTTTAAATTCATTCCACTCTAGAGTGAGAATTCAGAGCAGGAAGTGAACTATGAGGCAGGATAAGCAGCTCTCAGTTTGGCACTGTTGATGATAGAAAGGCAGTTGTGAGAGCGTCAGTAATGCTTAGATGATGACAGTGGTTTTCTTAGGACTTTTCATAGCATCATAGAATTTTTTAGGTTGAAAGAGACCTCTAAAACCATCAGGTCCAACTGTTAACTTAGCACTGCTATCTTCACCACTAAACCATATCAGCACTGCTATCTTCACCACTAAACCATGTCACTAAGTGCTCCTCCAATCACACTGGGTTTGAATCTTTTCAGGGATGGTGAGGCAATCACTTCCCTGGGCTGCCTGTTCCATTTATCCTTCCTTCATACCTCTTTCAGTGAAGAATTTTTTGCAATAGTATATCTAAATCTCCCCTAGCACAACTTGAGCCCATTTCCTCTCATCCTATCACTTGTTGCCTGGGTGAAACAACCTTGCTACAACCTCCTTTCAGGTAGTTGCAGAGAGCAATAAAGT
Organism: Acropternis orthonyx; assembly: GCA_035583155.1. Lineage (NCBI taxonomy): Eukaryota > Metazoa > Chordata > Aves > Passeriformes > Rhinocryptidae > Acropternis > Acropternis orthonyx. Next base: position 65,225,345 of record JAWWEU010000111.1, read on the forward strand.
CCCCCCTGAGCCTCCTTTTCTCCAGCATGAACAACCCAAGCTCCCTCAGCTGCTTCTCACATAACTTGTGCTCCTGACCCTTTACTAGGTTTGTTGACCTTTTCTGGACAGGCTCCAGCACCTCAGTGTCTTTCTTGAAGTGAGGGGCCCAAAACTGGACACATTAGTTGAGGTGCAGCCTCACTAATACTGAGTGCAGGGGAAAGGTCACTGCCCCAGTCCTGCTGGCCACGCTATTCCTGTTACAGGCCAGAATGCCACTGGCCTTCTTGGCCACCTGGGCACACTGCTGGCTCCTGTTCAGCCAGCTGTTGACAAGCATCCCAAGGTCCTTGTGTACTAAGCAACTCTAGCCACTCTGCCCAAGCCTGTAGCCATTTTTTTTGGTTTGTGGGGATTTCATTGTGCTCCATGTCTCTGTATTCCAGTTCAGGGGGGCCAGATAAACCGAGAACAACTGGTCTCGCTACTAAAGAGTCCCACCATGATATCTGATTTGCCTTTCTGCTGATTCTTACACATGAACACTCAACCCTATTGTTGCTGTCATTAAAGTCTAGGCAATCAAAACACTCCCTAACATATAGGGTTATCCCACTACCTCTTCTTCCTTGCCTATCCCTTCTGAAAAGTTTATAGCTATCCATTTAAGCACTCCAGATATGTGAGTCATCTCACCATGTCTCTGTGATGGTAACTATGCCATAGTTTTCCTACTGCACAAAAAAACCCTCTTACCTTTCCTAGGAATAGAGTATATTTTGTAAGAAAACCCTAATTCTGTAATTAGGTTTGCTATTTTTCAGTTTTCATCCTTCTGTTGTTTTTGATGATCTTACTCTGAGCATGAATACTTTGGTATTCATTAGTTATGAATGTGCTGAGGACTGAAGTACAGTATGGAATCAGTAAACTGGCAGACCACTTCAGTGATTCAGCTAAAAATCCTCTGTTGAAACTTATGGCCAAATAGTCTTTCTAATGTACTCAGTAATTTCAAAATTCTTTCCTAAAAACTGCTATTCACAAAACATTTACAGCTGTAGATGGTTTGCAGTCAGAAACAGTTTTCTTATTAATATCTTTATCCTGAGATTCATTTCATTTTGCCAGCTGAGTGCAGCAAAGAACAGTTAGTAAACCACTGCTCTTTATCCTTCTAAACAGCTGACTGTGGGACACCCCTCATTTAGTTAGCAATGATGAAGAGTAAGCCGTGGTCATTTGGACCCCATCTTCATGCCCGTCTTTTTATACCGGATGATGGGCAGGGCTAGTGCCTCTTTGTTTGCTAATGTAGCTCTTTCCACTCACATTCACTCTGCCAGTTTTGCGGTGCCTGTAGCCAAGCACTTATGATCCTTTATTATGCAAAGACAGCTGTAGCAAGCACTGGCCATAAATCCCACTACTCTGGCAGTTTACAAAATTGGGCATTTCTGGAAAAGCTTATGTGACCAAATGGCTGTTCATCATCAAAAACATAACAAGGGCAGAGAAGCTGAATAACACTAATCTTCCCCAGCTAAACTATATATGCATGCATACACTGAGTAGCAAGAACCTACATTTTCTTCTTAGTTATCTCCAGTTATCAGCTAAAGATTCCATCATGGGCTACTAGAGACTCATTTGGCTTCACGAACAGGCTGACAGTTTCTTAAATCACAGCCTAGATGTACTTGCTTCAGAGCGTTAGTTTATCTCCTGCCGTTGCCTCTGACCACTAGTGTGTTGTCATGCTACACAACTATCTACACCTACCTGCCTTTTCTGGCACAGGATATCCTCCTAAGGCAATGTGCATTTTGTGATCTTCAGTTGTTATTCCATGGCCAGCAAACAGGTTGGAAACACAACTTAAAAAGTGCACAGCCTATGGCTGTTACAACTAAGAGTATGTGGGAAAACGTCAACCACAACTATCAGAAGAATTTGATATACACTTAGAACTTTTTGTAAGTAATACAACCATAAATCATAGGATGCTTTTTCTGCTCCTTGACTCAGTATGTATTATAGGAGATTGCTGATGAGTTAATGAGTAGGTAGTTTAGGACCCACAGATATAAATTGTGACTAATGAATAACAAAATTCAGATGCCACAGCAAATTGAAGTATAAGGTTTTATTGCAATAATGCATTTCTAAGCAGAAATTGGTACAATTGGAGCCATTTCCATGGGAAAGCAATTTTCCTCAGGAATCTAACAAATATACAACTAAAAATATGAAAGGTTTTTAATTACACACAAAACTGAAAAATGCAGTAGCTGCAATAGGTCTATATTAACTTATAACAGCCAACTCATTAAAAATCTAAGCAATCTTTTATGACAATTGGTTCTATTTAAATATAACATATTTGTAAATGCAAAATTAGTGTGTTCTTAAAGTTCAAAGAATCACAATAACTACATCTCAGTCAAAGTTATCTTGCTATAGAAAGCTTGGATATGGAGCTAACCCATGCATTGAATTCCAGATAATGTATCACTGTGTGGACTTTAAAGTTCAGATCCAAGCCAGTGTTCATATTGCAGTATCTGTGAGCTGACTAGTCCTGCAATTCTCTACATGGGTCTGTGGGCATGTCCATGTGGTGAGGTTGTGTGCCTCTGCACTACTTCCAGTTCTGCAGTTAGTTCAGGAGGAATCAGTTCAACCTTGCCTGTAGCTTGTTCTTAAAATGACTCTTGCTGCCACCTCCTCCTTGCAGAGCTGGGTGATCTTGCTGCTGCTGACCTTTCATGCAGCTGTCTTCAGGCCTTAGAGGGGAAGGAAGCAGAGCAGTCCAAGAGCCGCCAGCTCAGTTCTAACTCCTGTAATTTCATAGAGAGAAAAAAGGACTTGAGTGAAATCTTGTCATGAAAAAGCAATTTGCCTGTAATGATAGCTGGAAGTTTTTGGATGCTCTTTGCCCCCTTTTCCTACCTGAATAGCATGTGTCATGAAAATTGAAATTGAGAAAACCATGTCAGAAACAAATTATCCTTGAAAACTTTTCTGAACATGGACTTGAACGGTCTTTCTTCTGAATATCAAAGTGCCAGTTTTCCTTTTTTTCTTTTGTTGTCTGTGCAAATGCTAATAATGTTCTACCTTACTGGGTGGATGACTCTGTCCTCCCAAATTTAGTAAAGGTTTTTGTACACCTAGCAGAGAAACAGAACATTCTTTTTATGCCCCCAGTTTACAGGGGTGATTTTTCACATGAATCATCTAAGTATTATTTTCACAGAGACAATTGGGATATTTTAATTGCTAAGGAACTTTTTACATCTCCATTTTTCCAGTATGATTTTCTTTGCTTATTCATAGACTGTGGAGGAGCTGGTTCTCATTACTGGTAGATTAATGTGCATTCCAGCTCAACATGAAATAGTTGGGTGGAGAGAACAGCTGTTGATACTTCCATAATAATTTAGAAAGTCAGCGGGTTGTAGCTACAAAACAAATGAGCCAGATTGTGCACCTTAGCCATGTTGAGTTTGAATTTACATGTAACTAGTTTTGTTCCATTGCACAGTGAACATTACCATAGACCTCACAGATCAATGGAAGCAGTTATAGAACACAGGACTGTCAATAGGAAGCTGGTAGAACCTGATTCTTTTCTCTGAAATTTCCACCTGCCTCTACTGAAAGGGTTTTTCTCCCTTCAGGAAAGCTACTCTGAACTATTAGAGATATGCTGCAGTTCAGGTGATAACAGTAGGCATTTTTTGCAAGTAATATGATATATGGCAGAGAGTACCATTCTTGGCCAGTAGGTAGCTGGATTAATCCATAGGATTGGCTTCACTCAGTAAATCAATCATTCAGGCCAATTATTTAAGGAAAGATACATATAAATTGCTGTGCCCATCACTGGAACTGTTAATAATTGCAGAAATATGTGGTTGGAATTCTTTCTATTACACTTCCTGACATTTTTAGAAGTTGACATTGTTGCTTGTCTGCCTGTGCCCCAAGCCTGACCAGTGGAGTTGGTTCTCTATCTGCTTATTAAATTCCTTCCTAACCCTTTCATGAGCTCTTCCATTCTGTGTGCATCTGTGTTTCTAAAGGTCTGAGTGCGGCAAAAGGAGCCAAAACGCAAGAGAGAGGTCCTGTGTGTTGCTGGTGTTCGTGTGACTGATGACTAGTGAAGACATAGCCAGGGAGTAGGTGAAGTGGCCTCAGGAACCAAGTAGGTGAGCAGGTCTGTAAGCGCCAGCTCGGGGAATGAGAGCTTGTGTGTGGGCAGTGAGGCAAGTTGCTGCAGGGATCCACCTCTTACATATGTGTTTATACATTCTCGCTAGTAGACCTCCATCCTGGTGAGCCAGAGAGGGAAGCAGAGTGAGTTTGTTGGTGATGTCTGTATTTGTGTGTGTGCTCTGAGTGCCCATCTGTGATCTGTGGAGCCAACAATGTATATATGCATTGTATATATGTGCTTGGCGTGCATGCACCTGCTGGGAATATGTCTTCAGTCAGGCTGCTGCTTGGCCCTGGGGACACAGCTGCAGTAGCCTCAACTCTCTTGAGCTGTTACATGTGTGTGGGGGGGAGGCAATAGTTTGTTTTCTGAATGCCTGTAGGAAATCAGTGGGAATGGCTGCTGCTAGTGAAGCCAGAGCTGGTCTCTCCAGGGCAAAGAGAGCTCCAATCACCACTGAGTTCATGTGGGGCTTCCATAGAAGACTGGCATTAGCCGGCACCTTGGGCAGGTGCAGGACCTGGGAGGGCACTGCTCCATGCCTATTCGGCGGTAACCTTCAACAGGACAAGAGAGATTGTGCCTTTGCACTCCGAGGAACTCACCTGGAGCCCAGAGCTGCTACTCTGCACAGCTAAGACTCTCAGAGATAGCCTGTTGTGGCGCAAGGCACTGAATCCCAAGGCCCTGCTGAGTTTAGAACTGCACACTACCTCCTTCTCCTTCCCCATTACCAGTACTAAATACAACAGAGAAATCCTGGTTCCCTCAGACTGTGATTAACAGGGCATGTGTGTCTTTTGTGTACATTCACTTTTTACTCCTGTTAAATGTGGCTGCATTTCTCCCTGAGCCCTAAGGAACCACAGCTTCTACTTTGAAGAGCTAATCACAGGTCTTCCCCAACTAGATATATTTACTGATCCGTGGAAACACTGAAAAAAACCAAGGGGAAGCATTATGGAACCTATGAGTTCTTTTTAATCTGGGTTTTTTTTTTTTTTTTTTTTGGATGGGGTATAGGAAGAAACATCTTGTGGGGTTCTTGAACAGAGCGTCCCACAGTGCAACACTTCTCAGTGTTCATGACAAGTGGCCTTCATTGCCTTGCCAAATATTATGCCATTGGTAAACCTGTCTGCAGCTCACTTGATCACTATTAAATTTTCCTTTCTTACCTCTCTACACATTCCATATTTCTAACAAGTGTGACAGGAAGAAATGGAATCAAATAAACAAAATAAATAAAGTTTTGACAGAAATACAAGATTTGCATTGCTAGTTTAAATTGATCAATGTCTTTGAAAGTATGTTTAGGTAAGAATCTTGTTTTTATAGAAACAAATTCACTAGAATAGGGATTTATGGCATTTAAGAACATTCTTAAACTGACAGTTACTGGAGCAGCAGAGCTTCCCACAATGTGGGACCTCATTGCATTAGAACAGTTTCTTGATGAAATGTCATGACCTTTCCACATCAATTTGACATTGTTAACTTTCTAATACACTGAAACTAGCCTTTAAGAACAAGAGGTTACAGTCCCTTGTAGTTTTAAAAACCTAGCTAAAGCTTAAATGGTCTTAAAGATCCTTTGATTACAAATATAAGAAAAAAATTCTTCAGGCAAGAATCTCTGCTCTGTAATTACAAACCACTCTCTATAAAGTAGTAGAAAAGATCAAGAATATAACTTTCAGAAATTTCCTTTTACTGGCCTCAACTCCTGGTCACTGTTTATCTAGAGTTATCTCTGTCAAAAATTCCATTTCTGGCAGATCTTGCTCTCTAGCCTGAGATGATTAATGATACTATTTAACTTGACACCTGAATGGTTATGGCACTGTAAATGATAAGACGTTAACTTTATTCCATTACTTTCATGTCTATTGATTCAGTTAGTTTTTCTGCTGTGTTAGCATAAAGAGAATCTATTTCAATATGTGACAATCATGTACCCATAGGAATTCACTTCATGCATTTTTCTTTTCATGAAATCTTTGTAACATTTTCAGAAGCAATATCCTTTAATAAAACAAAAAGCTTTCTAACTAGTTGTGCAGGTAAAGACAATTCAGATTAGTTTAATCTTTTATGAGCTGGTGTAGGCCACTTTTTAAATGTAAGTTTCTGCAGTTTTTATCATCTTTGATGCATTGCTGTACATTAGGCCACAGTGAATTATCATCAGCACATTTTACTTGTCTACATTATAGCCTCTTAAATATATGTACCTGATAACAAAGGTAGGGATTTCTAGAACTGTGATGCACTACCCCTTAATCCAGATTTCCATTGTCTTTATGTTGTTGAACCTGTTCCTCTATGTATATCTGCATCTCTATTCTATCTTATTTGTCACCTTGGTAGACACACTTTTTGGAAGGGCATTGTTTCTTACAAATGTGTACACTTTGTTCTTTCCTTTGTCTCTTAGTTTCAAATAAATGCAAAAAGAACTCTGGCAATACACTGCTTTGTTTTGTCAGAAATTCATACTTGCTTGTCATTCTGCATATTTTGAAACAGTGTGCTTTCTTTCCACTGTACACACATTCACCTGGTTTGCCTTCAGAAAAGTCAAAATGATACGTAAAATGTGCAGTAGTATATATGCTTTCCTTTGATTCATTCTCCAGCTTCCTTCATATTTCCTCCTTCCTTGACAGCAATTAAAAAGCTATTGGTGCCAAAAGATTCTCTCTGCACATGTGTGCTTTTTTAAATACTAAAAAAGCATGTCCTGATATCTGTTTCATTTGGTCCAGATGCTGCATCTGCTTTAAAAATTACTTCTAACTTTCCAGGCAGTGTGAGGTGAGATCTGGTGAGAACTTTAGTCTCTTTTGACCCAAGTAAAAGCCAATTCTTTTCTAAAAGTAATAACTAGCTCAAAACTTACATAAAAACCTTCCATCAGTGCTTAATAATAATTCAAGACAGAAGTTACAGGCAATGAATACCTATACATAACACTAGAAAACTAGTAATGTAAGAGCCTAGAGTTTTAAGGCTAAGCTATCATGAAAATGGTACTTCTCTTGGTCTTCCTAAATATTGTCTGCTCTATGTGAAAATCTAAGTTATATTTGAAAAACCTCATTGGCTGAGATTCTTTTTTTTTCCTTTTGCAACTTCACTTTCTTTATAGAGAGATTTAAGAAAGAAAAAAAGAAATAAAAATCTCACCCACAAAATGTGATGTGAACTTGATAGAGCTCTCAGGGTTTGCTTCTAACACTAATAATCTACAGTCACCATTTGTTTCCCTTTTAAGCTTTTCTTCTCCTAGTGATTACAAGGAAGTATTCATGGTTAAAAATATTCTACAGTGTACCTCTTGAGAAAATGGATATAAAAGGTGTAAAAACTTCCAGTAGATGAAAAATAAATTTTAAAAAGTGGTTCTTTCCTTTGGAACTTAAAGTTTGATAGGAAGTTTTGAGAGGAAGAGTTAGAATGAAACTTAAAAATAACTCATGTGGACTCTCATATGTGATGATGATATTATAATTTCAGGGCAGCCAATAAGGAGTCGTTAATACTTAGAACTTTAGAAACTATTTTCCTGTGGATTTCAGAGCATGCGGGGATGTTACAAGGGGGGATAAGGTCTTTGAAGTTAAATCTGGCAAGGGATGTCAAGGACAATAGGAAGGGCTTCTTGAAGTATATCATTAGCAAAAAGAAGACTAGGGAAAGTGTGAGCCCACTGCTGCATGAGGTAGGTGCCCTGGTGTGAAGGTGGAGTTACTGAATGCCTTCTTCAGCCTTTGCTGCTAAGATTGGTCCTCAGGAATCACAGACCCTGGCAGCAAGAGAGAAAGTCTGGAGAAAGGAAGGCATTTTCTTGGTTGAAAGGGATTGAATTAGAGATCATTTAGGCAAATTTGACAACCACAAATCCATGGGCTACAATATGATGTGTCTTATCAATACATGCAAATATATTGGGGTGGGTGTCAAAAGGATGGGGCCAGACTATTTCCAGTGGAACCCAGCAACAGGATAAGGGACAACGGGCCCAAACTGAAACACAGGAAGTTCCTTCTGAATATGACAAAAAACTTTACTGTGAGGGTGACAAAGCACTGGAACAGACTGCCCAGAGAGGCTGTAGAGTCTCCTTCTCTGAAGAGATTCAAAGACCACCTGGACATGATCCTGTGCAACCTGCTCCAGTTAAGCCTATTTGAGCAGTGATGTTGGACTAGGGGATTTCCAGAGGTCCCTTACAACCCCATCTCTTGCTCTTTTGTGATTCTGTAAATCTGTTCAGAAGCTGAAGTTGATCAAAAACTAGCAGCTTATTTATTGTCACTTAAGTAACTCTCAAAGTTGGTTAACCACAGTAGTTGTCACAACTGGGAATAAATTTTTCACACCAATGCACTCTGAATTGGCAGCAGTGGTGGTATGTTCATATCTTTGTATGGAAATGTCATTGTTTCCTTAGAAATCAGACTGTTGGAGATGAATACAAAATAAAACATTCACTAATATATGCTATTAGAGCAAAATAAATAACAGGTGGACAGAGAGGGAAAGTTTTCTAGTAGCAGGAGGATATTGTCTAGGTATGTTCTGATGATGACATCATCTATTACATGGTATGGGAGTGACCAGGAGAAATTCTGTGTTCAGGAACACTGGTAGAGAGCCCTGACTTCCACAGGGTGATAGGAGGAGTTTCGCTCTGTAAGGATGTCAGGGAATATGATGCATAGCACTAAGTGCTTACAGTCAGAAATGGCATTAGCCGATGTTAAAACAGGTCAGGACTTGCAGGAAGATTAAAAAAGATATCAAAATAAAGCAGCAACAAGGAAAAAAGAGTTGCATATACGAATTAGAGTCAATAAATCTAAAAAAAGATCAAGAATGCATTTCAATGTTATTTACTTTTCATTCCAAAAATCAATGCCAGTAATTCCTACTTCTACCACTATGTACTACAGATATTTCTTGTTCCACAGATTTCTGTTGCACTGGAAAGTGAAGTGAATTAAATCCAAACTATTTCTTTTAGCTTCCCCTAATCTACTTTTTAAGCATAAGGGTAAATTATGTCATTTGACATGGTTCTTAAGGCAGCTATAAGATTGAGAGGTTATAAAGATCATTAAAACCAATGAGGTACCCTTGATGAAAATGCATTGATAAGGCCTGTGCCATTTTGCTTGCCCTCCTTGGAGCCACAAGTATATTGAGTGATAATCTTACAACTGCATCTCATGTATTGTTTACAATATAAAGGACACTGAAATTCCAGCAATTAATACAAACTCTTTACAGAGCCAGAGGTGTAAACAGCAAGATGAAGCAGCACAAAATATATCAATGCTGCCAGACATTTTTTGCTGCCTTTCTGACTGATGTTGATTCTCACTTTCCAACAGGCTGTGAAAGCAATCCAGAAAAATGTATTTTAAACAATGTGAAGCTTTTATGAAAATGGCACTGAAAGGTGCCATCTGAATATTTGCATTCAATTCCCACAGTTACAAGTACCTTGAAAACAGAAGGCATGTGAGAAGTCACCAAATACTTTCCTGGATCTCATAGGAAATACCTGATTTCCAGCATACAAGGCTTCAAAATGCTGCATTGTGGGTCAACTCTCCACTGTAGATACAAATAAATTCCTCTTAGTCCTCTTAGAACTTAGGCCTCTGCTCTGTAAAGCTGTTAATTTTTTTCTTACGTCAGATGGAAACTGTAGGGGGAAATAGTACTTTCACTGGTTATTTTTATTTTAAAATAGCAGTAATAGTGGTAAACACTGTAGAAAATAATGGGATCCTGTACTGTGGAGCTGTGGGAAGCTGTGTCCTTCAGTTTTTCTGCTTTATAGGAATATCATGTGTCAAAAATATGTAATGCCAAGAATTTTGCAGCCTGATATCTCGTCAAGTGTATATATAACTTGTGATCCATTACTTGTCCTAGTGGAATACTGCACCAGGAAATAGACAAGCTTTAAGAAAAGCAAATGAATGTGGCCCAGGTCAGGACAATCCACTAGCCCAGAGCTTAACTCCTTTTTCTGACAAGTAAGAGATTTTAGTTTAGTTTGCTGCTATCTTAACAAAAGTGGGAGGGAAGTTGTAGTTCTACTTGTGGATGAACCTTTGGATTGCTGAACTGTTGGTGTAAAGACTGGCATCTTTCTTTCTTTGGAGGAAGTGATTATCTCAGATCCTCAGCAGGAGAAGACTACTCCTGTACAGAGATTTGCATTCAAAACCTGGAGTAAAGCAAGGGTCTCCAAATCCCCCATCCAGCAGCGTGCTGGCCTTTGTGGATCCCATACTCAGACTCCAGGTTGATGTTAACATTTTCCAAGTGTTAATGCCAGTTTTTAAAAAAATTGTTATTGCTGCTTACTTCCAGCTATTCATTCTTCTTCACTTCACTCACTCATTTTGCAATGTGAATCATGTAAATAGAACTCTCATGTGACTTCTGATCTGAGTACATAGGTTGCCATCTAAGGTCTTGTTCTATAGTATTATATTAATTTACATAGGAGAAAAGAATGGTGTTCAAACTAAATAAAAATATCTTCTTTTAAAACTGTATAGAACTAAAAATAAATAAAGTTACATCTCTTATGTAGTATCTTGATGCAGGATCCATGTATCTTTAATGTGTGTGACTAAAGCAAAAGCAAGCATGCTGTTGCATGTTTTATGAGTCATGTTTTAAACAGTTATAATTTCTAACTTATTTTGGAACTTGACATCTAAACACTGGGATTTAGCAATCCCTATTCTGTTGTCCAGTCTTTTAAATTCTTAGTACCTGGAGCAAGCAAAGAAATTTGTTTTATCTTGCTTTTAAGTCTATTTTCTTTACTGGTTATGTGTTTTATAGATTAAATATTTTAAAGTTTCAGGTATTTCATAGTTTTACATTTCAAGTTCTAAATGCTGATATGCATAAAAAGAATTATGCTAGAACATGACTGTAATGAAAAAGAGAGAGGGTAATACTCCCATATGATAAATGAATATTTCGGTTTCATCTTCTAATTCTCAGTAAAGGTGCTGCATTATATGTCTGTCACTCTGAATGCAAATCTGCAGTATTTCATGTACATGTCAATTTATGCTGCATAGATAAACTCTGGGGATTAGAGACAGAGAAGGGCTTTTATCCTGATACTGTTTCTCAATCCCTATTCCAAACAATTTGATCTCCTCTCCTACTGTTTGTGCTTGTCTTTAAAACTGTTAAAATATGCATTTGCATATCCTTTTTGTGGAAAAATTACCTACAACATGTAAACAATACATTTATCCTGCAGGAGAGAAATAATGTTTCCACATGTATTATTATGGGCATTAGTGAGTTTAACAATACTCTGTACTAATAAGGACTTGAATTGATCCTTCCAAAACTAAATTAAGTTCTACACAAGCTCTATGTCTACACTTTCTAACAGAGTAAGTAATAAATCACTATTTCCTTCTATAGCGACATCTTTATTCTTTATTTATTCTGTGTTTCATATTTGTTTTATTGTTAGAGAAAAAAGGAGGAGGGGGGCTGGTGAGACACACTACAATTGTTTGCCATTGTTATTAACAATGTGGGAGTGTGGCTACATTAATGTATCACTGCGAGAATTAACACTAAACTGGTTAAACAGTGAGGTGAAAAACAAAGTTGCCGATTGAAAATACCTTCAGGCTTTTTTTCTTGAGTTCTAAAATTGAGACAGAAAAATATTACGAAAATTACTTTCCATACCACTGTTGTCATGTCTAGTTCTGGTGGCTTAGTTTGCAGATATCAAAGATCAAAATGGCTTGCCAGATGACTCTGCTAAGTGAAATTCAGGGCAAACTTCTGGCATGGGATCCAGGTTGACTCTATTTGTACACATCATTCTGCAGTCTGAGCTGTAACAAGGCTTCACAGTGTCTGGGCAGCAGACTGTTGTGAAGGGTACTGACCATCTGTGGGGTAAAAAAGATAACCTTTTGTCCCAAAATTTTGCCTCTGTGAGTTGTAGGATAAACTGTGACCTGACAGCATCCGTTTCCATTCTCAAAAAGAGTGAAACAGCCCTTCTAGTAGGCAGTCAGCACCAGTCCACTGTCCAACTGCTTAGGTTTGGAGCAGATATTTGTGTAACCAGATAGCCACATGTTCAATGACCACTACCCTGATATGTTTTGGAGTTGTTGTTTTTGTGGTTTGGGTTTTTTTAATGGGACATTCAAAAATCTTCAGAGAGAAATACTGCTGTTATTCAGGGAGTGTAGAAATAAAGAAAAAATGGACCAGGCTATAAAATTCTGGCTTGACTCTGAGAAACAGGCATAAATGTACATATATATGTATATGTACATCTTAAAGATGTATTTACTTTTAAGTGTTTTACTTAAGCAAATCATAAGTTTAAGGTAAAGCAAAGAAAGATTAGAATATCAGCTGATGCTTATTCAGTCAAAACTCTATCAAAAGCCTAATTTTTTCCAGCCTTGCTATTTGATATTATTTTCTTCCTTCGAGTTTTCTCTTCTGAGAAAAAAAAACAAACTTCCAAAAATCTGAAGAAATAGTAAGATGCAGTAGCAGCAGACAACAACGTCCCCAGTGAGAATCTTTCCTTCACTGTCAGTTTGATATTGCGAAAATTATTCTTCTTTTCTGATTATACTATTTGTCTTCTGTTGTTTGCAGTCAGTCACTATTCCTTGTGATATAGACAAACAAGTAACTGATGTTTCTGCCTTTGATATTATATCATTACTAACATTCATCACAACATTTTCTAATATTTATGTATCTTTTATAATATGAAATTTCAACTGCTGAATATTATCTCTACATCTAGCTTGTTCAGAGTAAGGCTACTCGCTCCGAAGGATAAACTCTAGCTGGAGTTTAACAATACAGATTTGGATGGGAAAATGGCCACTGAGAGTCCAGACTGAAATATAGGCTGCACGGAATTATAAAGTGCCTGTCCTAATTTTTATTCACAAGCCTCTGCAAAAGCAGTATGAGAAATATTCAGGTTTCCTGAAAGAGCTTGACCTCTTCCCCTCATCACAAACCTGCTGCTGTCAGTGGGTTAAGTACAATGGAAACAAATATCAGAATCTTCATCTGAGAGTCTGCACATGTGATGGGAATTGGAGTGCCTGTGAGAGGAAGAATGAATATATAATTTGTTATTTGTAAAAATTAGTAGAATTTAGAGAGTTTAGAGAGTTAGAGAATTTAGAGAATAAAGAGATATCAGATCTTATTTTTTGAAGAATGCATGTTGGGAATGTTTAATTGGGAAAAACACCCACCTATGACAGACTTGTATTTCCAAGGAAAATAATCTGACTCTGAAAGCATCTAGAATATAGGGTCTATATACCCAGCTAAGATCTATTTCAAACATTGAGAACTATCAACCAAAGCAAATTGTTAACATGAAGATCCTAGAATTGCTTTGAGATTGCTCTAAGATGTTGACAGAAGGGACTCAGTATATGTACTATTATTAATGTCAGCACTACAATCAAACAAAACTGTATAAACCAAGAGTATTTTGTTTTAAAAAAGTTGGTGCAGGACTGGGTGACTTAATAGCATAGCAGATGCTGAGATGTTTTGTTTATAGTACTTGTTTACAGAGAAAACAGTGAATTTGGCATTAAACAGTCCCAATCCAGAATGGGCAATAGAAGTAGTATTACTCAAATTTGTATTTGTTTAGCAAAGAACAAAATGTGTCTCTCAAAATACTTAGGACTATTCACTGTTTTCACAAATGCTTGACTTTCTGAGGAATTGCATCATTTAAGTCCTTTGAAAATTAGTCTCTGAGTTATCCATTTAAAGTGAAAGAAGAGAAATATACTGCCAGGTGTTATGTTGGCCATAATATCCCGTTCTCATTCTTATAAGACATGGCCCATTCTGAAAGCAAAGTCTCTATTTAAAAAGAATTCCTCTCTGACAGAATTTAAACAGATAAAGTGAATTGGATATACTCATAAAGAGCACAAAGAAGGAATTCAAAGGAAATCTTACGGAAGAAATATGTCACTACACCAGCACGACTCACTTCAGTGTTGCTATTCTATTCCAATTTTTAGTTAATTTAAAAATGTCTGACTAGAGCATAATCTGCAGGGGTGAAAACACCAATACCCTTTTGCTGCTTACTACCAACAAACCACCTTCTGGCACTTGTCTGGCTGGTACAGTTAAAATCCTCACAAACCAAGATATTTATAATGTCTTCAATGTTAATCTGAATAACATTGTGGCATGATTGTCATAAATATTTCTTACTAAGATACACAGAACGAAAGGAATGGATAAATTGTGGTTAGTGTTGGTGACTTTAGACTACTATTTATACCAAATACATTTTTTGGTTTACTTAGTCTGTCCATACCCAGGAAACATTTTCTGAAAAAACGCTTGCTCTCTGCTTCTGCTTCTAAAGCCTGAAGAAAACAAACATGTAGCAGTTTTGTCTTCTAGATTTAATTAACAATTGAACATATGAGAAATGTAACCCTACATGACAGAATGTACTTATGTATTTCAGAAACACAAGACAATTAGTTGAAACAACATGTGAAAAGAATCATGTGAATAAATATAGACTGTATTTAAACCACAGTAAATATTCCATCCATGAGGCTGTCATAGAGAAAAAAGAGAGAGCCTATATTAACTTCAGTAGCTGTGAGTCCTGAGCTGCAAAGATCATTGCACTGCTTTCTGACTCTGAAGTCAATGAAAGTGCTTGTTTATAGGCAGTGCAATTAAGCCATGATTTGCCCCTGGGCTACTGCCTTACCTTATGGGAAGGCTGCTGTGGATGGATTTTAAAGAATTGAAAGACACTAATAAAAATTATTCAGGAGGACAAACATCATCACTGGTCAAAGTCCAATAAAATCCTGTGAGGACTTGGTGTGTAAAAATAGATCTACTTACCATTGTAATTGATGCAAGTGAAAACACAAGCTTCCTATTTCAAAGATGCTCATGGCTTAAATGAGTGAGCTGTTCACTGGATTAAAAACTGGCTGGATGGCCAGTCCCAGAGAGTGAATGGAGCTACATCCAGCTGGCAGCCAGTCACAAGTGGTGTTGCCCAGAGCTCAGTATTGGGACCTGTTCTATTTAATATATTTATTGCTGATGTGGGTGAGGAGTTTGAGGACACCCTCAGTCAGTTCTCAGACCACATCAAGTTGGGCGGGAGTGTTGATATCCTGGAGGACACAAGGCTTCACAGAGGGATCTGGTCAGTCTGGATCAATGGCCTGAGGCCAATTGTCCTGCCCTTGGGTCACAACAACCTCATGCAGTGCTACAGTCTTGGGTCAGAGTGGCTGGAAAGCTTCTCAGCTGTGGGTGCTGATTAACAGCTGACTGAACATGAGCCAGCAGTGTGCTCAAATGGCCAAGAAGAAATCAATGGCATCCTGGCTTGTATCAGAAAGAGTGTGGCCAGCAGAAGGAAATGGCCTTAAACTACACCAGGAGAGGTTTAGACTGGATATTAGGAAAATTTTCTTCATTGAAAGAATTTTGGAACCTTGGAACACTCTACCTAGAAAAGTGGTCAAGTCTCCATCCCTGGAGCTGTTTAAAATATGCATAGATGTGCCACTTAGGGACATAGTTTAGTGATGGACTTGGGAGTGTCATGTTAATGGTTGTACTAAATAATCTTAGAGATCTTTTCCTGGTTGTACTAAATGATCTTGGAGATCTTTTCCAACCTAAATTATTCTATGATTCTATAAGATGGTTGCTTCTGCCATCCTGCATCTTTACATGAGATAGACCATCACCTCAAGGGATTTTAGCTTTTGCTGTCAAGTAGTTGCTTTGGAAACAGCAGCAAAAGTGACTATTCCTCTTAGATTTTTCTTTTTTTCCTGCTAGCCTAGGTATAATTTACATGCATGTTTAAGAAAATATACTTGTGGGCAATAGTAAGTGTGTAACAGGAAGACAAAGAAAGGGAATGCATACAGGGCAGTCCTTATTGTAAAAGATAAAAGTAATGCATGATTTAGATGCTTAGTGAAACCTTATATTGCTTGCTAGCCTGCTCTGGTTACAGTTAGCTGCTTCAAGTGATTGTCAATAGTGCAGTTCAAAAATAAAGTAAAAATAATATGTCCTTAGATTTCTTAATAATTTTATCATTATTGCAAAATTTTAATAGAAAGAGAAATAAATTCCTAGACAAAGATTAAAATGGAATTGAGAGGTGGCGTCTACACGTCAGAGTAAATGTCATTGCAAGCATGAAAACATTTAGAAAAGTGGAAGTGCATTGTTACATGACTTCTGTCCTGTAGGGATTGAACAAGAGAGAAAATTCAAATGTAGCTTCAAAAGCCAGGGATTAAAAGTTTAAATAACTTTAGCCTGGTGTTAATTGTGTGGTTGTTCATAGTACAATATTCTGGGCACTCCACTTACAGTTGTTTTTCACATTGTGATAGAAATTACTCATTTGAGAAAGCTTATTCATTCAGCAGAGAATATGGAAACACCTCATAGTGAGCAGACTTTTCCTGAAGCTATGGCATGCCCTGAGGTTTCCTTCCCTAGGGCAGAGACTACAACATTGTTGGCAGCTCTATAAAGGGCTTTATGTGGATGATCTCACAGCCTTGAAAATGAAAACATCTCAATTTCCAATTGATAGAGAAGTGTGGATTGTTTGACTTCAATTATACATACCCAAAGGGCTCCTGTTTCTTCTTCCCTGTGCAAATGAGCAGACAAGGAGAGTTGGTGGGTGGAGCACATTATGATTGTCCTGGAAGGGAAAAAAATGGAAGCCAGCACAGGGCTCCTGCAGAATAAGTGGAAAGCTGTAAACTTCACTATAAATTTATGAATCAAAATGTACATTTCTTGGCCCATGACTTTCTGAAGTTGTAAAATCATGTACTTCCCCTTTCCAGGACTGCATGCAAAATGCAGCTAATTCAAAAACTAGATTATTATTCCTTTTTGTGAAGGAATATAGATAAAAATTAAGCAAATCAGCTGGATATTCCTATTGGGTAAAAATAGATACATTAGGTGTCAGCTAGAGATATTTTAAGGAATGTAAAGGATTTCAAACCCAAGTTCCCATTTGTATGTATGTATTGCTAGTGGTGTAACTAAAACCCTAATTATGTTAATAGCAATTAATTTGGTGGCACACAGATCAAATGCCGTGTTGTGCTCATACTGAACATGCCTAGCTTTGAACATTAAGTCTTCTGCTGGGTTGCAGAACTGCATGAGTTTCTAGGTCTTAGACTAATGTTAGAAAAATTGCCCTGAAACACTGTTCTCCACTCCCTCATCTCTCTTCCTCAAATCAGTAACAGATTTTCAGTTTTTTATGACTAGAAAGTAAGTGTTGTGAAGTCTTCTCACAGTCACACTCTCATGAATCTGATAAGACTGAAATCTCATATGAGAATTCTATCTCTGCTAAATGAAAATTTATATAACTGACTCAGTGGCTGAGCCAAGTGATTGGCTCCATGCTCACTGTCTTCCAGGTGAACAAGGTGACAAACCCAGAAATATTACTGGAGTATGGTGGTGGGACATTTTATTGAAAGCTGTATACTACAGAGTACAAGCTGTGTACTGCAGACTCCTGAATGACTCTAATTTTTATCATTTAGGAAAACATTCTTCCTTGTATTCCATCACACTTAACTGAGGAATATATACCACTGACAAGACTTTCTCATGATCAGAGAGTTTAATACAATAAAAAGCAGGTAGGGTTTAAATTGCACTGTGGATTTGAGAGGAACATTTAGAATTTAGCATACTGCATCAGCTTCTAAGACTTGGGTAACCTTACTTTCACATTTATTTATATTACAATTCTTAACTATTACTTCTCTCCTTACCTCTGAAAATGGACAGCAAGTGCTAACAGACCATTAAAATACTGGGAGAGAGATGCTGGAAACTTAATCTCAATTGATATGTAAGGACAGGGAGTTGAAAGATATTTTTCATAATTTACTATTGTAAATCACATTGGTCCAAACTCTTAAAATAAAATATGCAAATATTTGACAGTGCCCAAAACCTACCTGAATTAAAAGAACACCCTTTCTAGGGTAGGCTGAAATACAGATATATTTTTGGCATTCAGAATCTTGGACAGCTGTGTAAAGCATACAATAAAAAAGAAATATAGCTTTATATAGCAAGGTTCTTACTTAAGTTCTGAGGTAATAAAAAAGGAGGTCATAGGTGCTACTTCTACTAGTGTTGCCTTCTTTAGGTCATAAATCAATAATTTTTTATTTCACGTAAAACCACTGATTAAAAACATCAAACCAAAGCAATTAGGCTTATATCCAAGTGGTCGTAATAAAATCCAGTCTTCTGCTTTCTCTAGGATTGGTCAACTCTAACGTGAACTGAGCAAAGCATTTAAATACTTCTTTCTTATAAGATCTATTTATTTCAGAGAAACTCTAAAGCATTTATTTTTTCAGTTCTTTTGCACTTCATTGCACAGATGGAAATAAACTTAGATATGTATGAAGGAACATGGGCAAGCTGTTCTGCTGGGTAAGGATTTGTATGCCTTTGAGTCTTTGAGAACCCTTTGTCTTGTTCTCAAGGGAAACAGCTGTAACACCTGGCATAGCACTATAACTGTATGCAAATCTGACAGTCTTTTTTTTTTTTTTTTCACTTCAGCAGGGAAGCAAGAGAAAATACCGAGCAGAATAAGGGGACTATGTTGATATATATGAGACAGTTTCTAAATAGTTCCAGTAGTACAAATGTCTTCTCTGTGGTGAAAGTTTCAACACTCTGGTCTAGAAAATCAAATATCCCAGAGATCAAAATGCCAATTTATTTGTGAATTTTACTAGGAAATACATATTTTTTAAATAAAAATCTTTACCTGCCTGTAAAGTAGTTTTTTGCCTATAAATATAATTTTTATAAGCTGAAGTAAAAGTTTTGATGAGGCTTATGGTTAGATGCTTCTAATTTTCTAGTCTGCCTACCTAGGACAAGACAGGTACTCTCAAACAACACCTGGATGTCTGTCAGATCCAGAAGAGATATACTGTTATCTGTGATCCTGAGACATCATCCCATGAATTATTATTTTATCTGAACCAGTTCCCTCATCCTTGGATATAAATAAATACTTTAATAAGGCCAGTGGAACAATCAGAGGCTGCTTTTGCTGAAAAGTGACAGTATTCTCCTGTAACACATCCATGACCTCCCTTTCTTGCTATGCCTTCCGGGACAAGAGTAATGCTCCCACTGCAGTCAAGTGCCCCACTCAGCTTCTGAAAAGCAAGGAAAAACATTTTCCTGGTAGCCAGGTAAATATGCCAAATGACATCAAACTAGGGACAAAGATGGTTTTGTTTAAAAATAGAGATATTTCTAACACATTTATACTGTATTCCTGCTCTACTCTCTTAAGTAGCATGTACATTTGTCAAAAGACCCCAACTTACATGTAGGAGGCAGTAGAGCAGAAAACCAGTAATCTAAAATCCTATGGAAGGTATCCCTAGCTTGGTCTAAACTGATAACATTGGAGTCCTGTCTGTTTTTCACTGTGGACTGGTGAGACTTCTGTAACATGATAGAAAATGCTGCATAGGATCACAGTAACAGTTTTGGGGTAACAGTATTTAAACTGAGGGGCTATGAGGAAACTTCACTCATCAGAACAAAACTGCTACAGAGAGGTACTTCGCACCATGGTGCAGTGCAGCTCATCACAGATTGCCTGCTTGCTTTGTGTGCCTTTCGCATCTTGTTTCCTGAGCCATTTTTCCCTTCAGGGTATGGTAACATCTCTGTATGATCCTTGGTGAGAGTTTTAATTAATATTTTGTATCAAGAAGAATTATGCTGTCTGGAAAGTGCCTCCAAAGCAGCATAAATATCAGCTCTTCCTTGTCCCACAGGTGGCTGTTTGAACCCCTTAATTTCAGTTTTACATTTTTCTAAAGTTTTTGCTGAATCTTTGATTCTTCCTGCTAATTTCTCCTTCTCTCAAATAGTAGTCCCAAAACTTGTCTTGCTAGTTCACAATAAAATTGTACTTGATTCAAACAAACATGGAGTTTGAGCCAAATAAATATGAAGCAAGACCAAAGTTCAGTGCTTTCCTACAGCTAAAAGAGTATTTCATGTAAGTATTTTCCCATACAAATGTCACTTTGTTTAAAAACAAGTGATAAGTTTCTTTCTACAGTGTATCAATGAGCTAATATTGGATTACCCCTTTTAATATGTGAAATTATTTCTTTGTTACATTTTATTTTATTTTTAGGCACTTACTTATTGAGAAGGTTCCTCTTTTTATGCCAGTTACTGAGATAGGCATCTTTTAACCTCCTAATACCTCCCCCTTCTAATGAAGAATATATTTGCATTGCTTGAGCTAGCTAGTCATGATATCCAAGTATCAACTCCACCTGTGGGTCTCTGCAGATAGATTTTTCAGTATTACTGCGGTAAAGGCAAACATGCACCACTCACTGGGCTATTCTTAGAAAGACAAAACTACAGTGCCCTAAGGAGATTGCCATAGTTATTTCTACCATGTATTTATGTTAATGTAGAAAATTACTAAAAATAGCAAGAAATAGAGGATAAATCTACTCCTCTTTTCCCCTGGAACTTACTACAGTTATGGTTATTTCTTGTAACTCCTTCATGGTCCCTAGAGACACCTCAGCCATGATCCAGAGCACACCAGCAAATCACTAGCTAACACTGCAGAGCAAACAGGCTAATCATTTTCTGTTTTTCCATGAAATGTGACTTTGGGACAAAGGAGGAAGAAGTTAGGAAAATCACCTCAGGCAACACTCTGAATTTTTCTTATGCTGATTTCGCTCAAAATGCTAGCAGGAAAAGTAGAAATAATGGGTCAGAGAGCTTGCAGACAAACATTCATTTAGTCTAAAGGGAAAGAGCAGCAAGTGTATAGTGAAAAATGTTAGTATCTAATAAGATACCATTGTCCCTGTCCTGAACAAAGTCAGTTTATACTTCTTTTACAAAAGTGAGTTCGAGGATAAGGGAAACAAATTTCTCCCTCACCTTTGCTGTAGGCAACTGGAGCTGCCACACATCTGGTACCTTGTCAATACGTGGAAGTGCAAAGTGGGAGGTGGAAAGGCAGAGGAGGATTTTTCCTAATGTTTTTCAGGTTAGGATGTCACATAATCAAGACCTGGAAAATGGATGGGAATTTCCAAGCTGGGAGCAGTGAAAAGCCACATGGATCCTGTACAGGCCTTATTTGCCCCATTACTGGTTTTGATACTGTGCTGCCAGGTTTTTGAGACCTATTCTACACAGCAACAACAATAATAAAACCACAGTCCAAAACTCATAAACTGCAATCTCCTGTATAAGGACAAAATCACATTATATAACTCTAGGTGTTGACAATCAGGCAGGGGGATTTGATTTTTTTTTTTGCTTGAAAAATATGTAAACCAGACAGCAAATGTAATGTATTACAGACATTTATATGTTCTTAAGTGCCCTACACTCACAGTATCTCAAATGGTTCAGACACAGAGATTCAGAGGTAAACTAGCTAACTAACTAACTAATTGTGTTTCAGGCAGAGAGTTCTGGAAGACTAGATTTTCCCTGTAAAACAGTGATCCTGAGAGTGGCACAAATTCTTCAGTTACCCAAAGATCTTCAGCAGAGATGAATTCTCCCATGAAGCACTCAGAACAACATCAGGCTTTTTCCTGGCCAGGCCACCGTTACAGCTTCCAGTTTCTGGACATCTTTGAAACAGACTCAAGTTTCTGAAATTCTTCAGAATACTGTCATTTTCATAGTAAGAAATGGTCTGTGGGAGTTATGAGCACATCATTACAAACTTTCCACCTCTGGGAAGCACTCCTGGTAGTGTACAAATAAAATTGTTGTATTTAGATGTGAAGTCCCATTTGGTGTTGTTTTGTGAGAGGATTTGCTTTTGTATGGCTTATTCTACATCTGTTTGCCTGGAATGAGTAACATATCTGTCCTTTCTGCTTTCAGTTGCAAACCAAAATCCATTTTCTGTCTTTCCATTGCATTCCATCTCCAATTCCTTATGAAATTTTGTGATACTCTGGTCTGCAGAAATCAGGACCACTGAGTCACTGAGCCCTAACACTAAATTTTTAACAGCCATGGCAAGGAGCGTCAAAATTAAAATATCTCATTTGTGCCCACTTACCACACCTGCAGCCCCTCAGGCATCAGAGGGATGCTGAGAAGGACTTGGAGATGTTGGTGGATGAAAACTGAACATGAGTCAGCAATGTACACTTGCAACCCAGAAAGCCAAGGGTATCCTCAGCTGCATCAAAAGCAGCATGACCAGCAGGTCAAGGGAGGTGACTTTGTCCCTCTACACTGCTCTGGTGAGACTACACCTCAAGTACTGCATCCAGCCCTGGGCTTCCCAGCACAGAAAGGACATTGACCTGTTGGAGAGAGTCCAGAGGAGGCCACCCAAGTGATTAGAAGGATGGAACAACTCTCCTATGAGGAGAGGATTGCTTCACCAGAGAAGAGAAGGCTTCAGGGTGGTCTATTTATGACCTTCCAGTACCTGAAGGGAGACTACAAGAAATCTTGAGAGGGACTTTTTACAAGGACATGTAGTGACAGGACAAGGGTTAAGGGCTTTAAACTGAAGGAGGGTGGGTTTAAACTAGATATTAAGAAATTCTTTACTGTGAGGGGGGAACTGGAACTGGTTGCCCAGAGAACTTGTGGATGCCCCATCCCTGGGAGTGTTCAAGGCCAGGCTGGATGGGGCTTTAAGAAACCTGGTCCAGTGGAAATTGTCCCTGCCCACAGCAGGGGTTTGGAACTGGATGATCTTTAAGGACCCTTCCAAACAAAGCTGTGATTCTATGAATCTATGATTAAGTAACCCATGGAAATGGCTTTGACAGAAGTTACAGATAGAGATTAAAAAGTGGACTAGTTTTTATGTGCAAAATATCTGGGGTTTGTATGTTTTGTCCAACAAAAGCTTGTGAATGACCGAAAAATTGAGGCAAAAGTAGCTAGTTTCTGCTTAAAGTCACTGTGTATTGCTGAAGTGGGGTAAAAAGGTCTCATAGAAAAGAATGTGACCTACCAAGAATATGTATAATCCTCTATTAGAGGAAGGCACAGTCCTTTGAAGTCACTGATCTTGCCTCCATTTGCATTGTATTTCCAGAAATTCACTTTTACAAGGGAATCAAATGTTTAGTAAATGTGTTCAGATTGTAAACATATGGTATTGACAAAGATAACATAAATTTTTATCAAAGCAGCTCAGTCACAAACTGTGTGCAAAACCAGACAGTTTAAAGTCAACCCTTTTTCAAATTTTTAGTTTCTGAACAATGTTTACAGCTTTTATAACTGCTGCTCTTTTGTATTTTAAAATTCTGACGCATACTACAGTACATGGCATAAAACAGCAATATTTTTCTCAGAGTTTTCTCATGGGTCACCTTCAACAATGTTTTACAAGTCTTGTTCCTTGATCCTTGAACGATCTTAATTTACACATGTGCTTATTGACGCATTCCTATCTTTGGAAGAGAAATGGGATATAACCACAATTGTGCACCATCTGGGAAATATACGGCTTTGGTAAACTGGCAACAGATTTCTTCTGTTTGCGGATGCACAACACAGTGGAATTTTGGCTCCCTCCTTGCAGTCCAGCTCCTCTCAGTGTTTGTCAGATGCTGGACATGCTCAGAAGGGGATAATTAGTCTTGAGCAAGGGACTGATGCCAAGAATGAAGGAAGGAACACGTGACTGTGGAAAGTGCTGCTAAACATTTTTCTGAACTGGGAACCAGTTTCCTTTAGGGAAACACTGCACTCACGTGATTCTTGAAAATAGCCTGAGGGAAGATCCTAAACAGTGCAGTTCACTTTGTCATTTTTTGTGAAGACAGACAGTACAGATGATTTATAATTTATTGATCTGATTTTGAGCTCACCTATGTTACCCCAGAACCACAGATCACAGACACATCCCCTGGGCATAGCTTTCTATAGAGGCAGTAGTCTCTACAGAAACAACCCAGTTATTTTGTTGTATTGGCAGTTTTACAGCCATCACAAACAATATGAAATGACATTATTATGAACCATTCTGTCACCCTGCCCTCTCCTGCCTCAGGTCAGACTGAAGATGGGATGAAGTTCAGTATAGATGAAGAAAGCATTCATGTGCACATGCTCCAAGCTTAAAAGCAGTCAAGATTAAGGGCCCTTTGTTGGGGATTCTTTAAAACCACGTTTTCCAATACAAAAATGTGTTCTTTGTAAGTCAAAACTATTTGCACAACTCAGAAAAAAAAAAAAGAAAAAGAAAAAAAGAAAAAGTGTTCTGAAGTTTCCCTATGCAGATACCTTTTAAAGAACAAATTTCTCTTTCTGTGGAATTGTGTTTTCTTTGGAAAGTTAAGCTCACTAGAGTAAAGCTACATCAAGTGGATGAAATCCAGTCAGAATGCAATGTTTTAATAGTGCAAATTTTTTTGTTTGTGTTGTTGATTTATGGAATATTTTTAAAATATCTTCATCTTGATTGGCAGTAAGACATTTTCCCAGTGCTTTAGGTGGTTTTTAGCTGGGGAACTAAAGCACAGAATCATGGCATAGTTGAGGCTGGAAGGCAATTCTGGAGGTCCCACCCATCCAAAGTGCTCAAAGCACAGTCAATTCAAGCAGGTTGCTTAGACCTTTTTTCTTATCTATGCTAAATAGCTTTACTTAAATAATCTATTTTTTTAATATATAAATGTAATTGAGGGAGGGGGAAATCAAACCAGAATATATTCACATGACAATGAAGTAGAAAGCCAGTCAATATCCAGTTTTTGTATATTTTCTCTTTGAAGTAAAAAGTAAACCAAACCTCACATTTTGCCTTGTATAGTGCAGTTGCAATTACAGAAAAAATTATTTTCTTTGGACTGAAGACTTAGATATTTAGTAACACCAGCATTCACAGGTCAGGTCCCTTTGATATATGGGCTGCAATTTCAGCAACTCTCTGTGCTCCTTGTGTTGAATAAAAAATTATACTAGGCCTCGCATTGCATACATATGGCATGTTGAAGGACTGATTCCAGTCAGACATGTAGGAAACAAGAGAGTATATTTTCACAACCTATATGTGCAATACAGCATTCCACAACCCACCTTAAACTGTGGGCTCATAAAATCTCTCTGTCCTGAGTCAAACCAGATACTGCAGAACATATCAAAATGGGGAATAGAAAGCCAATGAAGTCTAGTTTTGATTCTAAGTTCTGTGTTGTAACTTAAAAGTTTCAAAATACTGAAATGCCAAATTTAAATAAATCTGCTGAAAGCTTTTATGCTTACTCTCCATTTCAACATGTCCTGAAAACACTGGAATTCTGCCACTAACTTCACTAGAAACAGAAACTACCATTTTAGAGGTTATATCACAGTCTCTTTTTTTCTCTAATGCCACCATGCATATTGGGACAGGGTAATTTCTGTAAAATCCATTGAAAATTTCATTGAAGTAAAGATACGGGATAGTTTGGGTATCTATGAGGATTTTAATTTGTCTAAACTGTAAAGCAAGGAGAATCCAAAACTGTAAAGCCTTGAGAATTCTCCTTGAGAATCCAAAATGTCAGCTTGCAATGCTTCAGATCTATCCTTGCAATCACATCTACTGAGATCATATATCTAATTTTGTTTATTAAGACAACTCTGCATTACAAAATAATATTAGTTCATTGTCATGCCATATCTCATGTGGTTCTTGAACTGCCTTTGTTTGTGTCAGATCTGTTCCAAAAATACTGAAATAAGGCAAAATAAAAGATCTCCCAATGTTATTCTCTTTCAATATTGTCTGTTTTATAATTTATTCTACTGTCATTATTCTAACATAGCACATTTCAGAATAAAAAGTTTTAAGGGCAGTTGAAATTTTTAGAATGTTGTCAACAACATTTCTCTTTGGAAATAGCTGGAGAGAAATCATAATTGTGAAGGTTTTACTTTATTTTATCCTATAGCCTTTGCCATCTGTATAATTTGTTTTGAATACATTTTTCATAACATTTATCTTCAGGAAGCCAAGAAATGGGTTTCTGATATAATCATAATATAGCAACAGGTCATAGCAGGGGCACATTGATATAGTACCCTGTAAATATAAAATAAATACCTTCTCTGTGCTCAGAATGTAATAAGGAGGTCTAAAGGGAAATAAATCTGCAGAAGTCAAAAGTTTTCTTTCAATAACTGTTTTAGATCAAAAACTTTGACAGTATCCTAGTCCCTGAAGAAGGTGACGTGACAGGTGAGGAAACATTTGGGGTTCAAGCCATTGATAAAAAACCTATAAGAGAAAAAAGCTATACATAGATTAAAGGAGGGAAAGAATGCTGTTTTTTCTAGTGAGATTGGTGAACAAGTTGCATACCATCTGCAATGCAGAGATACAAATAATTCACAGAAAAATAGCCTGGTCTAAGGAATAAACTTTCTGAACAGATTCTGGAAGTAGAGTTTCACCAAATGCAAACAGAATTTTGCAGGACTGAAAGAGTGATCTTCCATTTAATACTGAGAGGAATAACAGCTAGGGAGGATGGCAGAGCTAGTGCTTTCTGTGGTCTGGCTGGCTGCAGAATCACTGTTGGACAATGTTGAGCAGACAGCCACATCTGCCCCACTCAGCAGGAGGAAAGTCATGGCTATGTGGATCTCTGTAGCATTTAGTTTGAAGTAGCAAAATGAAAAGCATCAGGACAGATCTCTGAAACATTACAGGAAAGTCACTGGGTACTACAGTTCAGGATCAAATAAAAAGTCACATTGGCAAGGGAAGAAAATATTCTGTTGAAGCAAATGTTAAAACACAGAAATGCATTTCACCTGGCAACTTGTCTAATTTCACTGAAGTATGTGAATGGGCAAGTGAGTTCATAGCACCAGTTGGAAGGATGCCTACCCTGATATCTGACTTGATGGCAATAGTAGAGGCTGGTTGAGGTTACAAATCCTTGCAGAGAGACTGTAGGCGCACTTATTCCTCATTCTTGAAGCCTAGAGAGAAAAAGAATGAAAAATCAAGAAACTGAGTGAGAGGTAAAAGAAATGGAAGATAAAAAGATAAAGCCTTGAGGTAGCAGATAAACTTCTGAGCAAGAACTGAACAGCTGCACATGTGCATTACACAGAGCCAAATCTAGAGTGAAGAAGAAAATTAAGGGAAATAGCCCATGTTTTTTAGTGGTAGTTTGTTGGACTGCAAATAGCATTTGAGGATAATGTATAACAGATGGTAACTTAATGGGAAGGGAGACAGAAAGCAATTTACAGTATACAAACTGTTCTATGAAATATCAGGACAAAAGAAAGTGCTGAAAGGATTAGGGTCAACTAGGAAATTATAAAGAAAGCAAAGAAGCTGTGGCCTGCTTGAGGTAAATGAGGACCTGCAGCTGTTGCCTATGTTCTGGGCAAAAGATAAGAAGATATGCACTGAAAATAATGTGCATGAGAAAAGGGATGAAAGGGACAAAGGACATTAGCACAGGTGAAAAGTCAGTGCACAGATAAACAATGAAACCATAACTAAATGAGTGTTTGTAGGAGGGTTCCAGAGTTCTGTATCTAAATCCCAGCAAAGGGAAGATTAAAAATCAAAAGAAAAACTATATGGGGATGATGACCTATGAATTAAAGGAATGAAATCTTATTTCTGGTACTTTCGAATAGTCAGTGTAAAGAAAAGGATAGTACTACAGCCGTGGTACTTGGAACATTAGGCCACACTTGGCTCGGGAGAGAATCATCAGACCAGAATCTCCACTGATTTTACTTGTAGATCCAGCCTCTTGAGGAAAAACTATAAAGACCTCAAATCATTATCTGTTGTTTCCTGGAAAGATATTCTTAGCACACAGAGCTAAGGTGTGCTTAGGTAGGGAGCATTGCTATTAGAGCTTCTCCATTTGTATGAATACTTGAATCCATATTCACTGGACCAGGGAGGGCAACCCACTTATTAAAGCATTAAATTAGGAGTGAACATTAGCAAAGGAACATTTGAACTTTATAAAAAAAATAAAAAGAAACATAAATTTAAAAAATTTTAAAAAATTAAAAAAAAAAAAAAAAAAACACAACCAGAACTCTTGCTAGGGTAGCCTAACTCAAGGATTGAGCTCTAACAAGAGAAACTGTACATAGGTGTTTTAAGTTGAAGTGAGCACCACTGTAATGCCTAATGGCTGAAGACTGCAAAGGAAACCTAAGCAAGACTAAAATAGAGTGATGGTGTCCTACCATATGCATCCCTCTCCCTGAAATCCATAACTGAAATCCATGCTCTATATGCAACACAAGAGGAGAATGTGTTGGGACAAAAAGCTGAGAGGAGTGACTGATAGCCTAGTGGTATGCTGCCCTTCAGAAGAACTTGGAGACGCTGGGGAGGTGGGCAAAGAATGGTCTGAAATTCAAAAGAGCAAGTACAGAGTCCTGCACCTGGAGTAGAACAACCCTATGGACCACTATGGGCTGGGGGCTGACCTGCTGGAAAGCAGCTCTGCAGAGAAGGAGCTGGGGGTCCTGGTGGACAACAAGCTGTCCATGAGCCAGCAGTGTGTCCATGTGGCCAAGAGGGCCAATGGTATCCTGGGGTGCATTAGGAAAAGCATTGCCAGCAGATCAAAGGAGGTGATCCTGTCCCTCTACTCAGTCCTGGTGAGGCCACATCCGGAGCCTGGAGAAGAATAATACTATGAAAAAGGAAATGGATAAAACACAGAATTCTTCTGGAAAAAAGGCCAGTTTTATTTAACTTTTAAAAATGGAAATAAATATCTGGAAGGCTAATTATTGGCAAAGCAAAAATCTGTTAAATTAATTAGAATAACCAAAAGCAACAAGAATTGTCAAGCTGGAGTCAAGCTGAAAACACAAATAATGAAGAAAGAAGCCTATAATAAAATAAATTTCTTATGTCTGTAGTTAAGAATATCTTCCTGCATCTGTTGTGTGCTGTTCAGTATTTATTTATCTGAATGTAGAAGGAAATTAGTAAGCCCCCGCATGTGTTAATATCCCACTCATATATTTTAATGGGTCAGTATTCACTTCACTGCATCTACAAAACTCCTGCTAATAGCAAGTAATATTGTGTTATTGGGGTAGTGCGAACAAATTAAGGGCCACAGAGACCTGTGACAACAAAGCCTTGAGAATGGCACAGTTGATATTAACGGTATTCTTCTAAAATCTGGAGCTAACTTGTCACTGTTAAAATGTCAGAAACAATTACTACAGCAGTTTAAGTTGCAGCGACAGTCTGAACAGAACTAAGAAGTGGCCTTTATTAACAGGTCTACTTCTCAGCACTGACTTGTTTCTATTCACCTGGATATTGAAAACGTATGTGAAGATAACATGAAGGTACCCCTGAAATGCCAGGCATTTCAGGAAAATTTATTCCAAAGTTGAGAACTCTGGACTTAATGAAGAAAAAACCTTAGGGGTGCTTCCAAAGCATTGGGTCTGAGGAAAGATTCTCCTCTTGTTCTCTTCAGGGCTTTTATCTTTGCTGCCTCCCCCTGGCCCTCCCCGACATGGAGGTCTGCAATGTCTGTGAGGGTTTATCTCTCCTCATGTCAGAGAGAGAGCCTGAAAGCCTCTACTGGAATGCAGGGCGAGAAAA
Source organism: Acropternis orthonyx (assembly GCA_035583155.1). NCBI lineage: Eukaryota > Metazoa > Chordata > Aves > Passeriformes > Rhinocryptidae > Acropternis > Acropternis orthonyx. The sequence goes on from JAWWEU010000111.1 coordinate 65,255,329, forward strand.
TATCCAACTGTCTTTGATAAAGGTGCTTCTTCTTAGGCAGGAAACCTTCCTAAAGTGAAACAAAGTCTAATCTCCTCATCATAAATCTTCTGGAAAAAGTATCTACACTTACACTTCTTACTAAAATTTTTTTCTCCTTTGACCTCTTCAATTCCTTAGCAGCCAAGCAGATTAGGTGGATCCCACTTTGTTGTGAGCATTCACTGTTGTAAGCAATGGGTGCACAGTTGCCATTAGTGTTCTCATCCAGCCTGTTGACACTTTGCAAATACTGGAGGTGAGCTGGAACAATGTAAGAAAATAAAGTACAGTTTGTGACTGAGAATTACTATAAAAAAAAAACCCTAAAAAGGTAAGTATTTAAGCAGTTTGCTTATATATGTCAATAGCAAAACTATCTTAACTGTTAAAATGCAATGCTTTCATAGAAAGGTTAGACTTCCAGGTGAGAAACACGTTTCAATTCTACTAACAAAAATCAAGACTTCTTATTGAATGCCATCATGTGCATGATGTAATTTTTAACCTGAAGGAGGTCTCCCATGTTGTAGCATGCAAGTTAGCTATCGGGTAATCGTGGAAAAAGTTTTGTTGCTGTATAATAGAAAACAAAGTGCTGTCAAGTTATGATTGTAATAAATACTCACTTATTGAAATTGAGAGAGGACAGTTCATCCAAGCAAAATTATTAATATAGATGAGTCAGCTGAGTCAGGTGCATCTCACTGAGGAGAAACACCTGTCTTCAGAATGGACACCCTTTTATACCCTTCCCCGACTGGTGGAATCTCTTCCTCCTTTCCCATTGGATAGGTGCTCAGGAACTTACATCCTTTCATGGCTGCCTACCTTGCTTGAACCATCCCTTTACCTCCCTCCTTTATTTCATGTTTCTTTTTTGGACATGTTTTCAGTATCACACCTCCTATTGGCTCTAACAACTCCTTGCACTTAAACATTGAACAGAAGTTAACTTCCCTCCCTTTTCTCCCTTGTGTTCATGAGGCCTTATGACTGCAGCAATACATTATTTCATTTCTCACGGATTAAAATGCATGGAGTGTCCAAGATGTGCTAGGTAATTTATGTAATAAAATTGTGGAATTGTCCTCAAATGGATAAAAGGTTAAACAGGATAACGGCTTACAGACTGTTTTATATCTGGTGATCTTTAAGTTAACTTAAAGTTGACTTCTAATAACAAATTGAAGCTTCTACCTCATTTTAAAATAAATATGTAAAAAAGCAACAGAAGTGCTGGTGTCTGTATGAAGGATCAGTTGAAGGCTAGACAGCCTGTCATAAGGCAGCTGAGGACAGGCTGCTTCTTTGGGAGTGGAACCTTCACTTGTCTTTGCCCGTTGTGCCACACAGTCCTGAGGACTCAGAGGCTGATAGCTACCTCCATTATATGTTCTTCTCATAAGTAATTTTTCACATTTTTCTTCGATTGCTATGCTATGTTTTGTCTTATTTTGTTTTATTCAATGCCAGATAATTGCTTTAGGTTTTTGGACAAAATTTTTTTGCATAGAAAGAAGGGATCATGGTTGCCTTGCATGGACAAATAATTAGTTGGTCTATCTTGCCTTTCAGAATAGCAGAGTACTTAAGGTAAAAATTACTTTGACAAAAATATTGAATAATGAAGTATTCATATTAAGCTTATTTTATATTTTGCGGAGGCAAATAAATCAATATCTTATAATCCTGCATAACAATCAACAAATAAAGCTGGTAGATAGTGAATGCAGAAAGACTTACTTCCCATTTATGCCAAAAGTGGTTTATGACAGTAATATATTATTGATGGTCTGTCCACCCATAAGATTCAGATATTCTCAAAAATGGCTAAGCCCATATATCCCATAAGTAATCTTCCTACTCTTCACAGTGTACTTCTCAGGCTTTCTGAAATACTGGCAAAATGGTAGAATAAAAATATCTGTAGAGTAGAAATCAGTTTAGTTACATTTCTCCACAACTGATTGAAAGAGTAAAATTTTCAATTTCTTAATCATGTCACTAAAGCGTTCCTTTTCAATCCCTTTCTGCAGCTTGAATGAACCTCCTGAGGTTTTCTAGAATTTGTCTTATTGCTTAGATGGCTCTGTATGCTGTTTTTTCAGCACAAAACCTCCACACATCTGATATTCTCTCAGCTTCTTTCCTTCCCTTCCACTGGGCCTCATCATTGCTGTTTCTGATTTGTTTATTGCCTTGGGCTGCTGACAATTACCACTTAAAAAAATTATGTCCAATGTACATATTTCAGTGCAGAGCAGATTGCTGAAGTGCTGGTGTGAGCCCACTGCTCTGGATTCCCTACACTTGCTGCCCCCTGTGTTATATGCAGACTTGCTGAGCCAGGTGGCATGGGAGAGAGGGATGGGAGCACTGACAACAGGTGGGAAGAGGGCTCAGAAGGATTTCAGTAGCCTTGGGAAAGACGGTTGTGAATTTTCGGGTAGTGCAATTCTTCATCAGTGAGAAAGAACTACTTTGAATCCAATCTGATTTAATGGAAAAATGCAATAATTGGCAGTAGGAGAAGAGTCAAGGCTCACCAGGAATAAAACATCAAACATAAGCTCAGCTCTTGGTGGATATTTTAAGGAGGGTGAATGTGTACCTTTATTATGGGAATAAAATATGAACAAAGTAGTGGTGAAGAACAGTGATTGTTTAAAAGAAATTATAGATGACTGCACAGGTTCATCAGTAAACAGCAATAACCTACCAAAAAACCTTAAGAAGCAACCAAGAAAACCTGGTTTGAGTTAGGTATGATCTAACACAACTTAAATATACCTAAAAGTAACAAATGAGGATGATAAACCTAGTAACTTTCTCAAGGAGCCAGAACATTCTCCACAGTATTCAGCAAGTGCCTGCCTTGGTTAAGTGGACAGCTGGTACTGCAGTCATCCAGGGAAACAAAACTGTTTCCCAGTGTTTTCATGTGACCTTAAAAGCTTCTAGTATATTCAGTAAGATCTTGAGATACATACCTGAAACCCCAGGCTGAATCTCTCCAGTATCACAGCTTCCCCAAAAAAATTAGTAATAAACTATTCACCAAGAGCTACTTTTTAAATTCTGCTGTGCATACAGTTATTTTTCACATGCTCTGGCATGATTTTAGAATCCTTCTTAAAAATAAAAAAATTTAAAAAAAAAGGCAGCCTTGAAATAAATCTTTCATGACTGAATTCAGAAACCACAGACTAAAACAAATTTTCAAATTTTCAGTCTGGCAGTGGGATTATTTTCCTTGAAGAAATTCTCAATGCTTATATGTACCACTTCTGCTTCCATCAGCGCTGCCTCCGTACGATCCTAAACATCCACTGGACTGACTACATGACAAATGTGTCTGTTCTTGAACAGGCAGAGGTC
>JAWWEU010000111.1:65258827-65270293 GCA_035583155.1 Acropternis orthonyx
TTCCACTGCTTTCCCAGGCCTGCAGCAGCATCCTCTTAAAGGCAAAGCTGTCCATATTCCAGCAATCCCCAACACTCTGTTGCTACAGGTCCTGCTAAAAAGTTTGTCCACCTTATTTTTATAAGCCTTCAAAGACCACAATAAGGTCCCCCTGGAGCCTACTCTTATCCAGGCTGAACAGCCCCAACTCTCTCAGCCTGGCTTTAGAGGAGAGGTGTTCCAGCCTTCTGATAATCTTTGTGGTCCTTCTCCCGACCCGCTCCAATAGGTTCAAATCTTTCCTGTGCTGGAGGCCCTAGACCGGGACACAGTACTTCAGATGGTCATAGTGAGACCTGCTGGCCATCCTTCTTTTGATGCAGCCAAGGAAATATTTGGCTTTAAACTGAAAGAGGGTAGATTTAGATTAGATATTAGGAGGAAATTTTTACCTGTAAGGCTGGTGAGGCACTGGAACACGTTGCCAGAGAAGTTGTGGATGACCCATACCTGGAAGTTTTCAAGGGCTTGTTGTGTGTGGCTTGTCTAGTGGAAGGTGTCCCTATTTATGGCAGGCGAATTGGAACCATTCTGTGATTCTGTGCTGATACTATGATCTAATGTTCAAAGTTATTACTCTGATACACTCCTCTTTTACATTGTCTTATAACAGTGATGCAATACTAGCCATTTTCATGCAGAGACTGACACCTTGCAATGTGTTTCTATCTTCCATTTGCATGGGAAAGCATGTGGGGATGGTGGAAGGCTGTTTGTACTGGTTCAACAGAGCACAGCAGAGGAAAAGCATTCACTTTTTCATCTTTGTGACGACACTTGGACTTTTCAAGGTCATAGGCCTTTTTTCTCCACATTTAAAAAAACCAACCAAACAAAAAAAACCAACCAAACAAAAAGCAACCAAACAAACAAAAAAACACACCTCAATAATATAGATGTTTCAATAACTTAGGAATAAGTAAAATACAAGTAAAGGCATGAATGAAGTGCAACCCTGCTCTTATAGGTTCATTCATTTGTCTCCACACAGCATCCCCAAGTGTATGCTTCAAAATACCCCTACCAAGATAGCAGAGTTGTTGGACAAAGGCAAATGTTGATCAAAGTCATAAAAAAATCATCATAATAACCACACAAAACTTATAAAAGATTGTTTAAATTCTGAATCTCTGAATTAACTGAGGATTTAATGGATTAAAAATACAAGATTGTTGACATTCATAATCATAAGAGAGCTGAAATGGTAATTAAACTTTCTTTATTAGTAGCATATAGTCATACCTTATAGACAAAAGCTAAATAATGTTAGACTGAGAGAACACTAGGAAGGAGCATAAAAAAAAAAACAAAACACCTTTACCATTAGTGACCAGCAACAGATATAATCCAAAGCTTTAGTTTTAAGGGAGAAAATATTTCATTGCTGTCACCAGCTTGAGACAAGTGTTTGCTAACACACTGAACAACCCAAATAACAAAATTCAATTTTGCACTGCAGTAGAACATCTCCGAGAAACACGTAAGCACACCCATAATACATCAGGACAGCCAGTAGATAAACCTTCAGCAGATGCACACTGCTTGTCAGTGCTGACAGATCCATGAGAAGATGACCTATATAGCTGCTATATCTGCTGTAGAAAGTGTCAAGTGGAAAGAATAACCTTGACACTGAAAAGATTGAAAATACAGAAAATAAAGTGTTAGTAAAAAAATTGCTCTGAGGTTGGTGGGTATATTTTGCGATTTTTATCACTTTGCTTAGTCTCAAAAGTTCTCAGGCAGACTAAGGTGACAATATAATTTCTAGGTAGTAGCCAGTTGTGATGCGTAGCAACCCCACAAATTTAACAAATTATGAACTTCTTCCTAAATGCCTCAGTGTCCCTTCAAATCCTAACACAGTGTGAATTGTGACTGGGAGCTTGTCAGAGGAGTTGTTGCACTCCCTCATGTTTGCATCAGTACAAAACTCCAGGGAAAAAACTATATTTTTTTTTTATTAGAAAAAGGTTTCTATAAGAATTAACAAAAGTGGCTAAACAATGCCTTTTCCTTCCTTGTGAAATGTTTGCTTTCACACCTGTTCTCTGAAACCTGAGCTGGGCTTTGCAGAGGAAGATGCAAGTTGCACAGATCAATAGCTCTGACCCATGATGTTCTTCAACACCATGTGGTTCAGAAGTGTATTTCCAATAATAAGCATGTAAAACATTTGTATATCCCCCAGAAGGATTATTAAAAATTGCAAGGAAGGCAGACAACACCTGTAATCTAGACTGAAACGTCTATCAAACCCTAGTTCAAGTAAGTAACTAATTCTCCTGGTGCTCCTGCATGAACTGATCAAACCCACAGAGGTATCTGTAATGAACGCTAGGACACAATTCTATGACAACACTGAGGAAAAGGAAAAGTACAATTAATTTTTCTTCATATTCATAATTTTTTTTCTCTTCTTGAATCATCCCTGTCACACAAAACCCAACCCTTTATAGACTCTATGCTGAACAGAACCATGTTCCCAAAACTTAATATTCTTTTTTTCACATTGTTTTTTAGCTGACTCAGTTGCCCAAGCAGGCTACCACCTGATGAGACTAATGCTTTTGGAGTCACGAAGAGACAGTGCGAGAATGAGAATGAGAAATTGGAATACAAGATCATCTCTTTCAAATGCAACATCAATTTATAACTACTTCAATAGATTACAAGGTCGCAGCTTCAGTGCATCTAGCCACTGCAACAACACACATGGGCTTTTCTTAAATTTTATGTTATATGCAGATCAAGTTTTGATGTTTTTTCAGCAGGTCAGCCTAGCCTGCAATGAAAGCTATTTATCATATTTTTTATTTATAATCAAGCTATCTGCTTTAGTCAAACTACAGCTTTAGTCAGAGAGAGGGTATAAGTTTGAGGTTCCTCAGTGTATGACAAGGTAGAAAGACAAATTTGATTAGTGACTGACAGAAAGACTTTTCCATCACTTATGTTTCACTGGTAGACCCAGAAAAGCTGAAACTTCTTGTATTCTGAAAGATTTACTGTCTGAATGCAAAGCTTAAATGTTTTTGGGTTTTTTTCCTAATTAACCTTGGCTCAAAGTAATTATGTGCACATTGACAGTTCTGAGTTTAAAGAGAGACAGAGACATCTCCTTTGTTTAACTGGTATATGGCAAGGTGCTGGCAAAGTATACTGTGGATCTGCTCTCCTTGTTACATCAAGTCCTATTTCTTTCTCGTTGCTTTAATACTATAGAAGAATAGTGCTTGTCAACTTCCAGTGTGAAAATTAATATATTACTATGTACATTCTGGTCTTCTAATAGATTTGCAAAACCTTGTTTCCTTGGGGTAGGAAATATTACACCTGTCTTCAAAATACAGAGCTTTCACCATGGTGAAATGACTATGAGAACTTGAAAATCACCATATAACATCAACAAGACTGTGAGACTGTGAAAATACACTGTGAGAGTTATTTTACTGTCATTATTGTAGTGTTTATATCAAGAACTGGGCGGGCATACCAAGATGGTTGAATATAGATGATTGAACTGCCACTGTTTCAGCAACTATTTTAAATCAATAGTAGCATCAACCCTAATTGCAACAAAAACACTGGGTAAATCTTTAAAACAGAATCAATCTTTGGATCCAGACACTGGAACGAGTTATATTTGAGAACTGGAATTTCCATAGTAAGCTCCTAAGCCAGTGTGAAAATCTTTTAACTAGACCTGTTTTTTCATTTGATATACCAGACACCATATTGTCATGGGTTAGTTTCCTTTTACCTACGAAGAAAAACAGCAGTGATCGTATAAATATTTCCCATAGAAGCAAGAACATTGGGAAAAATATTTATTCAAAATCCAAATGAAAATACATAGATTAATTTTTTATAAAATAGCATTCTGTTTCACAAATTTCTAGGTGCCAAGCCATTATCTGAACAGAGAATCATAGAATGGCCTGGGTTAGAAGGGGCCCAAGAGATCATCTAGTTCCAACCCCCCTGATGTGGACAGGGTCACCTTTCACTAGACCAGGTTGCTCAGGCCCTCATACAACATTTTCAGGGATGGGGTGTTCACAACTTCTCTGGGTAACCAATTCCAGAGCATTACCACCCTCACAGTGAAGAATTTCTTCCTAATATCTAATCTAAACCTACCCTCTTTCAGTTTGAAGCCATTCCCCCTTGTCCCATCACTACATGCTCTTGTAAAGTCTCTCTCCGTCTTTCTTCTAGGCATCCTTCAGGTACTGGAAGGCCAGAATTAGGTCACCCCAAAGACTTTTCTTCTCCGTACTGAACAATCTCAATTCTCGTAACATTGCCTCATAAGAAAGGTGCTCCATCCCTCTAATCAACTTCATGGACCTACTCTGGACTTGCTCCAACAGGTCAATGTCCTTCCTGAGATGGAAAATCAGGAGGAAGTTTATGGTATTTCAAGCCTAATCCCAGTTTTTAAAAGGGTCTGGCTGGGCATATCTTCACCTTTTGAACAATGCTGAATGCTGAGACTCTTGTTGTTGCAGCATGTGCCAGGCTAAGGCAGCTGTCAAGGATGAACACACCCGAATTCCTTCTCTCATGATGAGAACAAATCTTGCAAGCTGGGAGCTCTAATGCAAGACAAGTCACCAACTCCTGTGTGATCTAGAAAGCATGTCCTTTGGGTCTCAGTTAAAATAGAAAGCAGCTCTAAGCTTGGTAAAATAGCTGGTGGGACAGAGAGAGACCTGTCAGAAAAACTGCAGCTACTTGGGAATGAAAACATTTCATAAGAAGTGTCCAATTTGATTATATTTGGAAGAGAAGTGTCAAAACAAATAATTTCTACTTGCTTGTTTCACTAACATGGAAAACACTGGTGTTTTGTTTAAATATGATGAAAATGCTTTAACTTCTGTAGTATTAATATTAAAATAACAATGTACATTTATTAGATTAAGAATTTTTACTGTATGGGGAAAGTACTCACATTTTTTAACACCCTGTTCTAATACTTATTAAATTCTTTCAAAATGTTACTGTGATGCAGAATTTCAACACTCTACTGCAAATAAGGACAAATGAATTTTAAAACATAAATTTCACTATGCATGACAGCCATTTTCTATCTAGTTTTGCATCAGATGGATTAACAAATAAGGTACTTAGTTTAAACATTTGCCACTGATACAGTGCTTGGAGATCCTTAGATGCAAAATGCTGTAAAACAATGAAGATGACCAGATATCCATGTGTTTTCATAAATACCTGACTTACAGTAATATCTAGAACAGTTTCATCCCATCAGAATTGCCCTGCAGGCATTATCTGTGGTAATATAATCCTGGTTTTTTTCCATAGCTATCTTATTCCTGACATCTGGATTACTCTTGCAGATGACAGCTGTCTGAAAAAGTAGCTTTACTTTGAACAGTCTCCTACAGTGCTTAGCATCATTAGTTTGGGAAGAAAAAATCCCCCCTTTAGCAAACAATATGCTTTGTTTTATTAAATTTGTTACCTAATCACAGACACATTCTGTGCAGTATAGGAAGGAGAAAAGATTTTACTACCTGCCAAAGAATGAAATGATTCTTATGACTTTCTACTCTCATTTCATTGTTATTAGTATCCTCAGGCATAAAGGCAGGAAGAAGGGGGAAAAAAAAAAAAAAACAGTCAGAGCTCTAAAATATCCCTATTGGAAATAATAAAAGTAAATTATTAAGTAATAGTCCTCAAATATCAATTTCATTTTTATTCAAGAAGACATTTATCTATATTAGTTAATGACAAAAATATTAAAATGCCATCTGCTGAGATGGGGAAATAAAATACTACACACCAACACCATGGTAATTATTTTTCAATTGCTATGTGTTCGTAATTAATTATTATTTAATATAAAATAATTGTTCTAGTGAAGTCTGGGCTTTTATTTGTTTGTAAATAAATAACAGTTAAATATCAATTACATGAATTAATCTTTCTCCCATCATTACACTGCTTCTGGACAGCTCTGGTTTTGAGTAATATCTTTAGGAATCCATATAGCAATAGGTTTTTTCTCACTGTCCAGTACCTAGGGGGTGATTGAGCACTGGAACAGGTTTCCCAGAAAAGTAGTCAGAGCATCAAGCCTGACAGAGTTCAAGAAATGTTTGGACAATACCCTTAGGCACATGGTGTGACTCTACTCTTGAGGATGGTCCTGTGCAGAGCCAGGAGTTAGACTTGTGGGTCCCTTCCAACATGGCATATTTTGTGATTCTATGATTATTGTCCCCTTTGAAATTCTTTCCTAAATCCATTGATCTGTGTTCAGTGAACAATAGCTAATGACTTAATTTAGGAGCATTAATTTGAAGGTACTTTACAACTCTTGTGTCCCTTGAGATACCTCTTTTAAAGAGATTAAACCTAAATTTTGTTTCTTCAGTCTTCCATGTTTCTCTTTTCTTCACTTTATGTTGTTTCTACTATGTCCTTTCTACTGTCAGTCCTACATGATATACAGTAATCCAGATGTGTACAAATTAAAATTTTATAATTCTATTTATACTTAACTAATAAGTAATATTAAACTATACTTCCCTTTCAACAAAGAATATGTGAGAGAATGACCTGTACATGAAGAATCTGAGTTTTAGGTTTCATTCATTGCAACAACATAAGCAGGACAGATTTAAGGGAGCTAAAAACAGGCAGACAGAAGCCCTTTTATCAACTATTTTATGCTCCTCTATAGATCTTACAGACATTGAAAATTCTTCCTTTCTCGTTTTATCTGTAAAAACACTACTATTTGAACTCCACCACTGGCATCGTTAGTACCAAACAGGAAGATAAATATTAATTCTTGAAATATCCTATCTTCAGAAATCTTTTGCAGAGCAAGTTTCAAGCTTTCTGCTTCATAGACACATAAATGTTTCTCCACTCCTCAGCCATTGCATCACAAATAGAGCTGAAGAAGTCACCATTAGGGTAGGAATTTTAGCTAACCTGATGTACTAGAGTCAATTCCAATACTGAAATATATTTCAGTCTTCTTCCAGTGGGACAACACAAATGTCTTGAGAACATTCTTTGGGTGTCTCATGTGAAAATGGTCAAAAGGATTCAAAGATTATTAAACAGAACATAGAAAAACTAGACAGGCAAAAAACTTTGCCAAGAGTTAATTTCCTCAGCAGTCTGGGCTACAGAAGAACAGGCTAGAGTGCTGTTGCACCCAAAAGAAGAGAGCAGATCATGGAGCAGCAGAGCCAGAGATAAAATATTTGAGAGTCCATAAGAGCATTAGCATGGCATGGGACCTGAGCTGGTATAGTCTAAATAGAGTTGGACATCATGATGCAGCACCCTAATGATTTGACAGTAGTGTCTGGACTGAGCTTTTATCTTCCAGCCCTGACTTGCAAAGCAGTGGCACAAGCCTGTATTCTCACCTGCTGGCCAAAACTGCTGAAACAACACTGCATTGGTGCTGTGGCTACTTAATATAAATCTGTGACATATTAAAAACAAAAAACAACACCCAAAACATTTTTTAGGCAGAAAGGTCTTTATTCAGGAGAGCCATTTGTCATTAAGAAGAACTTCTTTTTGTCTGACAGATTTTGGCAACAGATTATCAACACTAGGCAGTGGCAGGCGTGAATTGAACTGTTGATGAATGGGATAGTTCAATGAAGCCATCACTCCTGAGTGTTTAAACAAGCAACAAGACATTTCAGTGGATTAAAGGGAATGAAAGATACTCCAAATAAAACATTAGAATGACACTATGATTTGGTCTACTATAAGGAGAAAAGGGCTTTTATCCCAATTGAAAATTCAAACACATGTGCAAAGGAAATAGTTTCTAAATGTCAACAATTTTATTGTCACATTTTCTAGATTAAAAAAAAAAAAACAAACAAAAATTTGCCTAAGATGGTGTCTATCATGTAAGAAACCTATAAAAACCTTTCCAGGAATATCACAGGGGTATCTCTACCTCTTGTGTTTTAAATACAAAGAAAAACCATCAAACTGCAAGTAAATTTATAATGGTACCAAGCTGCGGTGCTTAAATGCAAAATAGATTTCCGTGGAGTTTAAGGTTTGCAACTGGATTTTGGTTCAATTCTATTGTCATCATGGGCTGATCATACAACTCAGTTCTGGATCTGAAAAGACATATATTTAAAGATTTTTCAGACATATTCTTAGCATCTGTATCCTCTGTACATGCAACTGAGACTGGAGCTAGCATGCAGGTATCTTCTGGATGCCCGAGCTTTAATGGGCTTCCTCAGATTTTGCCTGCTCATCCCTCCTTACCCCAGCCTTTCCCCCCCCTGTCTGTTTCTTTCAGAAAGGCTCCTTCTTTTCCATATGCTCATTCAGTCAGCATCTATTTCCTTATTTTCTAACAAAGGGGTAAGAGTAAAACCAGATGTGACCTGATTCCATCTATTTCAATATCATAATTATCAGAATCTTTCAAAAGAGGTTTGAGATGCTTCTCTTTTAAGGAGGGTACAAGACAGTGTGCCATGGACAAGTCTTTTCCACATACCCTGTATATTAAAAAAAAACCCAAAACAAACAAACAACACCCCTCCCCCCTCCAAAAAAAAAAAAAAACCAAACAGAAAAACAAATGTAAATTTTAAATTATTATATTTTCAAATTGGGCAACACTTACTGCTAAGGCTTAAAACTCTTTGCTGTGTACCAAACAGACTGTGATAACTTTTTTCAGTAGCTTCTCAATTCTATGTCACATAAAGAAAATATTTTATTTTTTACCAAGCTGAAGTCACTATATTCAATCTCTCTGACTGTGTTTTGGCTGAGCAGAAACTAACCTTCCCTAGAAGAATATGCCATAGCCCCATAAAAAACAAAATTAAAAAGAAACAAAGTCTCATATCTGTTGTTCTGTAGAATAGACGTAATCATGTATTCAAAGATTTAAGTCACAAATCAAATATCTGTCCTCATCTATACAACAGCTTCAAAATAACTTTCAAATCTATCTGATGCTTTTATGTTTGGTTTACTAGTGCCCTAGAGGAAAAAGAATGTTCACTAAAACTAACAGAGTTAATTTATTAATGTTTAATCAAGTATATCTGTGGTCAGTAAGGTGCTGTGAGGAGGAGGGCTAACTCTCTGCCAGAAAAGTTACTCAATACAGAAAATATTTTGAGCAATCAGACCTTGTTTTACATATTATTTTGCATGTCTATGTGTGTGCATGCCTAGGAATGTCTCTAGCGAACAGTTATAATTTTGACCTGTAGAATAGTTAATGCTATAGAGGAGGGAGAATAGTGACATGACTGAGTTTTCCCCTCTCAGCTACTTTAATTGGCCTTACCAATTGCATCCAGCATCCCTGCATCTTCTCATTACTGAGCAGAGCAACTCCAACAGCTCTTTTGCTGCCATTATTGCTTTACTCCTTTGATTAATTCTGGGTCAGAAGTAGACATTTCCATGCACAGAGCACAAAGCTGCTAACTTTTCTTTCATAGCCCAAATCTGCAGCTGCCCATAAGGAGGGAACAGCAATCCCAAGGAGATGAAAGCCAAACTAAATGCATTTCCTCAGCCAGCAAGATAAAAAGTGGAAGGGAGCATGACCTGATCTATGGCTGGGTTTGCTTTGTTCTCCTGCTTTGACTTATCCCAGGTCTCGTTTGGCTTATATGTTTCTCTGAATGAATTTTTTGTTTTGCAAGGGTTGAGAATACCTTTGGAACTTGCTCAATCTTCAGGTATCCCCTCTTTCCCTGGGGACAAAGAAGATTTGGGAGATGAGGAGTGGGAGCATGCCTCCTCTTAAAATCACATCCCAAGTAGATCAATGTATCAACACATACACAGTGCTCAGTCAGACAGGACTGTCCTTCTGCAAGGGCTGCACAGGAGGGAAGCTGTGCCAGAGATCAGAGGAAAGGAGTCCCATCAAAGTAACAATTGTCCCTGTTATCAGCCTTGCACAAGTAGCAAGTGGCTGTGGCTAGCTAACTAAATACTAATCAGGAGGTAGTGGGTTTAGTTCTGCTCACCATTCTGAGCAGCTTAGTTTGTTGTGCATAGAGCAGATAACACTGCCTGCTTTGCAGGGATCTGGATGATTTGCTGCTTCTAATGCTCATTTTACCTGAGTTTATTTTTGAAATATCTTCCCATTTTTGTTCACTTCCAAGGATTTTCTGCTCTTATGAATCTTAGATTATACACAAGGTATTACCCCTTAAAGAAGAAAATATGATTTATCTAACTGCCTCACCTATTACTTCCAACACAGCTATTTCTTTTATAGAAGTTAATCTGACACTGATTTGCTTCAAAAGAGAGGCAGTATAAGACTTGCTGCTGATAACACAACATTTTGCACTATTCATTGCAGATTAACATAATGCAGAAAGAGCAACCACCTGGGGGACTCCCTGAAGGCTTCACCTCCCATCCACAGCAGTCCTGCACCAACTGAGCTGCCTGCCAGTTGCCAAGGGGACTCTCACATTCAGAATTTCACTTTCCATGTACTTCAGAAGGCAACCATTGGCCTCACCTTGGCCTGCACCCACATGTTTCCTGCATGAACAGACTGTGAGGCTGGACTCAGTTGGTGTTGGGTCTTGCAAGACAGTGTGGGTATCACCAGGGCTTGCTCCACAAGTCATAATAATACAACAGCCTGTCCCTGGCAAAGACAAAGACAACCTCATCCACCCTGACTGCCTGAAGTGTCAACATTTCTTCAGATAGCTCAGACAGGGATTTGGCACATATCTGGGTACACAACATTTACCTATGTGTTTAGGAAGCCAGAGGTGCAGGAAGCACTCATGTCCCTTAGAAGAGTTTGCAAGGGATAATGCACTGTCCTGACAGGATAGTGGAACAAACTTTAGAGCCACCTTAAGTCTAAGTACGGCACCTCCCCATTACCACCACTCAATAAGTCCTCCCCTTGGAACACAAGTCAGCACAAAACAAGCCTGTCCACTCCCAAGCATGAATTTTTACTCCTAGAGGAGAACTTTGAATGAGATGGAGAAGAAATTATTCCAGTTGACTAAAATGGTATACTTTCATAGATACCATTGGTTTAGAAAATTGTGAAATGGCTGATTGCTGCTTGAAAACATACAAAAATGTCCTTTAGAGGGTTAAAGGAAAATGGACTTCAACTTATATATTGCTAACATTTAAAAAATTACATTTCCATGTCTGTGTCTGCAGCATGGGAGTCTGAGCTGCCAGAGCTCAGTATCTGTTCAGCAAGGTAGCCTGGTCCAAGCCAAGCACAGCAGTAACACAGGGCTTGGGTAGCCAGGAACCAAATTACTTCCCTAGAAATGCTGACTTCCCAAATCATAGAATCATAGAATCAATTGGGTTGGAAAAGACCTCAGAGATCATCGAGTCCAACCCTTCATCCAACTCCCA
>JAWWEU010000111.1:65282944-65300522 GCA_035583155.1 Acropternis orthonyx
TCAGGTGTGCCCCAGCAAGCTGCTGCAAATGATTCATTGTTAGCAGTTCATGAGGGGGCCAGGTGGAACTCTTCTCTGTGGGGCATGCAGTCTCTTTCCAGGTTCCACGGTTGAAGAGGAGACAGAAGGTGATTCCTTTTGAGGTGCAGCGTTGGTAGATGAAAGAAAAATTCCAAGATTTTAAACCCATAACAACATACATGTCTATGACTCACAGTATATAACATTCAAACACACTACTATTCAGGGCAAAATCTAAGTAACTAGAAAGTAAGATTTTATTTTCTTGGGATCTTGTAGAAAGCTAACTCGGTAAGAAGTCTTAAATTTGAAAGCTTTACAAATTAAAGAACAGATTAAGGTCTAGGGTGGAAGAAAGGGAATACATAAATAAAAGTAAAATCAGAAGAAAGATTCATGAATCACCTATTTATCTAGGTTTACACTTTCTTTAAAACCTGAAAGATGAAAAAGGATACAGAAAATAGGTTCACACTAACAGAAACAAGTTTGTGCGATATAGATTTCCCCGTTTCTCCCTCTCTCACTTTTTTTTTTATCAGCTTGGCAATAATGCAGTTTAAGCCCTCTCTGGCCCTTCAGTCCATCAGCTTATTCTCGATGATGCCAGAGCACTGAAATGAGAGTGGGACTTATGCTCAGATCTTTACTTTTCCCCCAGCTATAGGCCCATCGTGTCAAAGTGACATTGCACATTTCTCAGCATGATGATGCCAAAACAGCTAGCAGTCAGGAGCAGCACATGCAGCAGCCTGTCAGCCATGCTGATCTAGCCCTAACTCATGCCAGTTTCCATCAGCATAAACCAACAAACTATCCCTTTGGCCAGGGAAAAGAAAATAATTATAGGGACACTGAAGAAGACCAGTAAGACTAAGACTATTCTGCCAAACTTTGCATTTCAACTTGAAAGCTACTTTCAAGTTCTCGTGCCCACTGGCATTTTCTGTGCATCTGAGTTGCTAAGATTATGCCTGTGGAAAGCAAAGAAAATCTTCAGCACACAGTTTCTACCAGGACTGTTATTTATATAAATTGTGTATGCCTTACAAACCAGGAAGTAACCAATTCTTGGAAACTGGTGTCCAAAGCTTTATACAATCCCTTAGCTACTGTAACACCAGAGTTCCCTCAGAAATGATCTATCTTTTCTAGCTTCCTATTTGCCTTTTACTGTTGAGCCTCCATCAGCTGAACCTTCTGTTGTTAGAATGCTAATGTGAATCAAGTCTCTGAAAATGGTGCTTGCCTTATGTACTCAGGACAGCAATATTGTGTGGATACAAATTACTCTGTCTAGGTCAGGAAAATCATCAACAGATCTCATAACATCTCTTTTAGGACAACAAGTTTTCACACTGATTTTGGTAACATTTGGTTTGACATATAAATTTTAAGACCTACTTGTTTAGTAGTTCTACTTGGAAAGTTTGTTGCTGCATTTCACATCTCAGTATACTCAGGAAGCAAGTGTCATTCATATTCATACAACTCTAGTGAGACCAACCCAAATAATCCATCCTTGAGATCTTTTGTTTATTAGTAATGCTTCTAAATGACCCAGGTTATTTTACAAGGACATAAACATGTTTCTGTTGTCTGCCACAGAAATACTTTACTCATGCCATAAAAAGCTTTCAAATAGTCTACGAGGTTTAGAATTAGTGACAGCTGCTATTAATTTCTTTTATTCACTTTTGTTATATACAACAGAAATTGAACAATGCAAAAATAAGCATGATGAAATTAAGCCAATCTGAGTCTCAGGTCAACAGCATTGTGGAGTCTACTCATTTTTCAAAATGGGATAGGAAAGTTTTTTTAAAGGATACTTTTTAACTCTGAACTGGCCCAGCTAGTAACAGGTCTATGCTCTATGCTCTATGCTGCAGAGGCAAGCATCAATAGAATGATGAAGAAAGTTCTTTCAAATGGGTGCGGTTTCAAAAAAGAGACAGTTTCTGTGTATAGCCTCACTTATCAGCCTCTTTAGTGCTTCAAATCTAAGACCAAAACCTTTCCAGACCAGTTAGTCACTCAGGCACATGTCAGGAGTGACTTGGAGTTACATTTCCCATGGTTCTGAAGAAGATTCCTTCTCCAGCACTCAACAGTGCATCAATGTTTTCTGCAGTTCTTCAGTTTTAGTTTGTAGGCTTGTTTGTGAATATCTGGGCTGAGTTCTTTCCTCCAAAGCCTCTTTTGTCAAAGCTGACCTTTTGTATCAAGTGGATGTCTTTTCAAAACACATGGAAAATGATCTATGCCTCCATTTGCTCAAAATTTTGTGAGAACAGAAAAAGAAAGAAAATTCTGTATTTATTTTTTTTGGTAATACTGAAAGCTGAAAAAAAACTTAAGCAGAGACTTTCTGGTTTAGGAAAGTTGTCTTTTATTCTCCTTTTGGTTATTGTTTATGATTACTAGACATGGTTTTCAATATATACTTGTTTCGTCATGTTGAGAATTTTACTATTAGTTTTACTTTGAGGACTTTTTTTCTTTCCATTAACTTTAAAGGATGTTTAAGTCTGACTGCTTCCATTCATAATAGCTTTCACATCGTGCTGATGAGCTATTTCTCTCTCCTACCCAAACCATTCCTAGATATACTGCCAAAAGTATATCTGAGAGTTTCTCCAAGGTTTTCCTCTCTTAACAGAGATGAAATCCTGTGAGTGTGGTGGAAATGCTATCTAGGCAAAGGATTCAAACTCCTCTATTTTGATGGTAGAGGATACATCTGGAAATAAGCATTCTTTTAAAGTATTTATATAAATAAAATTTAACAACACAGTATGCTTTATAATTATTTTCTACAATGGCTTCTCTGATATACAAATGACCAAAAGAATGAAGCAAAGTGCTTACTTGGTTCCCAAATATTTATGAATCACACTGTGGGTTAAACAACTGTACTTACTAACCTGGTCATCTCTGCTATTACATCCACAAATTCTTTATGTGCCAGTGGTGTTCTTTAGATTGTCCATTCCATGACATTTAGGGAGACTGATAGAAAGGTAAGGTAGAAACTTGAAAATTTGTCTTTCTCTTTTTTATATTATCTATTTTAAAGACAAGATGCAGAATGATAATCAGATTCACACATTGCACCTGGACTTCACAAAAGAATAGTCTCAGTCTAGGATAGCTTTGAGACCTGTCACTCCTGACTGTAATAATTTCTATTCTTCCAATTAGAAAACTCCAAGGTAGTTTATCAGCTTCCAGCCATTGGCTCAGCTCATTTGTGTCCAGGCTTAATCACACATATCCCAGCTAAGGCCGTGCATAAACTCTCAGCTTCATTTTGTCAATGTTAGGAGACTACAGGACAGCTGTATTTTTGTGTGCTTGGCTTATTATATCTTCATTAAGCATCCTTAAATAACAGACTGTGTATTCTCCAACCTCCAAGTAGAAAAGGTCAGTCACAGAGGCAATTGAATAAGACAGGCCTCAACCTGCACGTTCTACAGCAAATCTGTGCCGTCTGTAGGCTGTAGACAGCAGCCTGGGTGAGATTTTTTTCAATGAAATAGGTTTTCACCAGAATTTGTCAAAACTAAGACTTCTTGTTTCCCAGGAGCAAAATGGGCTATTATGTTGGTTGTAACTTCAGAGACAAGATTCCCAGGGCTGTAGGAAAAATTCCATGCAAGTTTTGGACAGCTTCTGCACCAAGTACGCTCTCCGTTGCAATAGCTGGTTATGCCCATTCTGGTTACATTCAACACAAAAGTCTTAAAATTCTAAGGAATGGAAGAATATTAGTCATTTAGCTCTTTTCATGGACCCTTATCACACCCTGAAGAAATCTTTGTTTCCTCTTTCAACAGGAAGCATGATGAATATCTGTTGAAATTATGTTGAAATCCATCTGGGTGGCTAGTTACTTTTTCTGCTCCTCATTAACTTCAGAGAAGTGCTTTCAAAGTTCATGTACCCATTATCAGTAATTTTGATGCTGTACACACTGCATCCAGAACTAACAACACATTAGCCATGCTATGACTATCCCACAGATGGAAGGCTAATGTTCATTCTTATATTACTGGGATCTCTCTGCGTCATTCAGTGTTTCCATCATGACACAGAAGTGTGCCATCTAAGGAGGTTCTTCATATTTTGTACGGCATTCTGCTCCATTACTTTCATAGCCTGATCTACTGTATACTTCTGTTTTGTGTGTGGGTGCTTGGATAAAGACATATTCTCTTAAGGTGACACCTAACTCTTCCTAAGCAAGTACACCTCATGAGCAAAAACAAGAAATTAAAACTTTAGACAACTCACAAAGATTCAGAAAGATCATTCATCTTTCACTATTTAAAAAACTGATTAGACAGTACAGACTCAAATTTGAATACATTTTCTAATGATACACAGTTCTGTTTGCCCTTCATATCATACAGGTATATCACCCTCACTAAATTAATCTACTTTTTGATGGAGATGAACTTATGGATGAAGAACAGCTGTTTGAAAATTAAGCAGATCAAAATTAAAATTACACTGTGACGTAGAGGAAAACACACTTTATGAAATAAGCATGTTCTCATCCATTTGATAAAGTGTAATCATGATGATTCTTAACACAAGTTACTTAAGAATTCCTTTTCTTCACTCAAAGGAACTTTTCATGATACAGTAATATCCATGGAGAGTAATTTATTTTGACTAGGATACTCCATTATAATTTGCCTTAAATAACTTGACCTTCTCTACCTGATTACAACAGGATTACAACAACATAGTCTTGTACACAATACCGAACTCCAGAAACTACAGACAAGGCTGAAATCCAGCAGAGGACTTTGTAACTTACCATAAGCTTCACTCAGCTTTGCCTTCTAGTCTCCCTGCAGAAATTTCCATAATGATCAAGATCTTGGTTCACCTTTCATATTGGGCTTCCCTTTAAAAAAAAACAAAACAACAGACCAACCAAGCAACCAAACAATCAACAAAATTAAATTTTCTTTAAAAACCCACTATGGTTAACAAGTAAAATGCTGCTGGTTGCCAAGTAAATTCGTGTCCTTTATTGGACAAAACGTTGGTTGGACCCGGTCCAAAATTTCTGAAAACATTCTCAGAAGACCTAAGAATCAATGCAAGCCCCTATAGCCTTATGCTCTATTTTCAAAGCCAGCTTTCTTGACCTTCAGTCTTCTAAGAAACACCAACAGAGTATATGCAAATGTGAAAAGTGTTTTGCCTTTTTTCGTCTGCAGACAATTATCCCCCAGGAAAAGGCAGAGAGAAGGAAGAAAATAACCTGTATAAATTAACAGTTCTGAATTATTCATTTGTCAGAGTACTAATAATATTTTCATGTAAAACAAGGAGTTTCTGTCCTGCAATTTGAAATAACCCATAAGGTTATGACAGGATTGACTGCTCCCAAAGTATACATTTTTATTGTTTATCATTCAAATATGTATCAAAGTTTGGCTATGCAGTTAGTGCTGTTTCTGTCATGTGAGATTCATAATATTTTTAAATAAACTAATAATTCAGTCCTAAATTATGGAAACAGTCTCTGATTTCTATCAGTGGGAAGTAGGAAGTAGGTTCCTATTCATTTCTTCTATATTTCTTCCTCACATCATAAGGCTTGGTGTGGTTTTGTCACTCATTCTCAACATCCAAGACTCAGATATATTTACAGGAAAATGAGTCTGTGGTAATGGTTTTCAAGGCAAAGTTAATTAAATATGCATGTTATTAGGCAATATGGGGGGTTTTAACTCAAAAAAGGAAATAATTCAAACTACTAGTAATGTCCCAGCTCTAAAATCATTAAAACATGAGGCTGCTTGTATCTATTCATATGTTTTGAGCTATCACTCAAAAAAGAAAAAAAAAGTTCAGCCCAGGAACTCCAAGACCTAATAGGAAAATGGAGTATTTTATCGGTCTCCAACAATATTGCACAGATTACATACCTTTTTAAACTTCTGTCTCTGATACCAGCCAGTCCTATTGCCTGCTTAGGTGGTGGCAGAGCAGTTTCACCACCTTTCTCAGTCAGCATTCAGAATCAGAAGGTATACAGCTACCACATACCAGATACCATATGGCTTCAAACAGGGGAATTACAAGTGCTGTATTTCCTTAAAAGAAATTGAAAGAAAATAAACTACTAAGATAACGAGTAGTGTCAATCCTACCAAAAATTGTTATTGTTAATATTAAGAAACATATCATTACTTTTAAGGAACAGATTTAATATAGATAGTGCTAACTTGCAAGGCATGAGATGAAGTTCATTTTCCTGTAGCAGCCCTGCCAGTGCTGTGCTTTGCATTGGTAGCTAGAAAGGTGTTGATAGCACACCAGTGTTTTTGTTACTGCTGAGCAGTGCTGGCACAGCATCGGTGCTGTATCTCGACATACCTTTCCCATCAAGGGGCTGAAAGTGGGCAAGATCCTGGGAGGGGAACACAAATAGACCTAAATTTACCAAAAGGATATTCCATAACATAAGACATGAAGTCAGATATAAAAGCTAAGGAAAGAAGAAGGAAGAGAGGTGGGGCACCTGCTATTTAACATGTTTGCCTTCCAGAGCAACCACTACATGTGCTGAAGCCCTGCTTCTCAAGAAGTAGTTGAACACCACTTGCTCATGGTAAGTATAGAATAAACCTCTTTTCCTCTTTGCTGATGTGTGCACTTTTGCTCTAGTAAACTGCCTTATCTCAAGTGGCTTGGTGGGTGACTGGATGGTCAGTAGAGAAGGAGGGGGAGGAGGTGCTCCAGATGCTGGAGCTGAAGTTCCCCTGCAGCCCATGGTGAAGTAAGCTGTGCTCCTGCAGCCCACGGAGGATCGCAGAGCTTCACCTGCAGTCCATGGAGGAGATCCACACCAGAGCACGTGGATGCCCAGGAGGAGGCTGTGAAATCATGCGAAGCCCATGCTGGAGCAGGGTCCTGGCAGCGACCTGTTGACTTATGGAGAGAGCAGCCCATGCTAGAGTAGGTTTTCCTGGTGGGACTTGTGGCCCTGGCGGGGACTCATGCTGGAGCAAGCTGTGCCTGAAGGACTGTACCCTGTGGAAAAGTGACTCATGTTGCAGCAGTGTGTGGAGAATTTTTGCCCTTGGGACAAACTCACATTGGAGAAGTTAATGGAGAACTGTCTCCTGTGGGAGGGACCCCATGCTGGAGCAGGGAAAGGAATCCTCTCGCCGGGCAGTGGCAGAAACAACTTGTGATGAACAGACCATAACCTTCATTCCCTGTCTCCCTGCACCACTGAGGAGGAGGAAGTAGAGCTTGGGAAGGGGGAAAGGGTGGGGAGAAGGTGTTTTTAACATTTGTTTTAATTGTCATTATACTGCTCTGATTTTATTAGTAATAAAATCCATTAGTATCCCAAATTCAAGTCTGTTTTGCTCATGATGGTACTTGCTGAGTATTCTCTTATGAACCTTATCTGAACCCATGAACCCTTCTTTATATTTTCTCTTCCCTGTCCAGTTGTGGAGGGAAATGATAGAGCGACTTTGGTGGGTGATTGGCATCCAGCCAGGGTCAACCCACTATAATAACTCAAACTACATATACATGATTTGCCACTATAATTAAACAAATTCTCAAAAAACCCTAAAATCATCTCAAAAACATGAGAAAATATAAGCATAACATCTAGCTGAGATGTTAAAACAATCTTTCATCTTCAAGCTAAACTATAATCTATATTTTCAGGAAAGAGCAGAATTGCCTTCTAAATGTACACCTGTGAGATGAACCAGACTGTTGAAGGGCCTGTAACACATAATGCATTTAATAAATTTTGTTTGCTCTTTAACAAGCAGAAAAGAGAAAACCCAGCTAAGTGGATTGAGAATCTGCATGGTAACACAGAGAATTATACTGATTTCATTCTGACTGACAAGCTCTGTATTACCCAGAAGACTGCAGAACAAAACTCAGGAACTGCCTGCTGAGATATATCATTTAACAAAACATTAAGCAGAAAGGAACAAAATTGTTCAGCATGAAAACTTCAGAAACAACTAAGACAACTTCAGGACAGAAATTAGTCATGAGGTGAAAGTGAAAAGACATTAAGTGTTACTAACTAATTGAATTTTTCTGCATTAAATAAAATGAAAGATCTGATTGTTGTTGTAAATGTAGCTCATCAAGTTAAGAAATTACTAGCTATATCCTCTCAGAAAATATTCTGTTTTATTGAAATGGAGACTAAAGTTACAGAACTCAAATGTAACTCTTAATATCCTGTCAGAGGTATTGTATTTCTCAAAAAGCTCAACCAGAAAGAAGTTCAGCCTCTGTGCTACTGAGCAGATTGCTTTGTCCATTTTCAGAAATTACAGTGATACAGGAGATAGAACCACAGACAGAACAGCCAGTGGGAACAGAGATGAAGGATTTGAAAGATACAGAGGGGATATTGTCTTGAAAAAACAGCCTTCAAGAAATTTGCCTGTTGTCTAATTTCGCTAAGTATCTAGAAATTGTATTACTTCATTGTTTTCATTCACTTCTTTAACACAGAAGATGTGTCCAAATTAAGAAAATGGCCAATAACACAAAGCCATGAGAATAATCCATTCAAGAGATAACTGGAATAACACCTAGGAAGAACCAGATAACCTTGAAACATAAAGAAACAGAAATGTAATGGTAAAATAAAATACAAGATCTTGAATTGAAGAAATAAAAGGATTTTTTAGGATCAGCTAAAACTGAAGGAGGAGAGAAACATAGGTACCTTAGCTAACCACAGCATGATCAATAACCAACAAAGAGAAGCAGCAATGAATAATAAGACTAAAAAGTATTTCAGTCAAGCTGCTCCTAGGTGAATTAGGTAAATGCAAATGTCATGTGATGCCTAATTGAAAATACAGATTTTGCAACACATATTTAGGTACAAGGTACTCAGACTAAACAGCTGTAGAGAGTAAGTACTGGTATGCTCTGAACAATGACCAGCCCACCACATGAGGTGAGTTTAGAGGAAACTGACTTGTTTTCAGTCAAGTAAAATGAAGACCAGAATGAATTTGTTATCTGTAAGTCTGTGGCAAACAAGAGAGGAAAAAGGAATCTTTAAATTTAAAGTATGGTCCACATGTAATGGGATGTAAACTATTATTAAGACATCAGAAAAATTCTAGTTTCCAGGCTGTCAGGTAATGAAATCTGGAACAGCTTTTTTTAGAGGCTTCTCATCCATCATATGCTTACTATCCTTCAGTTTTGATTAAATTAAATTCACCCTACTATTATTAAATTATAGAAACCTGTGGGCTTACACACATAAAAAAGTTGAATGCACTGGTAGAAGTTGACTGTATTGGTAGAAGTTGACTGTATTGGTAGAAGTCATTGTTTTCTTGTTCACCATTTGGTCAGCCCAGCAGAAGCAGAGTGGCATTATGATGACTTTATTTTCCTTTACTCAACAAGCCAGACCCCTCGTCATTCAGGCGAGTGAAGCAACACAGTGAATCTCAAACAGTCCAAGAGGTTCCTGGAAAGCATGGCTGACAGCTGCCTGGCACAAGTAGTCAAGGGTCCTGCAAGGAATTGTGATGCAGCTCAACAACATACTACCAAACAGGGTTGTTAGAGTGTTTAAGGTTGTGGGTCACCTTGGCTATAGTGACCATGAGATTGTGGAGTTCAGCATAGAGCAAGAAGGAAGGAAACAGCAAGATTGTAACCATGGACTTCAGGAAGGATAACCTGCACCTCTTGAGGGATCTTCTTGGGAATTACATGGGAACAGGTCCTTCAGGGAAGGGGGGGTCTAACACAGTTGGCTGATATTCAAGGGTTGCTTCCTCCACTCAAGAAATAAGGCAAAGTGGGCAAGAGATTTGTGTGGATCAATGAACTCCTGTCATTACTCAAGCATAAGCAGGAAATACACAAGAGATGAAAGCAGGGTCAGCCACTCAGAATGAATATAGAGAGGTTGTCAAAATAGAAATGAGTCAAGGAAGACAAAGGTCAACCTGGAATTAAATCTGGGCAAGGATGTCTAATATAACAAGAAGGGCTTCTTCAAATACATCAATAACAAAAGGACAACTAAGGATAATGTGGGCTCATTACTAAACAGAGGCAGAACCCTGGTAAAATGATGTAGAGAAGGCAGAGTTACTGAACACCTTCTTTACATTGATCTTCACTGACAAGACCAGCCCTTTAGGGATCTCTGACACAGGAGACCATTGTAAATGATTGTTGGAAGGAAGACTTTCCCTTGATTAAGGAGGATATGTTAGAAAACCCCTTTATAACTTTTGTTATCCCTTATTTACATATATATTGGCTGCCTCCCACCATATGTGATGGCAGTAGCAGAATATTTGACTCCAGTCTCATCTCCATTTCTCCCAAAAGTATAAATGGCAGAGGACAATAATACAAGCACCTTAGGAAAAGGTTGATGGGCCTGCTTCTCTCTCCTGCCCAAGGCAGGGACATCTCTTTGGTAAGATTAGTGCCTCCAACTGCATTGGAGTGTACACAGGAACACTTGTGTATAGTGCTATCCTACATTTTGTAGGTCTAGTGAATTTATCACTGGCAATCTAAAACAATTTATAATCTGTTGTTCCAATAAACCACACCACTGATGAATCTGTGCAAGACTCGTTATTAAACTCAACCAGACTTATAGTGTTGAAGCTTTTAACCGTACTTGGTGAAACTGTGATTATGAATTAGATCAGATTTATAGTGTAACCCACAGTATTGGTGCATCTATTGAATTCTAATCAGAAATTAAACCTAGCCTCACCCAGCCCCTCTGATCTCTGAAGGCTAGATGGAAAACAAGAGAGTATCTTTTCTGCCAAATTGAAATACTCGTAACACAACAAGCCTGTGTAGCAGTTGTGCTGGAAGACAAACTTCATAAATAATGAATGCCCCCCTTCCTCCTTTTTATCTTTGCTTTGATATCAGCAGATCACAGAATCACAGAATATGCTGAGCCACAAGGCTCATCAAGTCCAACCTTTAACCCTGCACAGGACCATCCCCAAGAGTCACACCATGCTCCAGAGAGTATTGTTCCAAACACTTCTTGACCTCTGTCAAGCTTGATGCTGTGACCACTTTCCTGGAAAGCCTGTTCCAGTGCCCAACCACCCTCTGGGTGAAGAACTTTTCTCTAACATAAACCTCCCCTGACACAACTTCAGACCATTCCCTCAGGTCCTGTTACTGGTCACCACAGACAAGATCAGTGCCTGTCCCTCCCATTGTTTTGTTGGGATCAGCTGTCCTTGTTATGCCTTCTCCCAAGATTTTGCCCACCCTTAGCCTACTGGCCGCAGTGCAGAACGTTGGAGAGACAGTACTGATACCGGTGCCAGCACTGCTTAGCAGTACCAGAACACTGGTGTGTTAGCAACACCTTTCAAGCTACAAAGCACAGCACTAGGAGAGCCGCTATGACAAAAATTAACTCCACCTCTGTTAGGATCAGGTTCTTTAAAATTATTAGAGAGATGCCTCTGCCTGAATTAAGGTGCAAATGAGACCATATACTGAAGTCAAGAGCATGGATTTTTATTTAACAGTAAAATGTGAGCCAGAGAGAGATAAAAAGAAATAGGAAAAAGTGAGAGAGGGGGAGAGAAAGAGAGTGACAGAGAGACAGATTAAGTAGAAAAATATCACCACTCATGGATTCTGACAGTGTCCTGTTGATCCTCTTCTTGTGGCCTTCTCAGTGATGAGAGTCCCAGTCTTGCCAAAGTGATGGTTGTAGTCTGGATCCACCAAGGGAAGCCTAGGAGGGTGTGGGAAGAAACCCATGGTGGTAAGGGAAGACACAGCACTTTTCATTATGCTTAGGCTAGGTAGAAACACCTCCAGTACCTCTCGTGGGGCAGGGAGTTTTACAATGTAATACTGGATCAGAGGACATTTCATGAGTCTTTGACACCTCTAAGTGGTGACAGATGCCCTGTTATGTCAGCGAAGTTGAGTTCATTATGGCCCATCACTTTGAGCCCTCCTGTGACTCTTTGTGCTTCCCTGGAGGGGAGTTATCACAGCTGAGTACTTGTCCTTGTGTAAGGACAAAGAAACACTACCCTGCCTTGCAGGATCTGGCTCTTTCCTTATCTTTTTCGGCACTCAGCTTGTAGCCTGAGGTGTCAGGTTTGCCTGCCCTCAAGCACCTTGGTGGTTATTTTGCACATCGTCAGCTTGCATCTTAATTGTCTGAGCCATTAGCATTCCAGTCTCTCACACTTGGGGCTACATTCTTCTGGGATAATCAGACATACCACTACCTTTATCTTATCTCAAGTTCCTGTCACAGTCCAAATTAGTAGGCATATTTGGGGAGAGATGGGCTTCCATGAGCAGTTACTCCTTTACAGTTTCCTACAGCAGACAAAAGTCCTTCAGTGATTTTAACAATGTTTAAGCCATTAACCATTTCAGTGTCTCTCAATCTCAGCTAGACCCAATACAGTATCTGTGTATCAACATAGTTACAGTATAATGAAGAAAACTAAACCTAAACTCTTCTTCTTTACATATTTCTCCACAGCAAGAGTAATAAGATCAATGCTGTAGAATAACCTCATTCATCCTGAAAGTGTTCTCATATATTAAAGTCTCTTATACACTAAAGATATTATAGCAATTTTTGCCACTGCCACCTAGAGACACAGTTAGTGGTGACAGAAACAGAAGCAGAAGTACAGCAGTAGTTATTGGAATGAATTAATTTTACCCATTTAGAAAGGTGCAACTGAGACATGCAGAAGGAATTACAGCAGTTAGGTTTAAGACAAAACTTGTGAATATAATTCCCTATGAAAGGCAGTATAAGACATAGCCTTTTGACACATCAGAAGTTGAGCACAGGTTACCATCAGTCATTGTGCTTACCAAAGGGAAACAAGAATGCTGGAAGATAATTGCTGCTTCATTGCACTTTCAGAAATAGAACAACCCTGAGAAGTACAAAACAAAAAAACCCTGGACAAAGGACACCATTACCTGCATTAAGTACTTCTAAGCATTTGCCAGAGAAGTATGAATTCAGTATGAAGAATTTGCAACATCCTCATGATCCACTTGCAGAGCACGGGAAAAAAATAACAGTGAAGTACAGTTAAAAGCATGAAAACCTTGCAAAACCTTAATTTTTTTTATCTTTTTCTTTCACTCTCTTAGCATCAAATTCAGTATTAAGATGAGGTATTCAAAAAGACCTTGGAAGAAACAGAACAAAGGATCACATGCAGAACACTGAAGCCGTATTTAGAAATATAATCACTGACAGAAATTGCTAAATGGCAATACGGTATATCTGAACTTGTTAAAGTGATGTGGAGCACTGACAAACTGGAAGGGGTTCAGTGAGCAGCCAACGAGCACTACTCATTCATACAGATATTCAGTTACTGCACTCAGACACTCATTTACAATCCTTACCTACAAAAGGCCCTAAGTGAAACTTTTATTCATCCTGAAATCGTATAGTGACACTTCACTGAAAAAATTAATTAAATGTAGATAGGTTAAAAAAATAAGGAGCATAGGCTGAGATAATAGCTTTTGCAGATAAACATGAGTGCCTTAGGATGTGCAAAAGCCATTGCTAGAGAAATCATATAAGAAACCGTATGTTTAAAAGCAAGTGAAAGTTTGATCTATTTCAATATCTTGAAAAGTTCATTCATATGTACTTAGTCATAAGATCATATGAATTAAAAGTAGCTAAAAGACCATGCCAAATAGGAATTGAAAAAAGAAATGTATCAACTTGTGATAGCTCAGCTTCAGTGCTCACATAGATAAGATTATATCAGTTTGTTAGACTGAAAGATAGAAATATTCAAATCATCAAAGAGAGATGCAGTTGGTATAATGGAATAATTATACCAGTGGAACATCACTTGAACAAACCAGTGTCCTAGCCTGCTTTCTGAATAGAGCAGAGACAACCTAGAACTAGCCACAGCAGGTCCATCCACTCAAAGTGACATCTATATCTGCATGAGATTCCCAGAAGAATATACTCTGGGACACCTCAAACAGTCCTGTCCTTGAAGGGAGAGATTGCAAAACCAGATTGTTCTGATAATTTTTGCATCTTAATGAAATTCCTACATAATTTTGGCAATTGAAAATGGATAATGTTGGTCATGAAATGTTGCTGATCAAAAGTCTTACAGAAGGAGTGATGTATGAATTGAAGCAAAATTTGGTCTTCCCTTTCTCTTCATTTTTTGATTGGATAAAAGTAAGGTTTCTTATTTATACATCAGTAGTCATATGTTCTCTTTGGTTTGGTAATAAATATGTAGAAAGCAAATACTAAAGCAATATAACATAAGAATAATTTTTTTATTATTATTACTTTTTCCTAGTACATCTCTTACATTTTCACTAGTGTTACTTTCTCATAGTGTTCTACAGACCATGAGAGTTTGTTAATGGAGAAGGACAAGCAGGGTAGTTATTTAGACAAAATACTTTATTGTATAGACCAGAGTGTTCAGACCTCTGTGCTGCTGAATAATATGCTATTAACTCAAAAAGAGTCATTCTTTAGCAGTATAGGACAGAATCTCTCTAAAATGCCCTTGTGTAACCAACTGAGATACCCACTGGAGTCTATTATGTTGGTGACAACACTTCCTTATGTTGGTGACATGTCCATAATTAGAACCTCCAGTGTGTTATTCTCTAATAGCCAGACTGATGCTACTCCTACTAACATTGATTATCTCTTTACTCACCCTAATAGCCACACTGGTGTAGACAAGAAGGAAGGAAGGCTACTCCAGGAAAGGCCTGTTTAATACCTAGGGGTAATATAGATTAAAAATCAAATTAAAATGTAACACAGTTTAAAGTTTTCCAAATTGCCTGTTATTTCAGTTTTTAAGTTTCAAATTCTTTTGTGAACTCATCCTAAAAATATCAGACATCCTTTCTCAGGAGAAATTTACAGAGTAATCTACACTAACTTACACTGATGTGTATAAGTACTCATCAATGGAAATGCAATAGTACTATAAAGACCCTAAGAGCCTCCATTGTATCTATTTCTCTCTCTTTTTGAGAACAAGGATGGTTAGTTTCCTGAGATGGAGTTTTGTTGCTCCTTTCTTTCTTTTATTTATAGAAAGTGTGAGGGCTCCCTGTGTCATTCAGCTAGGAAGACAGATGTATCCAAAGCTGATCTGCCCCATCTGAACATAGGCTGGGATGAATGACCATATGAAAGTGCCAGTCTTTTCCCTGACTATTAGAGGTTTGACTGGCAGCTAAGGTTAGATTAAATATACATCAGCCTTAATGTCTAGACTACTCAATTTCTAGTGCTTATAGAGGAAGTAACAATACTTATAAATTCATAGATACACAGTAGCTGTTGTAATTTTTGTGGCAATTTGCTAAAAAGAAAACTTAAAGAGTATTTCCTAACAGTGGTCAGAATCCATATTCACCTCTGGAAAATTACCATAAAACCTTTGCACATAACCAAGAAAAGTAGATTAATTTGGTTCAGCAACCTTGTACCTCTCCAGGAGAAAATTACAACACAAAAATCAAAGAAAGTATGTGATTTCACAAAATTATTTTTAAAATTATTGTTGATTATAATTTTTTCACTTTTCTTCTCTCTTGTGAAACAGAGCTCTCTAGCTAACAGGAAAACTTCCAAAAGTTTTACATTTATTTTCAGTTTAGATAAGAACACTGAAGTTCAAATAATCTTTACAAAAATTATCCAAGCCTCTGAAGGCTGGATTTAGATCTCACTTACACTGATTTGACCTTGCATCACACCTACTGAATTCAGTAGGATTACCTCTGACTTAGGTTGGAATAAATGAGATTCAGACCTCTGAGGTCTGCAGACGGGAGTAGATTCAATACAAGGACTGCTAGTCTTTCAAGATTCCCAACATGTCTGTGTCCAGCTGGGAATTTCTCAACAGCAACATCTCTCAAGATATCTTGGTACTTTCAGTGCTGGTCAACTCTCAAAAAGTCAAGGGCTATAAAAATGGAAAAGGGGAAAATGCCTTGATATATTTCAGAAACTCAGTAAAGTCTGTATCACATCCGGAAATTGGGCCATTTTTGCAAGAACACCTACAGATAAGACAGAGTGAACAGAGCTGTTTGAATTCCCAGCTGATTCTGTGTCCCTAATTCTATTCTTGTACTCAAGTTTCCCTGCAGTCTATTGCTGAGTGCAAAATGATGTTTCATTTCAAGACATATAGCGACTCAATGACCAGAGTTTAGTTCCTTGCTTTCAAAAGTGGTTTTATGCAGTGGAGAAATGAAAGGTACTAAAATATAATCATGTTATATTTTTCAAATCTGTTCACTTGCATTATGTTGAAGACTTGACCAGTCCTTCCTATAATGTCTAAAAGAGGACAGCAAGGAATTACTGCTGTGCATCACAGAACTCTGAAGAAACTCAGCTGAGTTATATTTCTCTGAAGAGATTCACAGTCGTATTGTTGTCAAGTATTTTTGTAAAAGAAAGAACATCAGCTCTTGATAATCAACCAAATTTTTGCATATAGTTTTTTCCAGTCAATTATCTCTAGTAAACAGACAACATTTACTGTTGAGCAATATATTTTTCTTCACTGGCATTTTCAATATAAAAGCTGATTATCATAACTGCAGAAGCAAAACAAAAAAAACCTGTTTTCACCAAATTTGTGTGACACTCATGATTAACTAACTCAATTTTCACTGTCTTTCTTTGCCTACTTTCTGTTCCTTATGTCTATTACTGAACTATGAAATCTGGCCCAGACTTTAATGGTTCAGAATCACATTTGCAGAAGAAACCACTATTTCACTGATGAAAACAGCTTGAATAAAAACTTATTTTTTTTACATATTTGGAAACATTTATAGAATTTCTTCCACTGCCTTTAATTGCAGGTCTAAAGCTCTTCCAAGTAAAATTATGTTTTGTCTGCAGTTTTTATTCCCTGATGGAAATGTCCACCTTGTTCTTTAGATTTTTTACTGAAGATCATCTGACCACATGGCCAGTCAGTTCAAGTTTTGGCTGAAAAAAACCCTGCAATAATGATAATAATAATAAACAGTAAAAACAGTCTTAATAATGTATGTATCCATATATTCCAACAAGATAAATCATAAAATGCATCACAAAATGTGAAAATATATTTCTTTTTGAACATTCTGTCAGCTACAAAATTACTTGTAGCCAACTTAACTCTGGTATCACTGGAATAAATGAAGAAAAAGCATTCTTTCCTACACTGCCTTTTTTAGGAAATTATTTTATGGAGACAAAAATTAATCTCTCAGTCTTCTGCCTATGTCTAGAAGAAACAAAAGAGATGTACTTGTAACCTGCACTAAGAACCTACCACCCCTCATCTTCACACACAAAATTCAGATGCTTAATCTGGTCTCTTGCAATAGGGTTGTAGGCTTTCCTACAAAACCAGGACAGTAAGAGAACTAATGTTACAGAGGTGTGGGGGGGGGGGGGGGGGGGGGGGGTGCGGGGAATGTA
>JAWWEU010000111.1:65300532-65369731 GCA_035583155.1 Acropternis orthonyx
CCCCCCCCCCCCCCCCCCCCCCCCCCGCCCCCCCCCCCCCCCCCCCCCCCCGGGGAATGGAATCGCATATAAAGCCTTAAGAAAAATCACCATATAACATACACACTAGCCCCACTATACCACTTGTTTCCCTAGGGGTATCTCTTTTGTCAGCACAAGTATAAAGTCTTCTACTGCTCAGAAAGGCAGCCTTTGAAGCCTGTTTGCCAAAAACACTCTTCCATGAGCTTTACAGCAAGTGGTCTTTGCAAGCTTTAGACTCAAAGGCAACTGAGAAGCTAACAAGAGGCTACTAGCCAAAGACTAAAAAAATTGAGTGAATTTCAACTCACAGAGCAGTCATTAGGTTGACTGTAGGGTTGCACAGTTGTGAGGTTTTTTCTTACCTAAGACAAGGATGCTGAAATCATCTCACTCAGAATTAACATAAAATAAAAGTTTCTACCATTCCAGTTCTAAGAACTTCACTTTCTCAGCCTCTTATCCAAGAGGATGGAGAAAATCCCCAGTTATTTCAAGTGCAGCAAAATAACCACATTCAAGCACAAGAATTAAGCTGACATAAAATTGTCGTGAATATTCCGTGGAAAAGCTCTTTGCCTGTGCTTCCTGTTATAATTGACAAAAATATTTAAATTTGTAACTTATCAAAACAGCTATTGTTTTAGATGAATAAGCAAGTGGAATTTTGCCTATATGTGTTAAAAAATCCATTTCCATGCCCCAATCATTTTTCTGCTTTCCAGCCAAACAAAATAGCAGAAAGAGACCAACTACTCCAGCTGTCAAGTTCTGAGTGATGACAAATTTTCATGAAGGTAGACATCTCAAGCACTGGACTAAACTCTCATATTCCAAATATAGTTTTAAGCAGTTGACATAAACCCAAACATCTGCAGATTGAAATTAGACCTCTGTTTCATCTCCTGGATCTTCAAAATGTGGAAATAATTTGGCTTCTGAAGCTGGATTGTGTTGGCATCTTAGTCAAACCACTCACTTCTGTGTTTCAGTTTTTCCATTAACTTTTTTATTTTTCCATTCATAAAATATAACTGTGAAGTCATCTACCTCTACAGCTATTAATAATTTTTCCATGATCAATTCTCAGTCTTCATTTTTCAGGTCTTCCCAGTATGTTGTCACTCACTTTTTATGTGAACTATGCCAACTTCTCACTCCCTATGACAATCTCAGGTTCCTCAGCACCTTTTACACAGATCCTGCCTATATTTCATCTTGATTTTCATGCCATAAGTCTCAAGTTGCACATCAGCAATTATCTCACAATATTGCTTCTTTGCCATGTGACTCTAACTTACTTTTAAGCTTTGTAGAGCTATCAAATCCTCTGGGAAGCAGAGACAGCTTACAGCAACCTGCTGTGAGGACACAAAGAGGGGACATGGGATCATTGAAAAACAGCTTCTTCCAGGCCTGTAGAGCAATAAGCCTTCAATAGAATCACAGACTCTTCTGAGCTGGCAGGGACCCACAGGGAGCTCTGAAGTGAATAGCCCATGTAGGAATCAAACCCACAACCTCAGTGAGCACCAGGCTTAAACCAACTATTGAAAGCAACACATTAAAACAGGCAACGTTATTCCACTGTGAAGAAGAAAGGGCTAATGACTGCAACAGACCTTCATCCTCTTCCTTCCCCCAGCTCAAACTCAAATAACTCTTTTTTTCACTAGTTATTCACTTGCTCCCTCTGACAGTCCCTTCTCTTCCAAAGTAGAGTTTGAATATTGTTTCTAGTGCTGACACAGTCCAGATTTAATGTCCTTTCCAGCATTTCCAGTCCTTCATTTCTCATGCCTTTCTGGAGATGTGACCTTGTGAAGCCTTGTGTAGTTCTCTATAACAGAGAGAAGCAAAGTCTCTTGTATATATTAGCACAGCTTCATGAGGACAAGGCAAAGAGGACTCAAATTCTCCATGGTTTATTAGTATTTCTGTAATAAGGAGACAGAAAATACTGTTAAACCAGGGAGAAGGAAGGGCCAAGGTAAAGCTGCATGATTTTGAGGGGTGTGGGTTATTTTATCACCTTATCGTAAGTTTCAAGCCCACTCTTAAAGCAACACCAAACATTGCCACACCTATGAAAGCTTCACATATCAACCGTAGTGGAAGGGTTTCACATGTATCTTATTGCTTCCATTGAGCAATGTTTCCTAAAGCCCGTCTGATTGAAAAGAGGTCTGTGGCTGATTTGATAGGCTAAACTAATAATGGATGAAGGAAAAGTCTCATGTTAGTTATGGATTTAAACATAAACAAGAGTTAATAAGCAGGCTTGTACACGTTACAACATAGATTTTCACTTAAGCTATGACTGACAGAAGATGACTGGTCATTCCCTGTCACAATGGTAAACGTTGCACTCCAACTCAGAACAGTAATTCCCAATACCCTTTGGCAGTAAAACTGCAGTTTAAAGGGCAAGAGGATGCTTTCCTAACCACAAAGAGAGGGTAGTGATGTCCCTGTCAAATTCTTAAGTGATTGCTTCAACTTTATAAAAGTGTCTCAATATTTTGTGTGTCTTACTAAAAACCTAGCTCAAGGATCTGCTATTTTTAGTT
The DNA here is from genome assembly GCA_035583155.1 of Acropternis orthonyx. Classification (NCBI taxonomy): domain Eukaryota; kingdom Metazoa; phylum Chordata; class Aves; order Passeriformes; family Rhinocryptidae; genus Acropternis; species Acropternis orthonyx. The sequence goes on from JAWWEU010000111.1 coordinate 65,303,124, forward strand.
CCCACAGTCACAAAAAGGGCTCATAAAGTAAATTTTATAGGCTTCTACTTTTAAAAGATTTTTTTAATTAAAAAAAAAGACAATTATATTGAAAAATGTCATGATTTTGTCAGCTCTTGAGCACTTTCAACTGTCAGTACTGATGCTAGCCCCTCCCTTTTCAGCTCTATCACCATTAGCTGTAAGCAGTCAGTGTGTTTGCAGCTTAGTGACTTTTTTATGCTTAGGGGAGTAATCCCTAGATATCTACTTCTTTCCTCCTACATTGCCATCACCAGCCACCTAGGCAAACAACTGCTGACAAGCACCAACAGCTTTGGGCATAAGCGAAGTAGATAGGTGCCTTGTACTGAAAATAATTGACTTTGCTGTAACCTTTGCCTAGGTGTTGTCTTGTCTAAATGTTGAACTAGAAGAATTGTAGGACAGTCACAGGAGGTACCTGACCCTGTATGAACCCATCCTTTGCAAGACAGTATTGTAAAGTGGCAATGGCCTGATGTGAGCGGAGTAGGAATAAGAAAGAAATTTTTCCTTGGCCACCCTTTACTTCCCTAGCAAAAAAAATTTCTTATCTATTGATTTCATGCTTCCCCATAACTCTATTTTGCCAGCAAAGCTGATGAGCCTTGAGCCAACACTTTTAATAGTGTGATAGGGTTTTCTATAGCATTTAAATCTATGGAAGAGGAGAAAAATACTGCAATAAAAATTGACAAGGAAAACTGGACAGATCATCAGCTCGTGGTCCCAGTGAGAACAACACATTGCTTATACTACAATGGAAAGAGAATATTTCAAACTTAACCCAATTGATGGTAAGTTTCCACATAAAAATTCTCATTGGTGGCAAAATCAGTAGGAAAGAAGAGCAGCAAGTTGGCACATACTGAATTTTACCTGAAATTAGAAGCAGTACTTGTTCAAAACATCAAACCATGTATTTTTGTCCAGGAGAAAAATGTTTTGATAATTTTCCAACAGAGTATATAGGAAGACTGAATTAAAAAATAAGCACTTTTTCAAACAATAAAACATACTATATTGTTTTATTTCACTTGTTAGAACCACCCCCCCACCGCCCAAAATCTGGTGTAGCTTAAGGCACACTTCTGACTCAGTACAAAACTGAACATTCATGAATCCTGGACTTGTGTTCTGTCACTGACTTACACAGCTAACTGTTTATTTATTTAAGTATTAATCCACCAATAAAATAAATAAATAGATAAATAAACAAAACCAAATAAAATATTATCCTAGTGCATATTCTATTAAGTTTGTCAAATTAGCCCATCATTTTCAAAAAATAAAAATTTCAGTTACAAAATGTTTCTTGGTAATAAATCCAAAGAAAACCCTATAAAAATAACAGCTCTTTCTGAGAAAACCTTGAAGCAAAATTAGCACTTCAGTACAATTTTAGCAGCTGCAATCTCTGGGCAGTAGCTGAGTTGATGACCAAAAATACCTCTTAGACACATTTTATATTAACTGGAACAGGGAGGCTTCTGACATCATTGTTACAGTCTAAATGGAAAGTATGATGGCACACAAAGGTCAGCTCTTCTGAAGACAAGAATCACAGAGTCATAGAATGGTTGAGGTTGCAAGGGACCTCTGGAAGTCATCTGGCCCAACACCCTTGCTTAAGTAGGGCCAGCTAGAGAACGTTTCCCAAGACCATGTCTAAACAGGTTTGAATATCTCTGAGAAGGGAGATTCTACAACATCCCTGGGCAACCTATTCCAGTGTTCAGTCATCTTTACAGTAAAAAAGAACTTCCTGATGCTCAGAGGAAATCTCACATATTTCAGTGTGGGCTATGGACTTGTCATGGAGCACCACTGGAAAGATGTCTTTGCTCCCTCTCTTCAGGGATTTATATACATTGATAAGATCCTTCTGAGCCTTCTCTTTTCCATGCTGAATAGACACAAAACACTCAGCCTTTCCTCACATGTAAGATGTTCCTGTCCTTTAATCATCCTTGGTGGTGTTGAACTCTCCTGTATGTCCATGTCTCTTTTGTAAAGGTGAGCCCAGATTCAGATACAGAACTCTGGGTGCATCTCAACTGTGCTGAGGAGAAGGATCTTGCTGGTAGCATGCTGTTTAATGCAGTCTAGAATACCACTCACCTTCTTTGCTGCATGGGCACATTGATGGCTTGTGTTCAATCTGTTGTCCACTAGGATCCCCAAAGTTCCTGCCAGGACTGCTAGGTCCACTTCTCCATGCTTTCCAGCTGGCTGCTCCTCCACAGAAAGTTGTGCATAGGTTGTTCTTCCCCAGGAAAAGTCTGTCTTGCAGGCAATGCTAGTACGAATTCAAGAGAAACAGCAATTAGCCAGAGAGTCTTAATTAGGTGCTGCTATGATAGTATTAGATTATTTGTGGGAGTCTATTAGGGGATACTGAAGCATGCTGCTGAGGCTCTGCTTAGTTACTGATGAGAAAAAATTATCACAGACAAAGAAACAGAAACATTTTGAACTAATCCAGACTTCTGTTTCTGCAACTGAAAGGAAGGAAAGCAAGTAAGCACTCTGGAAGTTAGTTGCCAAAGGACTTGGGACTGAATATAGAACCAGAGTGACACTATTCAGCTACCACTGTTCAGCATAAAGTACACTGTGTGTCTACTTCAGAGTTCAGGCAAAATCTGTTTTCACAGTAGGTTCCTGTAATGAAGAGTTCTAATCAATATACACTTTTGGTTGTACCAGAGTGGTGGAAATCATAACAAGTAGCAAGGGGTGGGTCTATCATGTTGCCTAGGGCTTCTTCTAAATGAAGCACAAATTTTAGTTGAAATTCCCATCTCGAGTCATAGTTATTTTTTTTCCCACAGGACTTTGAAACCTAGTTACGTGTATCTTTTTGGAGGGTACTTGTTATTCCTTCTCTTCTTCCATCTCAACAAAGTATCTGAGGATGCGAGTTCATCTTGGAAAACACAGTAATCATCTGACCAGGTTCGCTTTTTGCATAAATCCTGCATTGCCGTTCTGCTCCCTGCAACTGCAGTTCAAATACAACTCCCTGAAAGTATGCCACCAAGACAGATACAACCTGCAGCTCCAAGCCAGGTGACCAGGAGAATCACAAAGTAAACTTTTACAGCCTCTCGCAGACTCACAATTGCTATTCTTTGCTACCACCCTCCCCTTCCCTTGACAACAAAATTGATGGCTAATTAAATGTACGAGTATCCACAGAACTAAAAATGATAAAATGAAGCTAAACTTTCCCACAAAACTAACTTCTCTTGTGCATAGATCTGCATACAACTGCAGGTACGTAACTGCTACTACACACAACAGAAGGATTTTTCAGGTGACAGAACTTCGTTGGAGTAATGCAAATGTCAGTAACCAAAATTGCCTTTCAGCTTCTTCTTATTACTAAGAGCAGGAGGAATTGGTGAGCTAACCTGGGAGCAAAGGACTACTTTATCAATTGTCTCATTTAATCTAGAGGGAATCAATCAGTACCCTCGAATTTCCTTGTCAGCATTTCCTGCTCCCACCAAGCCTCCTTCACTTAATTCACTCAGTTATGGAGTACAAGATCCTCACATTTATTTAGATTCTCAGTTTCCTGTGAAAACAAATGGCAAGCGCCCACTTAATATCTTTGAGGGGCTGGCTCCTAAAGTCTGAATGCCCATTTGCTAACAAATAAGAGAAATATAAGCAAGCATCCCAATGGAAATTAGCAAATATTTGGCAGCAAACAAAAGAAAGATTATATTTTACTAAGATTTCTTCTCTTAATGAACTGATAGTGAATGTTTATTTTTCATTTCACAATATCTAAACAAGCAGAACAAAATACTCCTTTTTATCATAATGAATTCAGCTATCTAAGCATCCATTTACAGACAGATAGCTTTAGGAGGGAAAAGCCTCTGAAATGCTTTAAAAAGCTGAGCAAAAGACAGTGCCTCTGCTGCAAAACTTCTTAGTTATTTTTCTTAGACTTTTTAATATACAGCACATAAAACAATTGTTCCAACAATTTTAATGAAACTTTTCTAGAAAACATTCAACAAATAAATCTGGTTTATTGTTCAGATCCTACAATAAAAACTTACTGACACATCAGTGAAAGAAAATCTGGCCTCTCCCTCTGATCCACTAGAGAACAATTGGGGGGGGGGGGGGGGGGAAGAAAAAAAAAAAAAAAGGAAGGACGGAAAGCTGAGTCTATGAACCACTTTTGATACAGCTGTACACTGTTGTGTGTACATAAGTTATCAGCATTCCACCAAAAAAAAAATAATTTACCTCAACAAATTTCTCAGAGCAAAGGGGCCACACTTTCTTGGAAGAGGTAATTCTGGCATAGCCCCTAATGAGACCAGTATCCAAGGAATTTGCTTGCAAAGAATAGGCTTTATTGAAAGTCCTGTAAACTGAAAATAAAATTCACACAGATGGTTTTTAAAATTACTTTAGATATACCCTCATATTTAACTAGATACTTATTAAATAGACTACCAAATAATATCCATCTAGTAATGTGGCCTGTTACATGTGTTACTTCCTCAGAGGTAGTCCTTGGGCCCCACTCTGCTACTTCACACTGTACTCGAACAACACACACTAGGGCAGTTATATCTGCATAATTGTACACCAACTGTCAATCAATACCATTCTTGGAATATTATATGCCAAACATCACATTAATTTTATCATTCTGTTGCTGGGTTTTCAAGAAGATGAGTTTCATCTAACTACATATTTGGGAGAGAAAAATATATTTAATCACCACACAAAAAGATTCTAAGCAAATAACCAGAAATGAAAAATATCCTACAGCATTTGAAATAAGAAATGCAAAGACAGTGGTGCATTTAATGCCCAAAAAGTTCCTGGGATAGCAAAATCCATGCATGAACAAAGAGGGAAACATGCTACAGGGAAAAGCAATAGGTTCTTTTTGTCCTTAGACCAGTGGAAGTTAATCAAAAGTCTGTGTTACTTTTGCACATTTTAGAGAATATCACCAGAGAATTTAGGTTGTAAGAGGTCTGCATAGTGCAGGAAAGAAATTAAATAGAAGTTGCTGTCATACTTATGGCTAAATACATGACTTCTCTGTCAGATTTGAAGAAGTGATAGTATAAATAACTTCCAAGGATAATTTGCTAACACTTGGCTAGTTGGTTTGATTCAGCAACTGGCACTTATAACCCCACCTTATTCTCAGAAGAGCAATGACTGCTTAATTCTTAATTCCCACTGCAGAAAATTGCAACCTATTGTAAGAACCAATGATTTACCATGGTAACATATATCACCAATATATACATTGAAAAGTCTCACAGTGGTTACCTGTATAATTTTCTCAGAAAACACAGAAATGTGTAAAATATAGTGGAAGAAATGGAGCCAAAATGCCGGTCCAAAACATCCCAAAGAAAGCAAAATCACAAAAGTAATTTTTTTTTATAAAGCCTAATTATAGCCTTGACAGAATTACAGATAGTCTGATACTGGGATCTAATCAAAATATATTACATAGACAGACCCTTGCTGGTTTCCCTCTTACTTATTGTGTGCATTAAAACAGCAGTTCAGTCACGGAAAAAAGTCTTTCTGTGTGTGAAAGCATGAAGATTGCTACTGCTGCAATTCTGATATCAGCTTGCTTGTCCAAAGGAGTTTACTGTTATACAACACCAGCTTCAAGTACTTTGTACATATGTTGTCATGTGTTTGATTAGTGCCCTGCTATCCCATCACCTGTCACTCTTCCCAGTTTGAAATCTAAATCTTCCCCAGCTGTTGCTATGGCTTCTTTATCTAGCATGGCCAATAAAACCGAGAGTGATAAATAACACCCTGATGGTTGGGTATGCCCCAGGGAGAGGAAATACCTGAATAAAGGGAATCAGACGTATTTAGTACCCTTCCTGTTGACAACTTAATTCAAAAGCCTCATGTTCATATTCCTTGCTGACTACTGCATAGCAACCCTTCCTTGACTGCATGCTATCTGAATCACATTCTCTCAAAGGTATCCAACAGCAGTAAATATAAATATTTCTAACAATCCAGGATTTTCCTGGGGAAGAAAACACTTTATCTTATTTAGGAACTGTCATCAGAATGCAAAAAATCAACCGTCTGTTTTACAATAGTCATTTTTTACTGCTTATTCACCCTACAGAAAAGTCGTAATTGCAGAGAAACAGAAACCTGAGTCAAACAATATGATTCCAGACAGGTGCCTCACCAGCACTAGTACCAAGAACCATTTCGCAGTATGCTCTGAAAGTTTAGAGTCTCAACCACTTAAACAGCTCAAAGACTTTCAAGTAATGACGGAAAATAAATCTGGTGACTCAGTCCAAACAGTTACATCAGTACTGTCTCCATCCTAACTGATGCAACACTTTAAAAACAAGGAGTCAGGGGTGACCTTTGAACAGCACTGCTAAAATTCTAAAAGCTCTGATTCATGCATAGTCTTCATTGTTGAATGTATTTTAGGGGATAAACAACTTGAACTTCATTTTTCAAAACTGGAAAAAAAAAAGGCAAAAAAAGTTTGATGGACAACAAGAAGGTCCACCTTATTCTCCTTTCCTTCTTAGTCTTCCTTCTCCTAATGCTATGGAGTTTTGGAGGGGATGATCCCTGTGTTGTTTCAAGAATGAATTGTCAGCACTATCATGAATAAGTAAGAAAAAGTTAAATATATCATTTCTGTATGTATACATGTGTATCTATAAATAAATATGTATATATTAATAAAACCCTTACCCAAGAAATACACTATAACTCATATACTATTTACTCCATGAAAAAAATACTGGAAGAATGAAAAACAGCAGATGCTGGATACTCAGTTTATAAGACAATGAAGGTAGTGACAGTCTGTGTAGAATAAAATAGCATAGAACAGCTGATGTCTGTGACACAGAATGAGAAGTAGCTACCTACAAAAACAATCAGACCTTGATAAAATAGATGGTGCCTCTGCCTAATAATGTTAAAATTAACCCATACAGGGTGTAAAATCTAAGACTACTATTGTTACAATTCCCAAAAACATGTTAGATGTTTTCCAAGGCAAATAGAATTATATAGGTCACCATCTGAATGATTTTCAGAGACTTGACATGACAGGTGAAGGTCAGTGTTGGCATCAAGGGGATAAATTAAAGAATGTTAATGGAACATTATAGCAGGAGTGTAAGACACCACAAAAGGCAAGGAATTTAAGAGGTTAACTTTCCACAGCAACATTACCTTTGCAGGGTTACACAGCCTTTATATACTAGATAAACCAGAGCATGCTGACACGCACATTTCACAAAGAAAAAAGAAAATCAGGTGCAGCTTTTGTCTAATGCATCAAAACAAAGCCACTTTTAACTCAATGAAGTTGAGATTAAGAATCTTTTTTAGCAGTGCATGTATTGACATGTTCCATTCAAAGAGATATGAAAAACTAGGTCTGGTAACAGAATTTAATTTGCAAAGACAAAACTTAGTGGAAATCAACAGACACTAAATACAAATGGTATTGATAATTTGAAAACCATTTTTTCAAGGCTCCTCCAATTCAGTCTTGAACCCATGGCCATTTGCATGGTCTTCTCTTTTTTTTGGGGGGGGTCTACACCAGGTGAAATTCTCTAGAAACACCTCCACAAAGCAAAACATGTGGTAGATAAATACTTCAGCACACAGTGAGAAGACAGACTTGCTGTCAGAAGAGAATATTCAGCCACTGCCTACCAATCAGGACAAAATAAAGACCATCAAAAATGAAGAGAAAGGCCTCAATTACCAAGCTCTTGAGTGTGGCTACTGGAGGTAACTTTAAAAGAGCATGCACAAGCATACAAACAAACTAGTAGAAGTAGAACTAAAGTCTATCTTGTAGATCATCTCTAAAACCAACGGCATGAATGGATCTAAACTTTAGTAATGCCTTTGTAAAAACAGTGACAACACGACTTGCTGCACAAATCGCTTCAGACAAACAGCAGGCATAAATATTTCAGAAATTCAAGAGAAAAGTAAGACCATCACAAGGACAAAGCTACAAAATAATTATGTTATTAAATAAAGGTTGCAATTACAGGGATAAAGTGCAGCTGACTGAAACAAGCTGAACAGTTAACACAAGGGTATTAGTAGAAATTCTGCCATAATCTGGCTATAAAGGTTGATTGAGAAAATTACAAAAGTATTTGAATACCCTAAATTACATCTAAAGGAGATTATTACTATGAAATTTTAGTTACAGAAGGAACAGGCTTTTCAAATACCCCACAGAAACCTATTTCACAACAGGTAAACAGAAATATATGAAAGCCTATGAGGATATAAAATTTTATTAGCAGAAAACAAAGATGAGAGGGAGATGATGGGATTGAGAACAGAAAGAAGAAAGACAATGTTACTCTCTGCCACAGGAAATAATAAGCAGATTCAGGTACTGTACAAAATAACAGAACTGCAATTTGCATAAGTAAATAACCATTTCTTGCCTACTGCCTCCTTTCATTTTATTCACAACCTCCAGTTCACCTGACCTCTATTTTCTTCAACTACATTTAAATTTAATACCCAGTTCCTTTCAAATTAGCTTCCCCATTACAGTATTCCTGAGCACATTTATGTACTTGTAGAAAACCTGTACATTGGAGTTTTAGGTCATTCATAATTTTTACCCAAACAGTAATAACAATAACAAATAATTGTAATAACCACACCATCAGTAGCAAGAACTTGGCCAAGATTACACCTTAGCAAATGCTCCACTTTTTTAAAATTTAGATCCTAAATGGGAAGTGAGCAGAGAATATGTGGAGCAGACTATTTACTGCTTAAGGTATCTATAACAAAACAAAGTAACAGAAATGGGGAGGATGTGTGAACTATCCACAAAAACCTTATGAGCTGGTGAGGGACAACAGAGTGTAGTGGTGGACAGTGGGTCTGCTGAACCCCTGAGTGCTGACATTAAGTTTGACCACTTTGTAGCATATCCTTAAAAGAGAGAGGCACACGGAGAAAGAATGTAAACAAGAATGTGGAAGAGATAGCTGGGGATAGGCTGCAAGTTACAACACTGAAAAGTTACCAGTAAGAAGTTTTGTTACTGGGAAAATATAAAGGAAGGCACCTATGAATAAGTGACAAGTAACTGCTGCAACTGTATATAAAAGTGTGTGGTAAACAATAAATGTTGTTAGTTTGCTTGCTGTAAATAGACTGCTTTGCTGCTTTTTTGACCACCACCACAACAACAGAGCACTTGATCTGGGCACCCATTTTGTTCTGCTGAAAACCCAGTCTGTGTTTCTTACCTTTCCTGAAAGGATTGAATCCATATCATCAAGCATAGGGGAGGAGCAGTTTTCAATGTCTTCTGCTAAGTTCCACCTTTGTACAAACTCTTAAATACTTACTGAGGCAGAGAAAGAAATTGCATTGCAATCTAGTGATTGCAGCAATGCAATACACTCCAGTTCCTAGTCCCTGCCCCATGAATATGTAACACATCATGAAGCATAACAGCATCACCAGGCAGTACTGAGAGCTGCCCATCCATCAGTGTCCTACAACACAGCCCTTAGGATGCAGTCTGGAGCATCAATTGCAATGATGAATTCCAACTGACATAGTTTAGTTCTCTATAAAACAGTTCAACTATAGCATATCTCATTAGTTGAATGAATACTTAAATATCCCACATGAAGCAAAACAGCACCAGTCTAAAATAAAGGCACCTACCTTTTCAGTCATGCATAGTCTGTAGCACTATGCTTGAAAAGTTGTCATTGCAAGGAGGTTTCAAACCCCTAATCTACTGGGCAGAAAGGGGAACAGCACTGTATAGAAAGATTTGCTAAATTCAAAACAAATTCAAGAATAATTTCAAGCAATTAAGCTACTGAGATCCATTTATCTCTATTCAAAGATAAACTTGCAGTACAATTTCTGTTATTCATGGACTTCATATAAAAGAAACTGTTTAAGTATAGAATACAAATAATTAACAATTAACTTGAATTTTGAAAATGTGAAAATGCTGCAGTAATAATCGAAAGTGATGATATATTTTATGTAAATCTAACTGCTAAAAATTACACCATTCATCAGGAATGGTAGCAATAGGAGTACTAGGAGTAATGGGTTCAAATTGAAAGAGGAGAAATTTAGGGTAAATATACAGAAGAAATTCTTTGCTGTGAAAGTAGTAAGACATCAGAACAGACTGCCCAGGGAAGCTGTGGCTGCCTCATCTCTGACACTTTACCAGGCAAAGTTGGATAGGACATTGAGTAAACTGCTCTAGTGGGTGGCATTGCTGCCCATGGCAGTGGGGTTGGAAATGGATAATCTCTAAGGTCCCTTCCAATACAAATTATTCCATGAGTCTATAAAATAAGTTTTATTATATTCTTGGCACTAATTGCATTATTAAAAAAAAAAGAAAAGAAAAGAAAAAAGAGTGGAAATAAAAGGCAACATGGGCAACATGCATAGCTTCCTCAACATTTTTTAAAATGTACTTACACACTTTTAAAAAATAGCTTTTAAAAATTAAGCAATTGTCTTTCCTACCACTGCCTTCTTTCTTTTAGTATTGTTTTAGTTTTTCCTGTCCCTGGACATTTTCATTTTACCAGTTCCCCACTGCCTTCTTCTCGATCTGTTTTTTTAAATTATTATTACTTTTTCCCTTATTCTTTTAATAGCTCTTATTACTTAAATAGTTCGGAATCATTCCTGGATGAACTCAAGGGAGGAGGAAGGAGAGAGCAGGAAGAGAAAGGAAGCAATGCCTCAGAAAGTGAAAGGCTTCTAACTGAATTCTATGTCTTAACTGCTATTCAGTAAAAATCTTTTGTATTTTTACAACCCATTTCCTAAAAAATGGCAGCTACCACTACTTCTAGTAGCTGCAGACCCAGAAAATACAGCATAACTTGCACAGGCTCAGGACAGTACAAAACACTTGTGCAGTGGGACATCTCCAGTCACTTCAGACCATGCCCCTGCATGAGCACATCCCCCAGCAGGGAGCACAGCTGGGGCACAATCATGCAGTAGATATAAATGTCCAGGGCAGACATGAAATGGTCTTAAATTAAGTCCACAATGTCACCTCTTCCACTTTCATAGTTCTTTAAATAAAATAATAATGGGTTTCATGTTCTGCACACTTTCTGGAAAAGATGTAATTAATATTGCTCTCAGATACAAATAATCTCCTCTCAAAAACAAAATTACTCTGTGCCCACATAATTGCCCATTACACTCTTTGGCAAACATGCAGATGTTTCCTCAGCAAGCATAAGGTTTTCAGTCCTGCTTCCACTAGTGGATATTACTGGTTCTCCACAATGAATATTAAAGAAAGCAAGTGTAGAAATGGGTATTAAGGAGAAGAAAAATAAACAAAAAAAAAATCATACTAGTTATTCTTTAATTTCTCATAATAATGATGTTGAATCATTCCTTTAAAGTGACTATGCTGGTAGACATTTAAAAGGAAATCTATCAGATTAGGATATTGAAGTGCTATTTCTAATTCCTTTCAAAGAGAAGAAGTTTGAGAAGGTCTGGGAAGGTCATCTTTCCAGCCTATTGCATTGTTTCTGGGGTGATAACACAATTGCTATAGGAACAAGGGAAAATGACAAACCTGGAAAGGTTCCCAAAGGAATATATTAGGCAAGTATGAAATAACAGATGATTGTCCTCAACTTCTTGCTATTAATAATGATGCACCAATGTTCTCATGGGTTCACATGTATTTAAAATAAAAAATTAAGGCCTTTACAGTTGATTTCAGGGACATAAGTCTTAGGAGGGGGGGATGAAGGAGTTGGGGTTGTTTAGCTTGGAATAAAGTAGGCTCAAGGGACCTTGTCACTCACTAGAGTTACCTGGAAGGAGGTTGTAGAAAGTTGGGAATCGGTCTTTTCTCCCAAGCAACAAGTTATAGGACAAGAAGAAATGGCCCCAAGCTGTGCTAAGGGAGGTTTAAATAGGGTATTAGGAAATATTTCTTCACAGAAAAGGTTGACAAGCATTGGAATAGTTTGCCCAGGAAAAATAGTTGAGTCAGTATGCCTAAAGATCTTTAAAAGACAATGTAGATATGGAACTTAGGGACACGGTTCAGCAGTGGACTTGGCAGAGCTGCGTTTACAGTTGGACCCAATGATCTTAAAGGTCTTGTCCAATTTGAACAATTCTGGAATTCTATTAGTTCACAGGAACCTATCTCTTGTTTTTCACATGGCTGAATTATACCTCAATAGTCAGAGAATCAGATTAAGTCATATTAAATGACAACTCAGACAAGATCCAGATCTATCCTGCAAACACTACTTTTCAGAAGATTTATAAATGGTTAAATGTGATATGTTTTTGGTGGGTTTAGAGTGTCCCAATTTACACAAGGGGGACCAAAAAAATCTGGGTTTTGTTGTGGTCCTTTCTCTATTTTTCTGGATTATCAAAATGTGTCTTCTTATATCAGTGTCAATGAGAGATGGCTGGAAAAGAAACTTGATTTCTAGTGTAGCTCCAAGATATTTAGAAAGGTGTTTCCAAGAAAACAAATGATATTTTCAGAAATGCATAACTGTGAAGTTAAATTCTCAATTGTAAAATAAAGAAAACAAAACAATAGAATATTGTGTAGTTGAGTCACATAACCTCTAGAGTATTGCAAGATCTATATACTCATAACTGCACAATTTAGGACCTATTTTTCCCTAAATTCTCATGTACTTATCAGAATTTCTACATCTATAATACAGAAAGAAGAGTACCCCACTCTCTGAATGGAAACAGCAATAATTCCTTACTGCAGCTGTCATGCTTTTTACTGGTTCGTTGTCAGCTACAAAAAAAGAGTTCTACTTTTTTGCCATGGTCTCATGTCTGCTCTTTTGTCATGCATTTATTTCTCCTGAACAGCACTCAGTCAGCACAGCAATATAGCCTGAGATTGGATTAACTGCAGCAGACTAGAATCTCTGGAATAATAAATAAAATAATAAAATAAAATAAAATAAATAAAATAAAATAAAATAAAATAAAATAAAATAAAATAAAATAAAATAAAATAAAATAAAATAAAATAAAATAAATTATATACATAAAAATAATTTTTTAAAAATCACTTTGTTCTGAATGTCTTTTCCAAGCTATAGACAGACACACACGCAGCAAGGTTTTCTGTAAAGAAAGCAACAAGAGACTAATGAAAAAAACTAGAAATTACTTTTTAATGCTTAAAATTGAATCAAGGGAATTACTTTATCAATCCCTCTCCAACAAGGTGGTTATTAAAAAAAAAAAAAAGTCTTTCTCACTTTTGGCAGATTATGTTGAAAATGCCATTTTTTACCTAATAGAACACATTAACACTTACATAGCAAGACAGGTAAGAAGACCTGTGTTTATGTTGCTGTAATCACCAATATGAATACATGTGTAATAAGGATAACAGGAACAACATATATGAACTGAGACTTAATTTGAACAAACCACTAACAGAGGTATAAGCATCATGAAAAAGAAGGAAAAAAAAAAAAAAGCAACGCTTAATGGAAGGTACGAAGACCCCCCCAAAGGAAACTCATTTTATAGTCAAGAACTACTGTTTTATGCCTTACCAACATATTTTTAAAGCTGCCTCTATTCAGAAGTATATAATAATCTGAAATTCACTACAACAGCAGAATTTTAAGTGCTTAGTGAGAAGAGCACAGGTTAGAAAACAATCTGTAACTGGGTTTGATCACCTCTATGCTGTGACTGTCTAGTCAGTGCTAACCTCTCAAATGCTGTAGTGAGCACACAATACTTCTATAGTGCTGCAAAATAAAACCTTTTCTTTTTAATATTCCTGACTCTTGTGTTACTTTCTCCACATTAAAATTAATTCTGTAGCTTTTTCTGGAGACTTTTGCCCAGTTTAATATTACAGATATGGTGCTCCACTTCTGAAGCCACAAAAGCAGCTCCCTCTGAGGAACTAGGAACCACTAAGCTCAAAGTTTAAAGTAAGCATCCTATAAAAGAGAAATTTTTTTCCACCTTTCTGTCCTTTTCAACCAAGTGCCAGTTTCCAGTCCTTGCTGGAAAATTGAAATAGAAGTAGTCAAATAAACAAATCTTATAAATTAAAAGCAAAAAGAGTGAGAAATACAGCGAAGAAAAATCATTATGTCACACATAAAGTCCTTGAATATAACTCACTATTTCTTACTTTTGTTTAAACAAAGGGGGGCTTTCACAGATTCATAGACTTAGACTAGCACTCAAGAAGTCACCTGTGTAGCTCCCTGCCAAAACTACTGACACCAATCCTGGCATATTTTTTGCTTTATAGACTTATTATAAAATATATGCACTAACAGAGACCACACAGCCTCAAAGACAATGTAATTCAATCATATTAGGAAAATGAATTTTCCAGTGCTACAGTGTAAGGTCATCACCATTACAATTCATCAGAAATACAGAAAGGAATTTATTTTTTTCCGCTTGTAGGTCTTCGTTTCTGCCTTTAGTATCCTCTTCAAGTTTCTTTGCTGTTTCTTTCTCCTTTCCCAAAAACCATGTTCCTTTGACCTCTGACCACTCTTATTCTCCCCACCACTTTCACTCCAGCTGGCCAACATCTTTCAGTATCTGAGTACATGCTGTATGCTGCATAATACCTTACAGCTGCAGGACAGAGCTAAAAGGATTACATAGGTCATTCTGAAGCTACATTCATATGTATATATATATATATATATATATATATATATATATATCTCAGAGCTTAGTCTGTCCAAGTCTGGGAATGGCAAGATGTTAACTCCTCTTTGACTTATGATCCCCAAATTTTGTCTTTGCACAGCACTACTACCTAATTAGCAGCATTTGCACTATTTTAAGCATCTAATTTAGATATTTGTTCTGGGAAAATTCAGTTCCTTATTTTAACTTTTTGCACAACCTCCAACACAATCTAAAGTAGACAGAATTAAATAAATATGATTTCTCAACATTTTCCATGTGTTCTACAAATATATCTTGTTCTCTTTTTCAGTGAAATATTAGCATAGGTCAGACATATTCAAGCATTACACACCAAGATTTCTGAAGATATTAATTTCACAGTGGATCTGCTTTGGCAGAAATTCAAGTTATGTAACAATAGTTGTAAGATTCCTTCATATACCCAAGGAACACAGCAATAAAAATAAGTAACTGAGTGATGAAAATGAAAGGAAGGGCCTCACAAGGAGAAGGTTTATGTATAAAAGGCAAAGATGACCTTTTTATTCTAAGTTCTTTGCAAGTCATGAGGCATAGTATGAAACAATAAGGGAATTTAATCTTTAGCTTGACATGTGGTTTACAATTTCTAGTAGTCTCTTTTATTACTAGACATGACAAGAAGCCCTCAAACTGATATTACAAACTGCAGTTCTTGTTATCAACAGTATGTTGCTTAAGCTTAATTTGAAAAAAAAACCCAAAATCAACTGTAACAGTAGCATCTATAACTTAACTGTCACAAACTCACAGAGGTTTTCAAATTCCACTACATTTACAAAAATCCCATGCCATGTGCTTTTTCAAAGGTGTCATCCAATATTGGATCAGGCCAAAAACTCTGACCTAGCATACTGAATTTCATGATCTGTCAGCTGGCAATAGAGAATATCTGAAAAAGGACATGAAACAAGTTATATATACAGTGTTACATTAGATTTACATATCTTACAACAATTATGGTAGAAATTGTTATGAAACCTGTGAAATGAACCATAAAATGACAAGCCTTACAAAAACCCTGTTGCCATCATACTTCACTAGAGATGAAGGGGAAAACAGTGAATCTAAACTGCTATTCTAAAAGTACTAGATTATATCCAAGCCTTGTTTATTATACTTCCTTGATGCACATGTCAGAAATGCCCAAAAATGCATTATTTAATCAGCATTGGTAAGAATTAACTTAGATATTCATATACCAAGGCTGAAATCAGTCTGAAGGAATCTGAGTGAACAGTCATTGATGAAGAGAAGGTGAGTGTATTTGTTACTCACATTTATTTACATGTATGATCTTAACAAATAACTGTTGAACATGGATCACCATTTCTAAAATGTTTTAAGATAGTATTCCTAAATTAAAAGACAAAAGACATAAAGAAGATAAAAACATCATGCTGAAGTAGCCCTTCTAACAGCTACATAATATTAAGAAAGAACCTTTTTCAAAAATCTAAGGTACTTTTAAGAAGTCTTGCCCTCTCTTGAAACATTTATAATGCCTACCTCCTCCCAGGTCACCTACTGTCATGAAACTTGCAGGGATAATAATTTCTTTGGTTTTCCCATGGCAACTGTGAATGACATTAACCAGTGGGTTTAAAAAATTTTAACTAAAATAGCAGACATGCATGTGTACACACAGACATGGATATGTGTATATAAGTGTATCCATATCTAAAAATGTACATAGAAATAGAGAAGTTTTGTTTTCTTTGAAAACTAAGCAACATTCCACATTCATCAAAATTAGAAAGAGAAACCTTCACAGTGTACAGTACTGCATGTGGGAAGTGGTTTGGGGTGCAGGGGTACTAGGTTTGTGGGCGTGTGCTTTCCAGAGTATATTTCCCTGTTTTCCTAAGAAATAGTCATATAATTATTTCAGTATTTATTTTTGTAAATTCCACAGTATATGAAGAACCTTTTCTCTCTGCCATCCCTATAACAGCATCACTTGCAAATTACATAAGTTCCAAGCACAGATTACAATCATATCTGAGGCCATTTTCATCTTCTAAAGCAGGCTCAAAAATTAAATTCGGCATTCTCCTATTTTAATATTCTGTTACTTAAATTGATTAACTTATTTGCTTTGAAGACTCACAAAAAGCTCACTTGTAATTGAGGAGTGTGATAAATACTTTTGTAATTCTTAGATGATGTCCTTTCTGAAGTTACAGTTATTTCAGGTTAACAACCTTCCAGATTCTTCACAAAGGTTTTAATAAAAATATTAGCTGACACTTACTAACTGCATCTGTAAAATATATCACCTTCTAGAAATGCAAGCAAAAAGTCCATAAACTTTTAACATATTATCATTTCTACTCTCTAGAGTATTTGTATTTCAATATATTGCAGACATAAAATTTATGCATTAATAACAAAATTTGGTTTGCATTTGGTGTAAATATTGTGTTATTATTATTTCCATCTACTTTTGACAGAAATATGATTATTTTATTCTGAAGGGACTATCTGATGCTATCAATGTTTACTTAACAGAATGTTTCACAAATCATTCATGATAAAGCCAAGGAAATTAAAGAACTTTGATGTATAAAATGCAAGTTTAGCAAGAGTGTGCATTGAAAGTTAAGATATCACTCAAGTACATCTTCAGACCAACTTGTAGGAAATATGAAAAGGAAATGGAAACTTTTCTGGTACAGGCAATCTGTGAATCAATATTATACCATCCACTCCAGAGTTTTAACGCATTTCCCCCCCTCCATCTGCTCTATCTTAGCTCTATTTCACTGAATTAACCTCTAAAGGAAAAATGTCAAACTAAAATCTAGTAAGGAAAAGAAATTCATTTTTGTGCTGTTTACACAGTGATTTATTTACCTGGATATTGCAGGATGTTATGACTTAAAATAATGCTATTGAATGTGAGCAACAAAGAACTTCTAGCAGTCACCATGGAAATTCATAATCATAAAGTCATCTTCGAGTAGGAAAATAAAAATATAGTTAAATAAACTTTGTTCTTTAGTGATACAAGATAAATCACAGAAAGAGAAATGGAAATAACAATTGCAAGACTACAACACAGTCATTATTTAAAGATAATGGAGAGGAATTAGCAGTGAAACAGTCAAAATGTCATAGTGATAGCATTAGAGTACACCTTCTGTGATAACTGCATGTATTTTTGAAATCTCATATACAAAGACAGATAACATGGGAGTTCATTGTTCAGTGTCAGTAACTTTGTAAATTATCACAGTATAATGATTCTAGGTCTGTATAATTAAAGGCATATTTCTCTACTTCTTTACAACCCTGAAGCTCTTTGCCCCACATTCAGACAGGTCGATATTTTGGTTTGATTATGTGAGGTACCATAAAGTATTCTTAGGTTGGGATTTATGGGTAGGAGGCTAAGTAGCTAAAAGTCAGAAGGAGAAGACTAAAAACAGTTCATTTAGAAGACCCCAAGAGCCTTTAAAATATCATCCAAGTTATTTACCTTCTTTTTTATCATGAGTATGTTAATTAGCTTTCTCTGAGCATATAAATAAATGCTATACACAAATACCTCACAGGTTTGCTTTGTGTGCTGGGATTCCATTTATTCCTGATTGCTATCTAGAAGCCCTCTAAATACAAAGTTACTTTTTAAAAAATGTACTGTGGTCCTCTCTATGTTTTGCTCTAGAAATGCAGAAAGAAGGAAACAAAAACACGTAACAAAGATGATAAAACTATTATAAAAATAATATGCTAGAGATAAGTGCTTCTTGGAGGTAAGACTTCTCTTCCAGTAGGTATAATTTCTAGGTTTGAAGGAACTATAATTGGTTAAATATTTGACACATCCCATTTTAAATTCTTACAAGCAAGATTTTGGATATCATAGGATTCATCTTGAGCTAAAGACTGTGATACTAACAGATATTTCTAACATATATTTGAGTTTACAATAGGATAGGAGAGAAGAGAATGGCTTGTGTTGAATGTTCGTCTCATTCCAGCCCCCTTGCCATGGGCAGGAACAGCTTCTACTAGACCAGGTTGCTCAAAGCCCCATCCAGCCTGGTCTTGAACACTTCCAGGGATGGGATACCCTCTGATTCCTGTTCCAGTGCCTTACCACACTCACAGTGAAGAATTTCTACCTAATATCTAATCTAAACATACCCTCTTTCAGTTTGAATCCATTCCCCTTTTTCCTGTCACTACATGCCTGTGTCAAAAGTCCCTCTTCACTTCTCTTGTAGGCCCCCTTTAGGTACTGGAAGGCTGCTCTAAGGTATCCTTGGAGCCTTCTCTTCTCCAGGCTGAACAGCACCAGCTCTCAGCCTGTCTTCGTAAGAGAGGTGCTCCAGCCCTCTGATCATCTTTATGGGCTCCTCTGCACTTACTCCAACAGGTCCACATCCTTCTTGTGTTGGGGGCTCCAGGGCTGGATGCAGTACTCCGGATGGGGTCTTATGAGAGCAGAGTAGAGGGGGATGACTCAAGTCCCTCAACCTTCTGGTCCTGCTGCTTTTGATGTACTCCAGGACGTGGTTGGTTTCCAAGGATCTCTCTTGCTGGATATTTGCTAAAGGTTGCAAAGCATCTGTTATAGCTCTGTTGCCACTTATTACAAAACCTAATTTACTATTGAAGCAACACTAGAAGACACTACATTTTGATACAGCTGACCAAGTAAAGCTAAATAGGAAGTCATTATTAAGGCTGATGCTGTTTCCAGAGGATGTTGTTTCATTTGCAATTTTGGAGGTTTTTAACCTCACTTATAAACTTCAGAATGGGAAACCTTTCTAGACAGAGTTGAAATTAACAGAGTAAAATTTTAATAATTTTATGACCATCTTACTATGTCTTTAATTGCAAAATCCATAGAAGAAAACAGTCAGTACAATTGGAAAGGCAAACTACATCCATATGGTAACTAGACATCCCGCTGTTAGCTGTCTTAAGAAAATAGAAGTTTAGAGAAGTCACAGAACCCTGTTTAAACCATTTTCCTGTATGCCTAAAATCAATAAAGTTTACTAGAAAACACTTATAAAGTGCAATCCTGTTTCATAATTTTATTTACCATAAATTTGAGGTAGGTATACTCCATCCTACAAAAAATTTTAAGTCCAACAAAAGTTATTCCATCATCAAATACTGCAGCTATTGATTCTGGACCTTGTTGCATGTGTTCAGACTAGTGACCCATGAAGCCAAACAGAATTTCAGGCCTGACTTGGGTAATGCTCAGCCCATCAAAACTGTAGAAACAACTCTGCTTACCATTGTTTCACATCCATAAATCACTCTCAGGAAGGAAAGTCTTTACAATTCTTTATAAGCATATAGTCACAAGCAAACTTAGATGTATCCTTTATGCTTTTCCTACTGCCAGAACCTTTGGTTCTCTTAAGTGTTGCTTGGATTTGGAAAGAAATTGGACTCCATGGACCTTCATTTTCTCCATGTTTCTTTTCCAGAATTTATTTTCTTTGATTATACGCAGCATAACATCTTAGTAGTTGTAAAAGCCTTAATATCTCCTTCATTCACATAACCAGTATTTAAAGAAGAGACATTTCCTTCCATTTTATCTGATGCTTCTAAAAGCTCCCAGTTCTTCTGCCTTCCCTAAGACAAGAGCAACTATGCAAATTCTGACTGGACATTTACTGAGTTCAAATGAAAGATCAGTTCAAGTCCAGCCACAGCTAAGTACCAATATGATTTTTTTTTTTCTTTAAGAGTCTTCACCATCCAGATTCATTATACAAAGTTGCATGGATTTTTAGAAGAAATTGTTTTGTTAGTTTGTTCATGAACTAGAAGAATATACAGTTTTGATAATATAGTAGGTCAAACTTTGCCCAGGCTTCCACCCGGTGTAAGCTCTTGATCAAATCACTGCACAAAACAAACTTGTGCCTCTCCTTCTGAATTCTGATTAATTCAAAAAGCACTGCTCAGCTTCCCTTCATCATCCTACGTTTTCGATATTTCAAAGTGTTTTGGTCTTAGCTAGATATAATCCTTCAGCTCTGATGAACCAGCCAGCAGAAATCCCCAGCCCATCCCTGCTCCGTGACTAAGAGATCCTGAATTACTGCTGGGAGGGCTGACAGCAGCCAGCAACCACACCAGAAAGCAAAAAGCACTGTGCTGGAAGAGCAAGCTGCGTACTAATAAAAGTAACATTTGTTTTCCTTCTCTTGTGACAGCTGCCAGCGTATAAGTCTAGGCATTTTACACTTCTTTTTTTTCAACTAAATTAAGCTAGACAGGTGCCTCATACATCATGGGAGTCACAGAACAAATCCAGACAAACAGCAATAGAGCTAGTCTTTGAAAAGGTACAATACAAAGGGACACCAATAAAAACAACTTTTAGAAAAGCATGTTGTAACAGTGAATTCTCTAGAGGAACTCCCTGCCCTGGTTACACAACACACGGTAGCTTCAGAAACTACAGAATTGTAAAATACAGCATATTTTCTTAGTCTTTGTGTGTTTAGGTGACAACCCATGACACCTTTATCACATAATATATAAGGAAAAATGAATATTTGGTGGGTGACAATGGTTGTACATAAGTCTTCCTAGCATTTTAGGATAAGTTATTTCTCTCCATCTCTTGTACAGCTCTGTCATTGACTCAGCTTTGTTAATAGAACTTTAAATTCTACTGTCCCATAAGAAAGAAATGTATCTAGCTACTTCCAGCGCAGCAATAACTTTCAACCCATCTTGCAAACTATAATGAGTTACAGTAATCTTAAAAACAGCATGGGAAATATTTCAGAATGATTCCTGAAGCGCACAACCGATTCTTCCCCTGTCAGTCAGGGTACAAGAAAATAGCGAACCTTGAAAATCTTTCAGAAGATAGAAATCCATTTATAGAAGCAGCTCAGGATGCTCATGACTCTCCATCCATGTCACAACCTCTCATCCTGATGTTTCTTCGATTTTTGCCTGCTTCCTCACAGCTCACATTAGGCACCTGCATCAGAGCAAAATGAGTGCAAACAATTGTTATGGTCTGATCTGCTACATCCATTTTGTACAAACACAAGCAGCTATGCAAAGAATTGAAGCCTTGGAGGAGGATGCCCTATGTATATCTCAAACAGTGAAAGGGATCTGGACATCTAATTCCAAGATCTGTTTCCCAAACACAAGCATTTTTTTACCCCTAAGCATCACGAGTGACCTGGAGAAACTTCAAAAAGAGCATCTCATGTTTCTACAAATGAATGTATAAACTAATTTGAAAATTAATAGAACAAGAAAAGCTATATAAGTTTTGCTTGTATAACGTGCACACAGTTAACAAGTTGTGTATCTGGTTATTAGTGCATTTTTTGCCCATATATAAACAAGTATTTCCTGCCTCTGCTGGCACTTTTAATCTTTATCCAGAAATTGGGTGACCTACTAAACCATATATTGCAGTGTTCGTTAAAACAATACCTCTGTTCCTACTGGGATCCATCTACAGCTTAAAGCTTCATTTCCCTTTGGTCATCCTCTGTCAGGCGAAGCACTGAAGGAAGACTCCATTCCTCTGGAGAACTTATCTGCCTGGTAAGAGGGACAGAGGTGCAAAGAAATCATCCCAGTTTTAGATGTTGAACCGCAATCAAACCCTCAATGCCACTACATTCAGAGGAGGCAGACTAGCACCTCTACTCTCCATGGACTGCATAGAGAACCAGATATATGAACCTAACTCCATCACGTTTCAGTTTCTGAAGTTCGGCACCATCAATTCCCTTTCCTTTCTCTCCCACCAGGGCACATTTTCAATTCTTCTTTATTATTATTTTTCATTTCTCAGAAATGCCTTTCCATATCTGAAAGTAAAACACCTCCAAACAAACAAGCAGTGCAAGGAAGCTGGGCCAGCCTAAGATCCAGGGTTTCCTATAAAAATTATCAGTAACTGATCACCTTGATAAATCTCCCACCCACTCTGAGCACTGTTAGCCTAAAAATACCCCAACTCTTGTTTGAAATGTTCAATTACTTAGGAGAAGGTAGATAGCAGTTATTTAAATGTGAACTAGCGTAAGAGTTGGTTAATCTCCTAATTGCCTTTGGATCCTCAAAAAATATTCAGAGTGGACCTAAGACACTTAACTAATTACAGGGGGTTTACTGATTTGAGCCCAGTAATTTTGAAGATAGAAAGGAAAGAAAGCTAACGAAATTTTGGCTTCAATTCAGCATTCACCAGATCTACTGTGCTAAATCAGTTAATCCAGAAAAACCAGCTAAATCAGTTAATCATTGACTGAGTAGCAGCTTCGCTTCGGAGTCAGACGGTTGTTGAGGTAAGAGGCAAACAGAAGGTCAGATGTGCCTGTGTTTCTATCTGCAGATGGAAGAGAGCACATAATGGGGTGGCAGCACAAAACAGGTACACATAAGGATTGCTTACTGCTTGTGCTGCCAGGAGGAAGTAGGGTCTGCTCTGAAAAGTCAGACCCAAGAGGATGTCTAAAGAGACAGAACATAAAAAGGGGTCAAGACATTTGTTTAAATAAGGTTCAGCAAGGCTCCAGGCAGCAACACTGATGCCAGGACTCTTCCAGCATCAGACTATAAATCAGTGCCTGACAGGCTACAGGCTAAAAATATGTCTCAAAGGGATGCTACCAACACAGAACCAGGAGAGCTCCAAGAGAAAGGCAATGTCTGGCATATAGGTAAGAGATCTGTTTTAAAAGATGAGCTACTTATGCATAGTCTCCTGACCCTAAGCTTTGCAGGGATTTCTTTCAGCTGGGAAAAACTGGGTTTTAATTTTTACTTCCATGGCCTGAATGTTGCTGGAACTGGTTTCTGTTGATCTGCCTAGGAAATCCTCTTTGCAGAGAAAGCCTCAGCTCTAACCAAGGAGTGCTTGGGTTTAGAGGCAGAAGAATTAAACGCTTCCCACATATAATTTATCTGCTTCCTGCAGGTCAGCAGGGGGGGCTGCCAGAGTGGTACGTCACAGGCCACTCTTTCCTACATAGAGAAAACACTTTTTGTATAAGTGAAAAGGAAATGGCATAATAATAACCAGGGGCCTCACCTGACAGTCCTCACTCCTGGGTACAAGAAAAATGGCTTTCACACACCATAGTAAGTTATGAAAAAGGTCAGAAAGTGATTTGTGATGGTCAAGGACACGTTCTCCATTTCGGGGTAACAACGGAGACAATTTATTGAAGCTACATTACACAATATATAGGTTTAGCAAGTAAAACATTACAGCTCAGGGGCTGGGTTACACTAAGCATGGGACGGAACATTATAATCAAGAGAATACATTATGTTAACTAAGGGTGGAGAAGGAAGATAGGAGCTATTCCACATTTATGGCTACAAGATAAGGGGGGGAAATGGATGTTGCAAAAACCGGTTTCAGTCCAGGCTGAGGCACAACCTTATCACCTTGGTGGAGACTGATGCTCCACAACCTTGTCAAATGCAAATAATGCATGTCTGGAGAGGAGCCATGCTATCATGATTGGATTAAGTCTTATCATCTTGGAGGTTTCTGCAGTTTTCTGCAGTTTTCCATATCCCTACAGTGATTACCTGCTGAGCTTGTTTGAACCAGAATTATCCAATAGCTTGAACATTTCTTCAGCCTCCTTTAACTTCCATGCCAAAACAGATCTAGGAGCTGTCACCATATGCTGATAGTACTCATTTATTTATGCATTACTTCTTTTTACTGACACAGATGCCACTGCAATTTGGAGAACTCAAGATTTTTTGCTCTCTTTCTTTTCCTGACATAAAGTAAACTAAAACTAACAGTCCAGAACTCAGCAGCCTGGGTTGTGGGTGCTTCTACTACAACAGGCTCGATAATGACAAAAAGCCAGAATCTGAACTTCACTTCTAGAATTTTACATGTATTCAGAAAAAAATCCTGTTGTTGATATATTCTTGCACCCATGAGAGAAAATTATTGAAGAGGAACACAGTGCTGATTTTAATAAAAGGTGATTTAAAATCTTCCTGCCCCTTTAACCACCACAGACACACTCGTATATGGTGAGTATTCAGGCTTACATTTTTCAAAAGTAGTATCAGCCCAAAAAATCGTATTTTAAAAGAGGAAATTAAGTAGACAGAGGTGGATAATGCAGCAAGAGAAATGTATATAAGGATCTGCCTCTTTTATAAGGCTCCAATAAAACTTATTCTGAATACTATGTACAACACTCATCTCCCAGGGGCAATGAAAATTAATTCAATCTGGAACAGATACAGGGAAGGATTTCTAAAATGATCAAGAAACTGTAGAGCTGATGTTAGTAAGGAAGACTAAAAGAAGGTTAGCTCAGACACCTAGAGGAAAGAAGGCTGAGCATGGATATTGAAGTTCTCTATTAATAGATCAAAAGGTAAACAGAAGGGAGGGAGAGGAAACCGTTCAAACTTAGAGACAACGTTGATGCAAAAGCAAATGGTTTTAAAGTGACCATGAGTAAATTTCAACCACAGGTGAGAGGAAGGCTTCTAACCATCAAAGGAATTGAGCTTTGGAAGTCTTGTTCAGTAGGAGCAGAGAGGAAAAACACCTTAATTAAGTGTAAGAGAGCTCAATGATTTGTCCAGTAATAGCAGCAAGTTGGATTGAATCACACAGTCCCTTCTGTTCTACATCCCCTTTCGTCAGGATAGAAACTGAGAATATTTTTAGATATTTGCACATAATATACAAGAAGTAAGATAAGACTCTGTGGGAGAAAACAGCTATGAAAACCTGAAGAATAATCTAAGGCCATGATGGCTGTGAAGCTGGAGGAGGACATTTGAGCTATGAGGACTTTTGTTCTAGTTGTGGACTGCTTTGTGGTTTGAAGAGTTTCCCCGGGTTGAAGAGTTTCCCCAATTTGAATGTTTTATGATGTTACATGGTTTTTCACTGTTTTCACTGTGGTGTCCCTGCTGGAATTTTCCACCCTCTCCCTCATGGCTTGTAACCCCTCCCTGACTGGTCCCTGGTTGCTGCAGTGTGGCATTTCCCTATACGGTTATAGCCTGCCCCTGTTCTCCCTATTTGGAATGTTCTCTCTCTTGTTTGGCAGGCTCCTCCCTGACTCCTCCCCAGTTCAACCCCCTTCCAGAACCTTCCCTATATAAGCTGGGCAACACTTTAATAAATCATCCATTCTGCACCAACCGTCAGAGTGTGACTGTGCTCTCTTAGACCCAGCAGGGCTGCAAGACTCCAATGTGTACAACACTTTTTTTCACTCCTATGCAAGCAGCAATTCACACTGCTTTCAAAAGAAATCATGACGCAAACTACAAAATTACTTCATTCAAGTATTTTCAGATTAAGTCACAGGTTAATTCCCAGATTATTGCAGTGAATTGCATTTCTAAGGGACTGTGCAGTTTTAGCTCTTGGAAGGTTTCTTTGTACTATCATCTGAAAAACATGGCTAAATTCTTCAAAGTGAAGTGACAAATGATTCTTGTTTGATTCAGCCTTGGAAGATGAATGTGCAGCTGGTCAATAATAATCCATTCTTTCATTTGATGTCATGCATTTATTTTTAAATCTTGCACTGCTGATGTTGGTTAAAACATGTTCCAACATCAGTGAATCACTGATAATCCTCAGGTAACCAGAGGCTATTTTTATATCCAATTAGAAAGATTTAAATAAAACATCTGGAGACAACAAGTATTCAGTGGGATGGTATATCCTTAACTTCAGTTTGGAAATGACTGAAAAGCAAGAAAATACAGTAAATAATCCTTCCTGAAGGACTTGGTGGGGTGAGCTTACTCTGAAAAGCATTGCTTTCAGATTTGTTCCATCATCATTTGAAAAACAAAAATGAGAGCCACTGTTTTTTCAAATATTCACAGATGGAGGAAAAACTACAAAATTATCTGTCAGAATCTGAGCACAGGCATGTTTATTTCAAGGCATGAAACAAATTTTCCTTCAGAGGCTTCAGCAGTAGTGTTTGAAACATTTCACTGGCTTAGTCTGGGCATTTGCTTTACTTTTAGAGAAGATCAGTTCTGTAGTTTCATCTTCACAAAAGGGATAAGTGGGAATAGTGAAAACAAGTTTCCTTTGATGCAGCAAGATGGCCATCCATGTAACAGGAATAATGGTGACTGCTATTTCTGCAAAAAAGTCAATGAATTTTCATATTATCTGACCACCTCCTCTAGGGGTCACTTCCTCAGGTCATTTTCCAGCCTGAAAATCATCTCACAACTAGGTTGAAATGCTGATTCCCTCCTGCTCCTATGTCTAAGGCAGCATTTCATATTTTTCTCCACATACATTATTTTCAAATTTATATTTTGCTGCTTATGCAATACTGAATTCATTTATTTCCTGTTTTTCTTTGAACACTGCAAAGGCAGCAGTTTTGCAACATTCTGTGATGCTGAGTATAAATACAGTGTCTTTCCAAATCTTTTGTTGATGTCACTATGTGTATTATCAACAAAATCAGCTCCAAGAGTTTGACCTGCTGCATTTCTTGTGAAAGCCAATATATTATCAGATTACACTACTAATATATTTCCCATCAAGAGTCGTGAGTTACCACATAAACTTTCCCTTGGTAATGGGGTTTTGTCTTTCACCTCCTTAAAGGCTTCAGTTAACCAATTGACTATCCCTAGACCCATCAGTGCTTCCTACTGAGAGTTTGTTCAAAATTCACTGCTTCTCTTTTTTTTTTTTCCCTTATATATTATCAATAGCTCCTTAAGTAGCCAAAATTCAAATTCCTCAAAGATAGTGCCTTTCTGTATGATTTCCCACAGGTTCTTTACAGGCTGGTTGCCTTGTTTGCATCCCCGTTGAGCTCTGGTTGTCCGGAGAGTAATGCAATATGTGGCTACAGAGTTACTCTCAAAGCAACCAGTGCCAGTTCTCAGAGGATCAAGAGCCCAGACTGCTATGGCAATATTATTAAACTTGCAGTTTTCCAACATGTAGCAACATTGAAAGTGCTGAGCTGACCAGTGGTGCTCTGCTAGGGCCAAAAGCTGTGAGGTACCATCTATCAGTTTTATAGGTAAGTCTGATGCCCATATAATCTTTTCAATTCAAAAGCAGGGATATTGCCAGTAAATCAAAGGAATTATAGTGTGACTAAACAGAGATTTACCATTCATATCTTAGCAAATAAGAAATCAATTAATTTTAAAGATTCTTAAAACATTGTATGACCAGAGAATGAGGTTGAAATAAGTAAACAACAGGGGGCTTTAATAAGTTTAAAAAAAAAATAATTTCATAGAATACACTTCCACAAGAGAGGGGGAGAACACAGAAGCCAGGCATAAAGTTCTACAAGTGCTGTTTCTTTCTATGGGCATCTCTTCTTTGTTTCCATTAATTATTTCCCCTGGGATTTTTTTAATCTCTCCTACTGAAATATTTCAATAAGAGTTAAATTAAAATAGGATTTGAGAGAGTACTATTAAGGAATGGAATTTTTGTTGTCTCAGTATAAGGATTTAGTTGCTATCTTGGTTCTCTTCTCACTTTTGTTGGTTAAAGAAACTTTAAATGCCCACCCAGTAAGATATGTTACATTATTAACCTCCTGAGTATGGACAATACATGTAGTTTCACTCAAATAGCATATGCCAGCCAGCTGTCCAAAACAGCAAAACAGCCACATCACCAGTTACTTACAAAGGGACTTGAAGTTCAAGAGAAAGACTATGGTCCAGTAAACAAAAGGGTAAACAACAATCAAAACTAGATTCTCTCTCTGTCTCTGATTCACTCTGAGATTTCAGGTATGTCCCTTAACCTCTCTGCCCTTGAGTTCTTTCATCTCTACAGTAGGAACAACATGTTCTTCGCAAAGATGTCTAAACACATGAAAAAGCATGATGGCACAATCACCATAACAGTTACTGATAGACTACACTGCATCTAGATGCTTGTAGTACTGTAACATTTAGATTCTTTCATGAACATGGATTTCTTCCAACACATACAGATTGTGGATAATAAGATGATAAATTTTCAGATGCAGTAATCAGTTTGTATTTCAAAACTTCCTGCTTTCAGCATCTTTCTCACCACATGTTCTTTACAGTAGAATTGTAAACTAGATAATATTTAGTATACAGAACTGTGTAAATAAAACATCCTACCCTATTAATGCCTAGGATGATTGGCTTCCAGTACTCTGCAGCTTGCAGTCTTAACACTGAATCAAGGTGGACAGAAAGATCTATTAAATTAAAATGGAAAAAAATATTCTGCCATAGAAATAAAGACCTTTCTGAGATGTTTTCTTAAACAGAAATTAAACATTAAGACTCAAAAAGAATCCAGACAGATTAACAGTGAAGACATTCTGTTTTGGGACAGGAACTTCCAAACCAACACTACATTTTTTAAATTTTTTTTTAAAGATGGGATTTAAATTTGGGAAACACATGTTCCAGATTAGTGCTTGGGCCATGAAGCAGGTCATTATTTGGAGGTTTGTTAGTCATTGGTTCAAGGAATTCCAACCAGAATATAATGGTTTTCTCAAACATGATAGAGAGATATGCAAACAAAAATCATTCTTAATTAATTAGTCCTTTCTGACAATAAAAATAAAAAACCCTTTTCTACCTCTAACCAGTCAATATGGTTAATCCTCACAGCATCAAACAATTAATGTATACACTGACAACCAGATGCTTTTAAGAATGTTTTGATACATGTACCTACTAGTAAAGAGAATAAACTATTCAGCTTGTAGTATCACTATAATGTTTCTTGATACTACAGCCTCAATGTATGGTCTCCTAGTATGACCCTGTTTTCCTCGATTTGCCTCCAAATAGAGCAGGGAAAAATATTTGTAAGTTTGCATCTGGATTTTTTTGGCTGATATTTTGTGGAAAATGTCAACATTATTTACTAAAATAATTTCAGCATAAAACAGTTGTTTTTCACATTGAACTGCTTTCATTTGTAAACACATTGCATTTTCTTACCTGTCAGAAATTTATCCAAAGAAAATATTCTTTTGGATTACACAGAACAAACACAAAATAAAGGATAAAAAAATAAGTTTGTTTCATCAGAAAAACTGAAAACCTTTCTTTTTGAACCCATGAGAAGTCAAATTCCTTTTTTATTATTTCAGAGACAAAAATCATTTATTCATACAGTTTTATGTCCCACACGTTTATTGTTTCCATTAGAATATCTCATCTCTGTCTTTTCCAGATTTTGAGGGTTCTGTCCCATTTTCCCTTTTACCTCAGATATGACTTATTTAATCTACAATCATAAATGCAAATATCATCTTCCTGGAGACTGTTAAAAGATTTACGTTAATTCTGTAGACCTATTTTATGCAATGCTAAATATAATCTTGTGTATCTGATTGTTCAATGTGTAAAAGAGGTTATGGTGTGACCATTAGGCAGTCTTCCAGTACCTGAAGAGAGCCTACAAGAAGTAAGAAGACAAACTATTTAAAAGAGCTGGGAGGGACAGGACAAAAGGAAATACCTTTAAATTGATAGAGAGTAGGCATCAGATTGGATATTAGGAAGAAATTCTTTACTGTGGAGCTGGTGAAGCACTAAAACTGCTTGCCTAGAGAAGTTGTGGATACACCATCTATACGGCAACCTCAGCTCTATAAGTGCAGCCATTTTGTGGCACAGCTAATGGGTGTGGGGCGCCACCATGTTGTTGTACAGGATCTCAAATGGCATAGGAGCCACCATTTTGCTGTACATCTGTGGGGGGTAGAGCCCCACCATTTTGTGTGGTGTGTCCATCAGGTGAGCCAGTAGGCAGTGCCTCTGTGGCACTCTTAGGAGGGCGGGAATGATGGCCATTTTGTGGCTCCTATGAGGGTGAAGGTTGAGGGTGGGAAAGGTGGCCATTTTATGACTTTTGTGAGGGGAAATTTGCAGAATCATTCAAGGCGAGATTTTTGGTATCATTTAGCACTTTTTTTGTACCTAATTCTTGACCCAACAATAAGCGCGCACATCGGCCACAGTCCCTATCTTTCTCTGTGGTGGCTTTTTCCTTTTTTTCACATTGACACTGGTCTTGAAGGACTTGTAACATTAATCTCCAAGAAATAGCTGCTTGGGAAGCAACCGTGTTGTGATTTTTTACAGTTTTCCAAAGCTTTTGTCCCAACTGATCCCAGTCACCATAATTAAGAGCAGAGGGTACAGCATAATTATTTTTATCAGTCCATTTAACTAGTGCTTTTAATGATTTCTTTTCTAATGGATGTCTGTGGGAATAAATAAAACTTTTAAGACGAGCATATGACTCTTTTTGTGACTTTGTAAGATGAGATGCTGAATCTTATGAAATTAAATTTGCTGTGGTGAGAAAGGGGAATGCTACTACACAGTTGCTGGCCTACCTCATCCAGTGGGAGGCCGATGATCCACACGCTGAACTGCAGACAACTCGCTGGAATGGAGATGCTACGCCAAATCTCCACCTGAACCACAACAGGCACTGCAGTGTCTTGCACACGGTGAAGACCGCTAGTGCCCCACATTGAGTGCCAATTAGCCAAGCCATTGACCGAGGCCCCTAATGACCACACCAACACGAGTGCTGTGGGCTCAAAAGAGGCACGCTTTATTGTGGCAAGCAGTTTATATAGGGCCCAGGGGAAGGTTCTAGAAAGTGGGCGGTAACTGGAAACTGATTGGACTAAACTGGGGGAAGAGCTTGTAGCATAGTAACTCACAGACCAATAAGGAACAGCTCAGCAAAGGACCAATCAGGGAATGGGGTTCAGGGCTTAGGCAGGAAACCTGGGACAGTGGTGGGAAAACCATGAGGGGAGAGGAAGACTATATGGAGGGGTCTGAGGGGAAAAACAACAAGACAATCGCCATGATGACAATACATAAGGCACATACTAACAACTGTAACTTGCTAAAATTCATAACATCTAAACACGACAAGTGTCTTAAACATCAGGGAATTATCTGTGAAAACCCAATACCGCACCAGAGCATAGTAAAACTCATTGTAATAGAAAGTCTGATATTACACTTCTGTGGAAAATATAGTAAGCTTTAAATCACATGCCGGCTCAACAGGGCCTTCTTCATATGTCTATCATGTGAAATGTTTCTTCCACAACTCATTGTCTGTTTGTCCCCCAGCACAGCATCCCTGGAAGTGTTCCAGGACAGGCTGGATGGAGCTCTGAGCAGCCTGGTCTAGTGACATGGCAGGGGGTTTAGAGCTAGATGATCTCTAAGGTCCCTTCCAACCCAACCCATTCCATGATTCTATGACCTAATAACCAGTTTCATATCAAGCTTAACATGGCTATAAATGATCCAGAAAAACTTTTCTGTAAACCTTCATCACTACATTATCCTACAGCTATCCTTCTCTGTCTTATGCTGGGCATAATTAGAGAATCATCTTCAAAGTAAACCTCTTATAGTACTGACACTGACATCATTGCTACATGTTGCAACTTCTTTTTACATAACATATTTGACTGTGGAGAAGGAACCTTTTTGTGTCTGAGCTCCTACTAAAGGTAAAATACTACATGTTTTTCCTGTAACCTTTATTCTGTACTTACTTAGTAATCACTCTTGATGATTATTCCTCCTGATTGTCACATCTCTCTGAATCACTCCTACAGCTCTGCCATCTACTGCATTGTTCATCAGGTATTTATTCTTTCTCTACAGGCTCTTCACAACTTCATTCAATCCTCACAATTATCTCATATTCAGTTTTGAGAAGTTTAATCAGCCTATTGGATAGCTTTCACTTTCAAACACGCTTTTTTTCCTATTACGCTTTTCCCTCTTAGGAAGAATTTACCACATCGTCCAAGAAACTCCTTCATTATTCTCCTCTAGATTGCTTCTAAAGTCTTTCTTTAATGTGTCACTAGGCTGTTGATGCACTAAACCCACAATATATCATGCTGGATAACACTCACGTGAGGTGATTAATTTTAGCTTTACTTGACATCCTCGGTACTCTGCAAAGACCATAAAGAGACAAAGATAAGGTAGGTTTATATTCACAACAAATAAGTCAACAAATCCACACCCATCTTTGTATATTTCTGTATAACCAGTGGCAGAACATGTGAGGCTAACAGGAGGCAGAAATAATAGTCTTCTACATGCAAACCTGCATTCCAAATATGACAGAGGATTATTGATAACTGTGTGCACAGGCACACTTGGTTGACTTCCCAACCTTGTAAAGCAACACCAGAAGTCGCCAGGCTATCAAAGTTCAATTACCATCATTCTCTGGGAGAACCCCAGGATGAAAGTTGTGTCACAATTGGTTTACGTCACCTTAACACCATGCATGTTCAGGCTGTTAGAGAGATGTCTTTGAGAAGAAAGCATTGAAGCATGCAGCAAATTTTAAATCTGCTCAACAAAGATGGGTTTATTTTGTGTTTTTCTTTTACAGCAGAGACCTGTGACAGTGGCCAAAATAGGCAGCATGATTCAGCTCCAGCACACAGATGTGACTAAGGTAGAACGTCATTCTTGTAGTGCCTTCCTTTCCTGTGAGCAGTATATATTCCTTATGGTTCCCTTTGAGTCTATATCAGAGCTAGCCTTCAGCAACAGAGAGCTGGAGTCAACTATAAAATAAGAGAAATATAAAACAACTAGAAAAACTCTTTCTCATTCATCTGAAAACATCTTGGCAGAAAAGTGGTGTTGCTTCAGCAGACAGGGCCTCCCAGAGGGTTCAAGATAGCTGGAAAAAACGGTGGATAAGAGCTGCGAAAAGAAATAGAATAGCCAACAATGAATTTCAAAGTATCAAATAGATCACAAAGGAATCAACAGAAATTGGATTAATCAATCTAACTGAGACCTGAGTGGATCACAGTGCTTACCTTCCATGTAAGAAAAAGGGAAACTGCTCTGCCAGCTGTGTGATAATCTTGAGATGCAAAGTTAAAGCAGTAATAGACCAAAAATATTTGGATTCGGTTGATGCAACAAATTACTTTAAAAGGATTATTTTAGCACTATCTCACAAAGCTTACAGTATCAGCACCAAGGTTTATAAATGCATACCATCTGTAAATTAGGTTCATCAACATAATCTCTATCATGTTCCATCAACATTCTTCAGAAATATAGGAAATTGTTTCCATAGTTATTCATTAAAAAAACCCCAATCTATGATAAAGCTGGGAAAAGAATGGCATTTTTCCAAACAGCTAATAAATCATTAGAGGGTGACAACACAATAAAAATAATAACTAAAAAATATATTAAAAAAAGACCAAAACCAAACACACGCACACAAAAAATAAAATTCTACACCACACCCAAAAGTTAAAACTACATTGCAGAAATTTAATTTGGAAAAAGTCAGGAAAATACCACAGCAAAGCATAAAGGCAACAAACTTCTGCAGTAGGAAATGCAAATACATACTCCCTCTAAATACTATTAACCCAGCAATCTGCCCTAAAATCTTCCCTGTTTTGTCTTGGGAAATCGCTCTGCTTTAGCTTCCTCAAATATACACATTTTTTCATACCTAACTTCACAGTGTTCATTTACCAGCTCAACTTTACCCTAATCACAGCCAATGAAAATACTTAACTGACATCAAAACTGTAGTAATCTTCTTGAATTTGGAAGGCCAAGGGCAGTTACTGTGCAATATCCATAATGCATACTTCAGAGGAGGAGGAAAGCAAGGCAGTTTAAATATATTAGAAGCCAAAGAGAAGTGGAATGTTGTCACTGCAGCAGAGATTCCTTCACGTTCTCATGCCACAGGTCCTACTTGTGCAAACCATAACATGTATCTGCACTTACTTGAAATGCCATCATCTCACATAAAGTTCACAAATCCATGACAATAGGTACTTGAGCCTGTTTGCAGCTGAATGATAAAAATCACATTTGTCAGTCCCAGGCAGCAAGAAAATTACCCCCGTGAGCAATTCTCAAGTGAAACAAATCCCACAGCCAGAATAATTCAGTTCTGCTTTCCTACTCTGCAGGTAGTGTTAAAATATTCCTCAAGAAGAAGAGAGAAAAGGGATGATTTCTCCCACAGAACAGGGAGGACATCCCACATCACTGAAAAATACTTAATTATTTTCTTCAACTGTTTTTAAGAGAACTGGGATCCATTTATAAGATTTCCATGCCTAATATTTAGCTCATCTACCTGAAACCAATATTGGTATTGACATCACATGATTTTAAAAAAAAAAAAAAAAATTAATTTCCAAGAATACTGCTTACTTCTGTTAGTGTCACTCATGAGAGCAGGAAGCAGCATGTAACAGCTAAAGAACAGAGAGGTTTTTGTGGTGGTGTGGGAAAGATATTTGCTTGTTTTCCCTTCTCCAAAGCTGCCTGTGAGTTTTGAAGACTGAGGAATTAACTGTCCAGGTTCAACTGTCACTGAAGCATCTGTTCACTTCTTGCATATGTTTTGTCCTCCTAGAGAGCAGTCACTTAAAGCTTCATTTACTTTCCCCAGTGTCCACTGTATATAGTTTATTGTACACCTCTGAGAGGGAGGTAAGTTGAGGAGGAAAGGGAATAAAGAGAGAAGGAAACAGGAGGCAGAAAAAAGCCCCTGTGTTTTCCTGTTTCATCTCCTGAGATGACTGTTTTGGAAAGAAACCTAAAAATGGTGAGGTTTTAAAACCTGTAGACAAAAACATGAAAAACAGCCAAAAAAAAAATCATTTCAGTAAGGTGTGTAATAGTTAACAACAGCAACAGATGTGATGAGAACAAATAAATGTCTTAGTTTTTTACAAGTATGGTGAAGAGTCTGCCCATCCCCAGTAATCATAGAGAGATTTACAACTACAGTTCATCTGAGGAAATAGAGAACATGAACATATTTGTACAGGAGTTACTATGCTCTAAATAATCTATCCTGTAGTTTTGGCATATGTATATAGAAATGTATTTGAATTTCTAAATTTTAAATTTGACTGGTGTTTTTTCTAAAGACTGAGAAGTTGGTTGGTCATCAGTGAATGAACATGTTTGATGCTATGCCTAAATGACTCACCAATACCTGTGGCTTGGCCTTCTTTATGCTGATCTCCCATGCTTAGTGGCAAAAGAAGTGCTAGAGAATATTCAGCATGTTGCATTCCATGCTTTTGTGAACAAAAGACTTTTATTTAGTCATTTATTATTTAGTTATTTATTCATTTAAAAGAACTAAACTAGACCCTGGGATATATTCACATATGTACCATAGTAGCTAGTCCTAGTGAGTTTAAGCTAAGGTCTTCTTTTATTTAGAAGGCCCTTCTCATGGTATTCAAGGTGGGGAAAAACCCCTTTTCCTCCTCTCTCTTTATTGAATAATATCCAAATGATCCAAGATCTACATGATGACTCAGGGAACTCTAAGCCATGTCTCTGCCTCAAGATTCTTCCCCTCTGTAAGAAAAGACCTGAGACACTCAGGGAGCTGGCCACAATATCCTCCATATAGCTTCTATAACATTGTCAAAGCCTCTTAATATGTGCCAGGAAGTGATTATACATGATTGCCTGTGGCTGGCTGCATTCACCAGTTAAATTAAGCACAAGTTACAGAGTCACAGAATATTCTGAGTTGAAAGGGGCCTACAAGGATCATCGAGTGCAACTCTTAGGTGATGGCCTGTATGGGGTTTGAAGCCATGACCTTGGTGTTATTAGCACCATGCTCTAACCAGCTGAGCTAATCTGAGTTGTCTTGTTACCTCGAAGAACCATGTACAAAGAATTGATTGGCTTCATTTGGACTTTACTTTTAACAGGGACACTTTAAAGTGAAAAATACTTCAAACATATTCTGTCAAAGCCAAAGATCAAGATCTGGATTACAAAGTTAGGAAACAGAATAGCAAAAGATAAAAACTAGTACAGTTCTTGGGTTATACTTAACCAATGTAATTTCTCCTTAGCTAGCCAGGTAACCCCTTCATCCTAGAGTTATAGCAAAGTTCTCACTGTGGTCTAGAGCTCCCTTACAAGAGGAAGCAGAGGTAAGGTCTTTTCTCCTTTTCTTTTTCCTCTTTTCTTTTTCTTTTTCTTTTTTCTTTTTTTTTTTTTCCTTTCCTTTTCATTTTCTTTTCTTTTCTTTTTCCTTCCCTTCTCTTCTCTGCCAGGAGTCAGTCCTTCCCTGCAGTTATGACAAAGGTTGTTGGTTCCAGCCAGAGTCACTTAGGCACAAGTGCCAGACTTAACATTCTTGCAGCCATAGCTACTCCTCATGGTATAGAAAAGAAGCTGGTGCCTGTTCAGCTCTGCCCATTTCCATGTCTGCCTGAGGCTGGGGAGGCAACGGAGGACCAGCAACCCTCCAGAAGCAGACCAGCAGGGACCATGAGATATTCCCACTCTGCAGAGCAAGCTTTCCCAGGCCTCTCTTCAAGCTGATGAAGTGCAGGGAGGCAAGGCAAAATCTTCATGCTGTGCCAGGCTCTGTCATCAAAACTGTATTTGAATATTGCAAAGTACAGACATCTACTTTTCTCTTTTGGCTGTGACTCCTTTCTAGCTGATCCTCTTCTATCAGACTATGAAGTCCACACACTGTAACAGTGGGACGAGTCACTGGTAATCCTGCTTACTCTGGCACAACTTCACCGGGCATCATGATTCCTCCCTGGAAACTGCTGACAATCAGTGAATAAGGCTTATGGTCACTCATTGATCAGTAACAGCAGAACAGATCATTTAAAAGAGTACGTTGCATCTGTGCACTGAAAATACAGTGTTCAGGGTGTGAGGGAAAAAAGGGCATCTAAGAAACTGCACAGTGTGAACACCCAAATGGGTTAACCCAGACTTGTAATTTTACTTATGGCACTCATGGATTTTTCAGTGGTTGGCCTTCAATCTTAAGTTTTCTTTTTTATTGCCATTTTGTGTGTGAGAAATTACAGTAGAAAAGAACTAGAAAATACCAAAATTGAGAGATATTGCAATTACACTCTGCACACACTGGTGTAGGATTGCTGATTCCAAAAGGATATGCCTTGAGAAACCATTTCACAAAATATGTACATTCTCACAATGTAATTCTGTACCATGTTCCCTCTTGGAGATGGTATCAATCTTGCAGATTAACTGCTACTCATTCAGCTACATCCTTAAAGGAACTGTGATTCTCTTCATAAATGATTCAGACAGCAACACTATACAAACTTAACTTGATGAGGATACAAATGTGATGAGGAAGGAGCAGCTACTTGATCATTTAGTTTAGACAAATGCATCTTACTCCATATTACTCTGTAGTGGTCATGGTAACCAGACAGGGGCTAAGAGATAGGTCTCCCAAGTGAGTACTGTAGCTCACCTCCTTGTTTTGATCACTTCCATAGGCTGAAAACCTAGTTTTAACAAGGACAAAGGACTGACCTTGTCAAAAAATGCCAACAGTCAGCGATAAGAACAAAGTATATTTGTGTGCAAGTCCAGAAAATTTTTGCTCATCTACCTTTAAAATTTGAGAACAGAGTTCAAAGTGGGACTGTTTGTATCCCCTTAGGTCTCAAATTCACACTGAACACCTGAGAAAGAGAAACTGAGACATGATGCATAGCAGAGCAATAAGGGAATACAGAAGTGACGAGGAAAAGAGCAGGGGGAAGCCTAAGACAGTAAGGGACCATAACCAAAGAGGGATATGGATGACTTGTTGCTAGGCTCTGAAGAACAGAATGCTCTTCTGACAGCAGAATGAAAGCCTAAGATTTACACCAGAACTAGGAAAAGGTAGTGACTATGGGCATCTTTGTGAGAATTGACAAGTCTGTCACTCAAACTGTTGTAGTCAAGGAAGATGTACAACAACTTCCATGAGCAAAAATGTCTTGTTTAATGACAGTGTGTACCTCTAATCAGATAAACTCTCCTTTTCTTTCTTCTATTTTCCCTACCCTCAGTACTGACAAGGTAGAAATTATGAGGACTCTGAACGAAGAGGGAAAAATAACCATTTTAATAAAAATGGAAAGAAACAAATAAAAAAAAAATTAAAAAACCCCCCAACAATAGC
The DNA here is from genome assembly GCA_035583155.1 of Acropternis orthonyx. NCBI lineage: Eukaryota > Metazoa > Chordata > Aves > Passeriformes > Rhinocryptidae > Acropternis > Acropternis orthonyx. The sequence continues at coordinate 65,341,981 of JAWWEU010000111.1, forward strand.
AGAAATTATTACCTAGCTATCTCCTTCCCCTTAGGTTAAAACAAAACCTGGAAGGATATTTCATTTGAAGAGAAGTCTTATGCTGCCAGAGTGGTGGTGTGGGTTTTGACATAGCAAACCATGTGGAGAGACAGTGGAGGAGCTGGGCTGACACCAGCACAGCACTGGGGTCCAGTGGTCTCATGGCAGCTGGTGGTGACAGTCCATGCAGCTCCTGAAAAGGGAATCTCTGAGCTATTTGCAGTGGCTGGTAGCTCTGGGATGGCTCAACTGGGGACTGGGACAATCCCAATTCCATGTGCAGCTAAGGCAGAAAAACATCCGCTGATGAGGCAGGTCAGTCCCTGGGAAGGAGGCTCCAAAGGTCAGCAGTTCTCCAGCAAGCAAAAATCCAAGTACACAGAGAGAGAGTTCCAATGCACACCTGTTTTTATCTCCTGTCTCCCAAAGTCTCGGGTGCTTCACTCCAGGGACCCACCTTTCTAGCAGGTCCCAAGACACTAGGGACAGTCTTTCCCCAGTTCAGCTCAGGCAGTGGGAGAGGCCAGTCCCCCACGTTCCAAATTACGTGGTGGTATGAAAAAATTCACTAAAAATCTTTCCCTAATTAAAACTACAACAAAAAGATATGGGAACAAATACTGATAGGAAGTGGGGACAAGGAAAACACAGAAAATACTCTCCTACTTGCCCCTCACATTAAAACAAATGATCCTGCCAGATCCTTCTTGAAATGAAATCTAGAACAGCTCTGCCCACTAGAAATGAGGATCAAAGCAAAATGATCTCTGTCCCCAGTGAGGAAAATGCATGGGATCAACAAGAAAGTGAGGATCAACAGCTTAATTAATGAAATATGTTATTTGTATCTGAGGAAGACTTCAGATGTGTTATCCTTGGGAGGAATTAAAGGAAAAGTCTTTTGACACAGGAATTTCCTCATCAACCACAATCCCAAGATAATTAGCACACCATTGTCAATTTATATCATGTGATGCAAAGTAAATAAACTGGGGAGAAGAACTTTTAAGAGAGGGTTCTGATATCCATGCCATCTGTCAACATATAAGAAAAGGAAAGTGTAACAAATATGAAAACACTGTGGACTGATGGTCTGGGAGCAGATGAAGGGAAAAAATAAGACAAGAAAAAGACATATGCTGAAGGAAGAGGTAGAGTCAACAAGGCAAAGAAGTTAATCCGAATAGTCAGAAAAAGAAGGCATAAAGTCAGGAGTGGAGAGAAACAAATGCCACATTAAAGCAGACAAAGAGGATAGAACTTGATAAAGTACATGCAAGCAAATACTCAGAAAAAAACATAATCGAAAATTCAAAGAGGGGGAAAACTATAAATACTTAAGTGTACAAATAGTCCATCAGGTAAAGGGTCTGGCTTAAAAGACACATCCAGGCATTCCTGTAAAAAGCTAAGGGAAAGAGGAGCAGAAGTCCCTTATCTGTATGAGGAAATTTTCAGATGCAAAAGGAGATTTTCACTGCAATGAGAATATGGTTTAGCAGTATCAGAGTGTATTAAGCAGTAGTTTTCCTATTAGGTGCAATAGTGGCTTGATGTTCCTGGAAGTCTGAACAGACATGCAAAACCTGCTGGCAGGAGTTCACCCAAATCAGAGAGAAGTCCACATGGGTAACACATGGAGAAGCAAGGACAGATGTTTGGGGGCAGAATTCAGACCACCAGAGGAAAATGAAGACTATGACTTTCTGATAACAGGACCAACTGCAAGACTGTTATCATGCAGGGCCAGAGGTACAACAGCTATACATGGAAACTTTGTAAAGAGAGGTTAGATTCTTTAAGACCTAGGGAAACACCTGCAATTAAAGATTTCCAGAAGGAGAGGACTTTAAAGAACCTGATTTTCAATGAGAGAATTGCCAAAGAGTACATCATTTGTGGTGATTAATCTTCTTAGGTAGTGTCACAAGAGCTATATATCCTTAAGAAAAGAGTAAAGGAAAAACTTGGAAAACTTAAAACATGAAAATTTCATAATTCATGGTGGGGGGAGAGGGGGGGGAAGCTTCAACAAACTTATTACACATGCTTCTAAACAGATAAAGTAAGAAACAATGTGGTAGACCTGGAATACCTACCTTGATACACTAGTCAAATAGAGAAAAAAAAAATCAGTGGAATATTATTCCATTGGAATGTGAAGCATGAGAGAAAACTACTGGATAAGAAAGTATAACTATACATTATAAGACTTTATCAGTTACATTATAAAGTCTTTATATGAAGTACAAGTTAACTGAAGATCTGTACCTGCAATATGACAGAACCCCTACAGACTGACATTTTAGACCTAACTAGGAGGAGTTCCATATTGGGGCTATACTGTCAGGATGGTCAGGATAGCAACAGTAATCAACTACTAAACATAAACCTCTAGTAAAAGAGGTCTATGACCTTGTGAAGACAGGAGACAGTTATTAAAGGCCTCTATGCTGTCTTTCTAAAGATATCCTTAGCATAAATGTAGTGTTAGGGTTGATGACATTTTTTAATGTTTTTAATGTTTAATAGTTCAGGCACTCTGGAAGCTCTGAACAAGAACAGTAATGTTTACTTCTTTGAGCAGCACACAACCCCAAGCTCAAAACAGAGCAGATAGAATCTGAGCTGGCATCCAGGTTGAAATAGTAAAAACAAGGCCATATGCTACACTTGTGCTTAGCTTGAGATTGCTTAACTAACATTCTTAGACTGGTGGAGTTGTCTAGCTCCACAGCCCAATACAAAGTCATTCTGGCTTTTAAAAATTTACTTGTACTACCCCTAAAATTAAGAATTCAAGCTTTTTATAAAGCAAGTATGGCAGCATACATGAAACACATTCTTATGAGTTCTTACCTATATCTTATGTAGAAATAAAAAGAAAGAGCATATAAACTAATGAAATCCTTCACCAGAACTTATATGAACAGCTAAATGAAGAAAAATGCAAAAAGAAAGCAGCATAGTAAAGTGTTAAATCAAACAGAAATATGACAAAGATGAAGATGCAAATACTCATTAAAATTGGAAGTGTGTGAAGCTTAATATGACCTACTAATATTATAAACCAAATATCTTACACCTAGAAGTTTATACTGCAAGTAAAATGTCAGTTATGGTTTAAACATTTTAGTGCTCAATATTGACTTTAAGCCTAAAGAATAGAGAATCCAGCAATTCCCAAGACCATATTGAGCAGTTTAAACATCCTTACTTTTAATGAGTCACACTTCACTTTCAGCTGGAATGTGTCTAGTTTTGTCTTCCAGTTGTTGATTCTTGTTACACAGCTCCCAGCCAGATTAAAGAGCTCTGTGGTTACCCAGTGACTTCTTCCCATGAAAATACTTATCCACATTGATCACATTTCATGTAAATCATCTTTTAGATAAAACAAACCATATTGCTCTCTCTCTCTTTTTCATTCTGACGTTATCCTCAGCCCTCATACTGTTTCTGTTGGTCTCTTCTGTGTTCTCAAAATTTCAGCTTGCTTTTTAAATATTAATCCATCTTATTTTAGCTGCCTACAAGCTGGACACCTAGCCTCAGCAAGTCTGCAAGGTCCCTGTATAGTCCACTGAAGACAGAAGGCATCTCCAGGAAGCAATTCATCTTTATCTCTTAGATACCTCTATCAGGATCAGATAATGATGATTTGAATGTAACTTTCTTTCCACACACTACAGCAGGAATCTAGGCCACCCATCTGGACTGCTTTCAAGAGGCTGAATTTCAGTTAAATCAATTCAAGCAGATATTCAAACTCTGGAATCAGTTGTTTTCATCATGCCCATGCCTCTCTGCTGCATTATAACAGGACAGTTCATTTTGATTTCCTTCATAGTCCATGACCTCTATATCCCTTTTAGCAACACTCTTCCAGACTGCAATTTCTCCTTTTGTAATCTATTTCTGGACCTAACATCTCCTGGAAAAATAAAGATCACACCGCAAGCTGTATTACTAGTCCCACTGTAATTACCATGATTCAAATAGTCTCACACCTCAGTTGCACCTGTTGACAGTTCTTGTTTTGGATGTTTAATGAAATCAGGCTACACTTTAAAGTTAAATGGCAACTTTGATGCAAGCTGCAAAGTTCTTTTAAAGATACAATAACTCAGCACTTTCCTTCATAGCCAAGACCTGAAGTCTCATGTAGGTGTATTGATTTCATCCTTCAAAACAACCATAAATTTTGGAAGCCCTAGCTTTATTTGGTAATAACACCTTTTTGTGATATAACATCAGGTTGTCTCAAAAGGGAATTCTAGAAAATGTCTCAATTCTGAAACGTATGAGATTATATAGAGAGAAATAACAGTTGTTGTACAAACATCCCTAAATCTTTGAATTTTCAAGATACAGCATAAATAGGCAGGAAGATGTTATGAAAGATTCTGCTGTAATACAAATCAAGGGAAACCTTACCATAAGAGGTTAGAGATATTCCAAAAGCACCAACTATGAAATATGACAGTTAAGCTAGATCTTTGAATTAGTGACCTGAGCCACCTTCAATACCGTGCAATCATTCCAAAGCTGCAAATGAGTTTTGCTTCAATTCCTTTTATGTATTAGATAGAAGACCACTAAGAATTGTTCTGAAATTGGAAAAAATACCCAAACAAATAAGATCTTTAAGTATTACATAATATGTGAAATAAACTCTTCATGTTTACTATGGACTATATAAGAAAACTGAAGGATAACAAAAATGAGGAAGCTAAACAAGAAAGAGAAAAATCATGCTGTAAGAAGTGAATTAACAATCTGCACAAATGCCTACAAGGCAGAAAAAAGTCTAGGGAAACTACAAGTTGCATTATCAGGCAGCTGCCATTTCTCACTGCTGAGCTGGGCCAGTCCTTACACAAGACATTTCTCTGAGATCACAGAGGCCCATTAAGAGGAGGGGCTGATGTTCCTTCCCCTGAAGCAGAAGCAGCTATTGAGACAGATTTCAGGGAGGTGGCACAGGGGGAAAATCCTACCTTGTGCAAAACAGGAGGAAGGAGGAGCTGGAAGCAGCCAGGCAGGCTGCCCTATGTGCAGAGCCTGAGTAGGGGTGTTGCAACCAAAGTTGCTGAGATAGCTAAAACCAAGGAGAGAAACAGTCACCTGCAAAGAGACAGTAGGCAGGGGAAGAGCTGCATGTGAGTTCTGCTTCTTCCTGTTCCACTTTCTCTAGCCAATTTGCATTTTATGTACTTAAAAATTAATTATATTTGTAGCTTTTCAATCAGATCACATAGGAATGAGGGAAGCTGAGTTTTAAACCAGCTGGTCCTTGGGGACATATTCACTCTAGTAGATTATATAAATCTCTGCATTTCCATGTCCTGGGCACCTTGTAGCCTAGGCACACTACAGAAGCATTTGTGCAACCCTGACATACTCCAGCCTCTGAAACAAGCCTTAGAAATCAGCCTAAGACTGGCATCTAGCTGCTCTGAGCACAAGGAGGGAAGACAAGCATCTTCCTACTTCCTCCTTGCACAACAGGATTAGTTGTGTGCTTGTCAGGATGCAATCCCTAACCCATCCATATCACTTCAAATAATTCTTGGTTTTGATGAAGAGAGGCAGCACTGGTCAGTATCGTGGTGCAGATGATGCCCCTTAACAGACCAGCACAAGTAAGGAACAGCACATAGGCAGGAATGAGAAGAAAGGGGCAGAAGGAACTTCAATAACCATCTTCACTGGTGAAGAAAAAGACTGGAAAACCATGCCATGAAGTAGAACAGTGTAGAGCAGTTTGACAATCCTGGGCTGAAGCTGAGGAGCTAAAGTCCTTTCTTCCCAAAGTTATAGTCACAGACAATCACACAACATACTGTGCCTAAACAAGAACACTGATGTTCATGTAGCAAAATGCAGAAACAAAACAGGTAAGATACCCAGACAATGTGGTCTTCCTTGGGAGAAAAAAAATAAAAATCAGCAACATGTGAAACTGAAAGAACAGCAAGTTTTAAAAGACACATTGTTTAATCTGGAACTATAAATGCAAATGTCTTCATCATAAGCGAGTTACTGAGCCCTGCAACAGCTCAGTCACACTAGCGAATACCCATAGTACTTTTGGTAAGTCAGGATGACATTAACCTCTCATGGTCAACCCCCAGCATTAGGCAAAAGACATTTATTTTCATATCCTTTTCCAGAACAATAACAGTCTAAAAGTATTCCTCAACATTTATTCTGCAAGATATTCAAATTCAATAAGGAACTTTATATGTTGCAATTTTTTAATAATATTTAAATTAATATATTTTAAATTATTTCAAATCATTTGAATGAATCTATTGCTTGCAAAATGGAAAAACACCTTTGTAGTGCAAATTAATTATAAATAAGTTTTGCAATTACTTTAAAGGAAAGTATCAATTTCAAGTCAATAAAATGGAAGTTTGTCTAATATTCAAATACAAAAAACCAGAAGAATGGAAAATTAGGTAGCTATTTCTTCCTCTCTGGATGAAAAATCATGGGACTGGTAGTCTTCTTAGGGGAAGACGCATAACACTGCAGTAACTCTGAGTGATCTAGGCAATGCGTAAATAGTCTCCCAAAGAAAGCAGTACAAGGCAGACTGGGGATCAGAGGAGAACACGGACTCTCACTGGGGAGCGCTAAAGATGGATGAGATGAATGTTCCAAAGAGACAGAGAGTACAGGTTTACTGTTTTAATATTAAAACAAAGTAAGCTGAAATGTGTTTACTATCCTGTGGCAGTGCAGCACTTGGTAAGGTGCTTTTCTGGGACAGAGGATCTGAAACCACCTGGCTCAGTAAAATGAAAACAAGTATTGTATATGGCAAAAAAAATGTTAATAACCTTCAGAAAATATTTGTTTCTTCCCCTCTTTCATCCTCAAAACCTTACTGGAAACAGAATGAAGAATGTCAGCTTTAAAACTGTCTCAAGTGTATTATCCACTACACTAATTTTTATCAAGTTATTAAAACAAACTCTTCATAAAGTTGTTGTATTTCTACTAAGGTCGTAAAGAGAGATTAAGTGAAATCCTCCAACCCCCTCACAACGCAAAAGTATTTGCCAAATGAATTATCAACAATGCTGTACTCAGTAGGTACGCCTGTGCTTATTTTAGCAGCAATCTCCCTCTTGCCCATAATAATGTCTCTTAAACTAAGATAATGGTGTTCCAGCAGCACAGAGTAAAAAATTTATAACGTTTCTTTTGTCTTTTTTTAAGTTGCAATCTTTGTTTTCTGCTTTGGATTTCATTGTGGGTTATTATGGCATGGGAGTGAAACTTGTCAGTTGTCAACCTCACAGTGTCAGCAACCTGGAAATGCTCTTGCTGCTAACTAGCAATTACTCACACATCACTGTTAGATCTGAGTGAGCATGGGCGTCTTTGTGAAGCCTTCAGAACTTCAGTTTCAGCTCCCAGTACATGCTATTAATGACAAACTACAAATCAGGGAAAGAAATACTTTTTTCAAATGCAGGCATTCAGCCTTGGAGATTTTCATTCACTTTACTATAGCTCCAATCAAGGAACTTGGGAATGTGCTAATTTACATGGGACCCTGGTGGCACTGCCAGGATGCCAGATGGTACCTGGCCAATCACAAAATCAGAATGTGATTTTTTAAAGAAATGTGGCACGTTGTTCTGGTGCTCATACATGACATTGATATGCAAATGTATCAGAGGTTTCTGCCACTAATGATTACTTTTCAAGTCACTCAACTGTAACTCAGATTGTCACTCTTTTTTTCTGAGGTGGGGATTTTATTTCTCATAAGTAAGGTGGGTGTTTTTTCCCAGCATACGGACAAAAAGCCATACTACCCTGTCTTCTGTTGACAGGAAACTTGCAGGAGATTTGCTGTCATGTAGAGCATTTTTACGTTTTTGCTCACAAAGTAGTTCTACATTCTGTAACAAATACTGTTACATTGTTCTCAACGTACATATTTCCTTTTTGGTTTTTTTTTTTTTCAGTTGAACAATAGGAACATTGAATACTAAGAGCAACACTATTGTTAATTTGATTGAAAATACTGGAGTTACCAAAATAGAAATCCACCTTCACATAGTTTTAACTTATTGTCATAAGTTACTATGGCAGCAGGCAAAATCACTAGCAGTTAAATAAGCATTCTTTTTAGATGAGCATAAATTATTTTGGTTCCTGTGACTTTAAAAGAAGAATAATTCCTGTTATTTAGCTAAGCCATATTATTTCTCCTTGAGGCATTGAGAAATGTTTCCTCAAAAATCTTATCCCTTGTTAGTTACATTTCACTATAGTGTTTTACGAATTATAGTTACTATCTCCCAGGGGAACTATTTAATAAAACTAAAAAAATTTGATGTCATATAATTTGTAAAGATTTTTCTCTACTTCTTGTTCCTTTGATAACTGATTATATAGTCAAGCATGTTAAAATTTGTCATACGTAATCAGATTTGGATTATTATCCCTGGAAGTCTTCAAGGCCAGGTTGGATGGAACTCTGAGTAACGTGGTTCTAGTGAAAGGTGTCCCTGCTCATGGCAGGAGGGTTGGAACTAGATGATCAAACTATGACTCTGGGATTATGAAGATCAACTGTCTTTAAGTATTCAAACATCTGCTTTGACTAAGAAATTATACCAGGTACTTAGGTTATTTTAATTTGCGTTTGTCATGACCACTTGAGGATCATGTAACAGAAAAGAAACCTTGAGATATTTCTTGGCCCAGCTTCACATCCTAACAGTCATATCCTCTCTTCTCTGGAGGAAAAAAAAAAAAGAAAAGATGGGTGAAGAACAGATGTCTGTACTTTCCTGACTGTTCATAAGCAAAGGCTAGACTTGAAAGTGTTGTGGAATATCCACAATGGCCTCTAGACAAGATTCAAGTCTGAGGACAACCAATGTTCATCCAGGATAAAAGGTTGTTCAGAAACTCACTCCACAATGCTGCACATGCACTGCTGCTGCAAGCTCCACTTGGCAGTGCCAACTCTTCTTAATGACAATCACATAAGTCTTGGAAAGTCATCCGCACATTCTTGGCTAAGAATCCCCTCCTCAACATTCACAATTTAGGAACATATGGGCTCCCTTGTCAGCTTACACTCATGCCCATCTGCTCAGATGGCATGGAGTCTGCCCACAAGTCAGTCAGATGGTTTCTCTAGGGTACACGTGGCATGCAATAATGGGTTTTGATGAGCAACCTGCACAATACTGAAAATGCCTTTTCTGGTGAGGATGTCTCTCATCTGTACCAGCAGCCAGGCATTGGCACCCCATGCCTCCTTAAACTTGAACAAAGATGTTTGAATGTATTTGACAGAAAATAAAAGGAAGCTGCCAGCTGACCACTTTCATTGTAGGAAATTGGGCTGTCCAAGTAATAGAAACACAAAAAGAAACATTTTCTCAAGATACACAGTCTTGGCTAATCATGCAACAACATTTAATGTACAGTGACCCAGAGGAATATATACAATATACAGAACTACAACTGAGTAATTCAGTGAAGATTAAGTCATAGACTGTAGTACCTCAAATACACCTAGAAACAACATTTTACTTTAGCTTTCATCTTTCTCTGTTCCTGGGAAAACATGGGGACCAGGTGAGAGGAAAAAGTTAACTCCTAGGCAATGGTATGTCCCTCATGGCACAGCAGCATTCAGAATGTGGGAACTTGCATTTCCCTATAACAAGTTGGGAGTTTGTTTTAGATTTTATGGTAGTTGCTCCCTAGAAAAGGCCCTCAGGCACATTAGGAATTGACAGGGTTAAACACTAAGTCTAACTCAGATGGCTCAAGGCACCTAGTAAGAAGATATACATCTGTCAGGATATCAAACACAAAGATAGTTTTCAATATCTGTGTGGCAACATCCCATTGAAGCAAAGCCCTATTGCCTTCAGTGAAAAGACCTGGCAAGTGGGTAGGTAAAACAGGTGAAGACAGGTCAAGGTCTTTTTATACACATAGCAATGCAGCATCCTGGCAGATTGTACCAGAGAGCTTTTGTAGAACAGTCTACCATATACACACATCAGCGCTGCATGCGTGGGATAGAAACTGTGTGCTTATATGTGAGCAGAGATTGGTCCTAGCAGGAATAGGAGAAACTCTTCAACATTTATTGTAGTGGTTGCTCTTTCACTTACATCAAACAATATGGCTGCTACTTTTCCAAATAACATTAAATTTTTTCTCCAAATACACACAAATTCATGACAGATGTCTGGTAATCCCAAAAGCTGGCATGTTCTAGCAAGTGTAGGCATGCAAGAGGAAGTTTGAGCTGCAGATGAAAAACTCATCTCAAATTATTCCTGTTCGGAATACTGTTTATCCAAACTACTTTAGGGAATATCTTTTAGTAATTAATATATTCACCAAAAAAAAAAAAAAAAAAAAAAAAAAAAAAAAAAAAAAAAAAAAAAAAAGAATTTGCACAGTTCAGAGACCAGAAATGGATTAAACTGGTAGTTATTGTTTGAACTGCCTAATCAGAAATCCTCTAAAATGCTGCTTTTCAGTTCTATTTCAGTAGAGATTAAATTAGGATACAGCTGAACAACCTTATGAAAGTAAATCCACAAATAAGAACAAATCCACAGAAAATAGTTCTTCAGTAAGCAGTGGTGATTTATCCAAGTCTAGTACACTTAATACTACTCAAATTACATGAAGCATTTCACTCAAATATTTGTTTCAATTCTTTAGGTAATTTACCCTACCACCTGTATTTCCTTTCTATAAACTTCTGAATAGCAAAGCTTTATTTACAAGTTCAGGGGAATATGAGTTGCAAAGTCTATTCTACAATCATAAATAAAAAACAGCTTTAAAATCTGTTCATTAAGTAGTACAAAATAAAGAATACTTTCAAGGAAATATTTAAAATATTTCAGAAAAAAGTAACTGTGTATAAGATGGTATTAATTTCTCTGTAGTTTTCAGAGCTAATTTTCTGGTGTGTTCACTATTTTTTTTAGCAAATAAGGCAATAAGAGACTGTGCTAGAGCACTTCTAATCAGAACTAGGGGTTAGCATGATTTTTTCTCACTGGCAAACTTGAAATAATTCCTACTGATTTATATTGGTTTGCTTCTCACATTTAGAAAGTTGGATCAGGTTGAAGTGTAAGGAGAGTGCTTCACTGAATAAGTATTCATTTTACCTTGCACCTCTTTTTTAGCTTTTTAAGTATTCCTCTTCAAGAGCAGGAGAAATTACAGCACTCTAAAATGCATGAAAGACAAAGCACAGTAAATTTGGCCTTGGATCTTAGGCAGCTGTAAAACAATGACAAATGAATTTGCTTATATCATTTATATCCTGCAAAAAGAAGAAGAAAAAAACCCACAAAACCCCCTTACTTTTCATGCATAGACCCAACATCAAATGTAGTGATTCTCAAGCCACCTTCTAGAGTCTATCATTACCAGACCTGAATAGAGTGTCATACAATTGACTATGATTCAGTACATAGTCCACAACAAAAGCCATGGTTTAAAGCAGGAATACAGGAGCATACCTAAGTAAAACTGACTTCAATAAAGTCAAACTTCTCCAAACAACAGACAAAATCACAAAGACAGATTTTCTACTGAATGTCCAATATTAATAAATTTTTAATGCACTTTTACACATTATTATGGTAGAGAAAAAAATTACAAAAGAAAGTACTTTCACATTCCAGAATCAGAGATTGAGTCTGGAATACTTTTTTTCCTCCTGCTTGTTTAAATTAATAATTGTATGCAAGTCTTAGTCTTTCCTCTTGCAAATAAGTAAATCCAGTAACAAAACAGGATTACTTGGAGTTTGTCCTACCATTGAAAACTGAGGTTTGTAACCAATTTCTAAAACTTTCAAGACCATTTAACAGAGCATACTTTTGATATCCCAGTGTCAGAGGTCCAGCAACGCAGGACCTGTGAAGCAAAGTGAGCTTAAAGGTCCACACACATACAAAGAATTAAACACATGGACAATGAACAAACAATGACAGACTTGTAAAATTACAATGCTGGAAACCCATAAAAATATGTTGCTCCCTGCTCTGGATCCAAAATTCAGATCATTTAAAGATGTCAACTCTTCCAGATGAAACCTCTGAGTAAAACAAATGGGCAATGAAGAAATAATGATCTTTTTTTATTGAAGTCCGATCAGTAGTGCTTACCCAGCCTCAAAAGCATAAAGGACCTACTCCCTCAACCATCTATATAGAGGAAAAGCAATGCATGAAGCAATGCTATTTTTAGATAGCACTTGCATTGGGTTATATCTAGCAGTTCCATCTATATACATGCTACCCAGAGAGTGCAAAGATGAATATTGGGATGCAGTACAGGGACTGAAAATTTGGGCATGCAGGTGTGTTTTCTGAGGAAAACTATGAGTAAGTTATGAATTAGTCCTTGATAAAAAGATGACAAAGTCAATCAGTCAGGTCAGTTGGAAGTGGACAGCCCAAACCCATAGATGTGCACTAAGGACCAGTTCTACATTCATGGGAACAGCAGCTACAACAAGTGAACTTGTAAAACAGCAATACAATAAGCTTCCTTCTAATTAGTGTGTATAAACCATTTTATCACCACTTCAATTCTGTATACCAACAGTTCACACTTTTTCTATGAGACCATAATCATCCAGGACTCTGCCTTTTCTTTGAAACATGATGAAAAGGAGTCAAAATTTCAAACAATGTTACTGACTGCATAATACCAACCCACGGGAAGATCATGACTTTTGAGGAACTCAGCATCCCACCAAAACCACAAAAAGTGCCCTCCAGCACTGTTTGGACAAAAGAGTCTGTCCTGTCACTAAACAGAAAATTGGAGTGAGGTGAGAGGGCTTGGAATATCAACCCACCCAGAGCCTGTGCAGCAGACTTTGAAAAGTTGAAACACTGTAATGGAGGGGCACTCTGGAACCACCACATAATGAGTCCTGACAGAACAAAAGAAATCTTTCTAGTTCTGTACAATTAGGACTGCTGCAGAGTGGAATTGATTATGCAGACCTGATCAGCAATGTTACTCAGCCTGGAAACTGTGCAATCCACAGAATAACATCTTGTAAGTAAAGTCTTGTGTCAAGGCATGTGATTAGTATTCTGTTAGGGATTGATTTGATTATTCCAATTATAAGAATTAACTTACAACAGACTTTGAAAAAATGAAACCATGTGGGAAATTCCTTGCACTGCCACAGTAACTCTCATTCTCAACGCATTCAATATATGACACTAATGTATTTAAAACTGGATTACTTATCCTTGTGTACATTAGTAGAAAAGAGGCATTCTGCAAAAGCTGAGATGACAGACCAAAGAAAGCCTTTCTATGACACAAAAAGTTTAAAAGCATTTGTCCTTGAATGCAACAGGGGACGGTGTTGCTCTAAGTTGAATGGAGATGTGTGCAAATGCCCACATCAATAAAAAAGGTTTGTACACTGTTAAACACAGTCCTTGGAGGTAAGCTAATTAGCACACTAGAGAGCTTTAAAACTCTCAAGTGAATCTTTGAACTGAAAAAAAAAGTTATCTACTAATGAAGTCCCCTGTGGGTTAACAGTCTAGATTTGGCAGTGTATACACTGCTATAGCTGAATTTTAACTAGGCTGATACACAGACAGCAAAAAGAGAAGTTGCATTTGAGGACATAAAAAATTATGTGCGTATATATGAAATACTCAGTGACCAACAACTCTCTTCACAATTACTAGTGTTTAAGCTGTAAGGTGAAGAGCAATCTAAACATTCTATCTCTCAAAGGAAGCGGCAAGTGAGATACACATTTATGGATGATGGGTTTCAAGCAGTATCTGAGAAGTCTCTCAACCATATAAAATGTAACAGAATTTATAATTATGAAATAATTACATGATATATATATTTACTTATAAGTAAATATTTTCTGTGTATTGCAAAGAAATGGATGTGATCTCTCCTTTTTAGGCTTTATGGTTTCTGTAAAAAGATTTTTCTTTTCTGTGCTGTTTAGCATAAAGTATTCAAGTTTAAAACTACACTTGAATTAGAATCTTGAATCTAATAAAAAATGTAAGCAGAGTAAATATTCAATGTGGAGCTTCACATAGATTTAATAATTGTACTAATCTTCACAGTAAGAGGATTGTAACTGAAACAATGTTACTTATTCCTTATTAGGAAAGCATGATTTATTACACTGCAACCAAGAAACTGGCTATATGAGCCTCATTATTTAATAAACATGATATTTTCATATGGTGTTATGATTCCTTCGCTCTCTTTGACTACAAAGTCTGGAAATTACACTAAAGTGGCTTTAGGGAACAATCAAAACAAATCACATAACTCTGAAGTTACCAGCTTCCTAAAACCTGTCACAAGTTAGAAACACAGAAAATAGAGATCTGGACTGAAAACAAGAGAAGTTATTTCTTATTCTCCAGTAATCACATCAGGACTTAAAAAGCTGCCATCAAAAAGGCCAGCAAAGTCAGTAGAAAGGGAAAAGGTATGCAGAAGGCAGCCCTCAGAAAAGTGGCTCTGATAAAGCAGCAGGATTAGCATGCCCAGACATATGTATAAGGAGAGAATTACATTCCTTCTCTCTTGAGTATGAAGAGTCTTCAAAGCACACATATGTCACACTACTTTTGTCTTCTAGGTTGAAGGCTGACACATCTTTGACCTGTGGCTATGTATAAGAGGGAAGAAAATATTCCCAGGCTACCTTAGAGAGAGCACTGTAGAACTGTAACAGAAAAGTTAACAGAGCAAGTAAAACCTGGCTTTCATATTCTGTGGGTAACTTTATTAATTTCATTATTCTTTCATTTCATTATTTGTGCAGGATCTGCTGCTCCAGCTGGATCCCTGTAAATCTATGGAACCTGATGAATCTCATCTGTGAATACTCAAAGACCTGGCTGATACCATTGTGAGGCCTCTCTCAATGATTTTTGAATGGTCTTGGGAATCTTGAGATGTCCCAGTTGACTGAAAGATGGCATACATTGTCCCAGTTTTCAGGAACGGCAAGAAGGAAAGGCTTGAGAGTCTTACTTCAGTGCATGGTAAAGTTTTAGAGAACATTATTCTGGGAGTTATTGCAAAACACCTGAAGGACAACACAGTCATCAGTCACAACCAGCATGACTTCATGAAGGAAAAGTTCTTTTCACACTTAAATTCCTTAATTTCACCATTTGTCTTCTCAGAAAGTTTCTTAAGAAGTTAGGGCAGAAGCTTTTGATACTGTCTCTCCTTCTGGAAAAAATGTTCAGCACACAGCTGGATAAACATATCATGTGATGGGTGAGCAACTGGCTCACAGTTCAGGTTACAAAGGGTTATAGCAAATGGGGTTACATCAGCCTGGTCACTGGTCACTACTGTGGTTCCACAAGGCTCCATTTTAGGGCCAGTGCTCTTTAATATCAATCACTTGGATGAAAGACTCTAAGGAATACTAAGTAAGTTTGCCTGCCACTAAATTGGAAGGAACTGTTGAGTTCCTCAAGGGGAGACAGGCCCTGCAGAGAGACCTCAGCAAATCAGAGAGATGGGCAATCACCAGCTGTAGGAAGTTCAACATGGGCAGGTGTCAGATTCTGCACCTGGGATGGAACAACTGTGGATGTACGTACAGACTTGGGAACAAGAGGTTGGAGATCAGTCCCATGAAAAGGGACCTCAGCGCCCTCGTCAATAGCAAGATGAATCTGAGTCAGCAGTGCCCTGGCAGCCAGGAGGGCCAAAAATATCCAGGGAGGCATCAGGCACAGCATTGCCAGCTGGTCGAGGGAGGGGATTGTCCTGTTCTGCTCTGCATTGGAGTGGCCTCACCTTGACTATTGTGAGCAGTTTTGGGCACCACAATATAAAAAAGATATTAAGCTATTAAAGAGTGTCCAAAGGAGAGCCATAAAGATGGTGAAGGACCTAAAAGGGAAGCCATATGAGATACGGCTGAGGTCACTTGGCTTGTTCATCCTGCAGAAGAGGAGACTGAGGAGAAACCTCATAGTGGTCTGTAACTTCCTCATGAGAAAAAGCATGGGGCCACCACCAATCTTTCCACTCTTGTGGCCAGTGATGGGACCCAAAATAATGGCATGAAGCTGTCTCAAGGAAGATTTAGGCTGGATATTAGGTAAAGGATCTCCACCCAGAGGGTGGTTGGGCACTGGAACAGGCTCCCCAGAGAAGTGGTTACAGCAACAAGCCTGTCCAGAGTTCAGGAAGCATTTGGACAATGCTCTCAGATTCATGGTGTGATTCTCGGGTCAGGGTGGTCCAGGACCAGGAGTTGAACTTCAGTGATCCTCAAGGGTCCCTTCCAGCTCAGGATACTCTATGATTCTACTCCTCATTTAAATAAAGCTTGAAATTTCTGGCTTGCCTTGGTTTTGGTAGAAACACACTTTTTCTTTTTGAACTTTGTTAAAGTTCACTTGCTGACACATCTATTCTTTTTTTTTGCCAGATGGGACTAGCTTCAAAGGTGCATTTCTGTTTATTCAATACACATCTTTCAGCAGTTTTAGTGGTATTTAGTGAATACTTTAATCTAAGGGATGCAGAAAGCAAATTTTTTGTTTTGTTGAAATCATCTGGGAAGAGAAGAAAGTGGCTGACACTAACTTTCCCACAAAAGAGAGGCAAACTATTAAAAAATGAATATTGCCAGTATAAAACAAAATCAGGGATGTCACAGGGTCACTATAAATGTCCTAATCCATGGAAAAAAGTGCAGGTAAAAGATGGACAGTTTGGACCTCCTGTTGCTTGGTCAATTGTTCTTGTGATGCCTTTGGAGAGCATAAGTTTTGTTCTTTTCTGTCTTTTCAGTGAGCCAATCATGCTTACACTTCTCAGAGAGCTCCAGATTATTTATTAGTTGTTTACTAGACACTGTCTTAGAACAGACATTTTTCTAGGTGGCTTCTGAATTATTTGCTGCCTATAGTGGTTGTAACTAATCCCACTCTTTTCCTTCCGGGACACTTGATGAAAAACACCACTGTTTTGTAGCTGTAAAATGTAGCTGCAAAAGTGTTAACCTATATTCAGCAAATGCATAGTTGCTCTGGAGAGCTATCTGGGGATCAACTGTTTGTATTAATCCAATCAAGATAAAAAAGGGGTAAACCAAGCTTTGTATATGCAAACAAAAAAGGCTGCAAAACTTACCTGCTGTTCCCCAGAGAAAAAACTTGTCCCCAAAGTAGATAAACTGAAAGGATCTCTTTATTTCTTACAGACTTGTTTTAAATTATTTCAGCATTGTTAGTTTCCATATAAAGCAGTGTAAAGAGACAACTGTCAGGTTGCAAATGCCTGGAGGCAGGGAAAGAAGAGGTCAGGCAGTCAGACATCTTTTATATTCCTCTTCTACAGTAAAAAAAGTAAGAATGACTATATTGCTCGCAACAAAGTCAACTTTATCCAGTATCCTCTCGGACCATGGACAGTAACAGATGTGTCAGAAACAAGAGGGCAATAAACATAATAATCTCAGCTGCCAGAAATCTATGGCTTAAGGTCTCAGGAAGTCACAGTTTACATCTTTGAGTTTAATCACTTGTGATGGATTTTTTATTATTATACCATGAATTTATTCATGCTTTTTAACTTGTTTTAGTGAGGGTTTTCTTCAGTTTCTGTAAACTAGCTGCCATTTGATTCTTTTTCAGTGAAAAAATGAGTGAACATCAATTCTCAGAAGCCATAGGTGCACCCTGGACCTATTCAGCTCCATATTGACGACTTTTATATAACCTCCATTTCTTTCCCATGTGTTCCCTGCCATTCCACATCTGGCCACCAAGATGACAGTTAATTGACCTACCCGTGGTGATATCAAGATCTATTTTCTGAGGAAGAAAAGCTGATTTTGAACTAATACTAAATATTCTAAATAAGGTTATTTCTCTTTCAAGCTTACTAACAGTGATATGTCATTGCTTATAAACAGTACCCTGAGCAGGGAAATATTACAAGGAAGGTTGCAAAAGATCAGAGTGTTAACAAAGCTCTTCATATATCCTGCAGAAAACCTGAGGAGCAGGGTGAGGGAATCAGAGTTGCAAAAATTCTGAACCAGGAAGGCAGCAAAGTGAGATAGAGAAAGGGACACAAAAGCCTCCCTAGATAACTTATGCATTCAAGATTTGAGGGCCAAATACACTGAAGAATTACTGTAGGGAACTCAGGCACAATATCTCCATAGTGACTAACAAACAAGCAATACATTTGTTCCTTCCTGGTTTCTGGCACTTTACACCCCTCCTGAACTGGATGTTTTTATAACCTTTGTTCTAAAAAATACAAGTACTTATTTTTTTTAGACATTGGCAGAACAGAAGTGACAAAAGTAAACATCTACAGAATCTCCAGGCCTTATTTTATTTCGAACATTTGCACAGTACTCATGAGATTACCTCTAGACTAAAAGGAATTCTGAACTATTCTGCTATGTTTATCATCTCCTGCTGAAGTCTTCTTCAAAATTACAGTTCATTTGAACTTCTGGCTACTTAATAAACAAACCCTTGTATTATCACTATTATCATCTAATTAAAATATATTTCAGAGCTTTATTGCATAACATAAAGCTTCACCTGCAAGTTTATACAAAAATTATTGTGCAGACTTCAGCTAATTGCACCTCTCAAACTATAGTTCTGCTATAAACTGGCAGCAGTGAGACTACATGTAAGTGATACCAATTACTTTCCTGTAAAAATATTTCTACAGAAAAAATCTTATAAGTTTTAAGCTGAGTTTTACAGAAAACATGCTTCAGCTTACATCTTTACACCTACAACAAAGTGTTAATTTTGCTTTTAACACCTTGTGATACCTGAAAGGGTTTCTTGTCCAATTGGAGATAGTTTTTGTCATTTGAGACTGTTACTATTCTTTCAGGAACATATGACATCCACCACAATTTAAAACCAACCCCAATGAAAACTTTTCTAAATTGCATTACCACAAAATCCACTGGCACAATGAAAGCCTTGTACTCTGCAGGTGCATCTACCCACAATCTGCCTGCACTGTGAGGGCAGAAGAATTATTTTTGTAGTATGTTGAACATGCTTATAAATTGCAGTGGGCGTGTCAAGTGAGACAGCATAACAAAGACAAACGATGCCCAGCAATATTTCTCACACATAACATAAATGCTTGCCTTTCTGTCAGTCTTTGGAGGGAGAAAGTGGGAAGGGAGCCAGCAGGTTACAAACTAAAGGGTGAGGTGGAAAGTGAGTACCTGTCAATTGCACGGGAAGACATAAAGAGGATGATGGAAGTAGCAAGCTCTTCCTCGTCAGGGGTAAAGTTCAAACCAACCTGGGAGAAGGGGACTTGGAGGAAGATGTGCCCACCTAACCTCTGCTTCATTTGAACACTGCTGATTTTCACTTTTGTGTGGCTCACTAAGGCTCAGACTGCTTCCATCAATGTCACAAGGATAAATTCACAGCTATGAAATGTTGCAGCATAACTGTCCCTTCCCATGCAGAGGAGTTGGGTGCCACAGCACAGTGTCAGTGCAGTGCTTGTAGTCACACATTGGAATGACAGGACAGTTCTGTGCTGAACCAAAATCACTGTAATTGAGATGGTTCTTCCCCATGAAGGATGGAGATCATGGCAGTTATGCATCGGAGAGGACAAGGGGCCAGATTTACAAACAGCCACAGCAAATCTTAGTAGTAAACATTTACAATTCCAGGTAGCCCTGCTGCTAGTGGAGCTTCCTCCCGTTGCAACTGGGGTATCCAGGTGCTTTCAGAAGGGAGCCAGGCTCTTGTTAATGGGACAGAACCCTTTGCTTTTGAAAAAGATGGCAGGATCCCAACACAGTCACAGTTTAGAGTGAGACACCTTCCTCTATGGCAAATTCAGCAAAGATCACTAAAAGGGCATATTTAATCTGAATGAAAATTAACATAACAAAGGAAAAATAAAAAAGCAAAAATGGAAGACAGAACAGAAACTAGAACAGTTTATATGCAATGCTCTCCCTGCCCACCATTCCCTTGCAGCACGTCCTTGTTTTCATAGAAGCTTAAGATTTTCTGAGTTGCAAGCAGCTCCGCCCACTCCACCTGATCCCCCACAATCCCTTCTGCCCTCTCCAGAAGGTCTGTGTGTGCCCTGTGACCCTCACTCTCCCAAGCAGACACCAGCCCCAGGTACAGCTACTAAAGTCCCCTCAGCCATCACCCAAGTGAGGTGCCCAGGGAGGGGCAGCCACCCTCCTGCTCCAGACACTTCCTCCACAGTCTCCTCACAGGGGCAGCAGTGCACAGCAGCAAATCCCAAACACTGCCCTTCACAATAAGTGACAGAAAACTGTAACAGAATGAGGAGACAAGTAGAGAGGGGCAACCAAGATCACCTAAGAGATGCCATTAATCAGGAGAAATATGATAGATGTGTATAAACAAGGAGTGCAATAGAGAAAGGTTCAGTCTTCCATCTTCTCTCCTAAGAATTAAAGGGCAATGAATGGCAATTGTAAATGATGGATTCACAACAGATAGAGATGGTTCCTCACATGTGTAGTTCAGCTGTATTGTGGATACAATAAAGACTGCCTGAATTCAAAGAGGGAAAGAAAAAAATTCTTGGATTAAAAAAACCCCACATCTATTTAGCAGCCCTGAATATAAGGCAGTATTTCTGACTCAGGAGCTACAAAAATCACCAATCAGTAGTTGCTTGAAGAATATTTGGATAAAATATCATGCTAGTGTGTCCCTTGTACTTTTCACTACCTTTCAGTGACAGGATCATTGGAACATCAGGAACAGGAAACTAAGGTCAACTGAGTAAAGCCAGGCCCATAGTCTTCTGAAAAAAAATGAATTTCTGTTTATCTAACATAAATTGTTTTTTAAACTGTTACATAAGAAGCCTCAGACCCACTGGATATGTTAGTCTAACTGCAAATAGGAGGGTGACATATATCCCTGTTCAGAGAGCAGCAACATAGCTCTCTCTTGAAAGTAAGAATTGACACTAGTAAGATTTTTCTTATTAAAAACAATAGAGATCTATTCTTTTCCCTCACAGGTAGTCATGGTGGTTTGGAATGAGCCTGAATCCTTCTTTGATTTTTGTTAAATAGCCATGGAGGGATGTGGAAGAAATCAAAAAAGTGACTCTGAGGTGACTGTCAGAGTTGAACAAGAGCGAAGCATTAAATGACCATTTAACTAATAATATGAAAGGGGAAAGAAGGAAGCAAGACAATATGACACTTCTATGGTGTTTGGAAAATTTACACTGAAGATCCCATACCATGACAATCAGCAAAAAGGCAACTTAAGGGACCAAGAAGAGAAAAGTAGAGGAAACAAAATAATATTGGTCTTGAGAGAATCTTTGTCTCTCTGTTAGGAGATTAGACATGATTGCATTATGAACCTTTATTTATTTATGGGTTTAATTTTCTTTGTAATAAAATGTACAAAGGTGCAGAAATCTTTACATCAAAGAAGCAAGGGCAAAATACCTGCACACAACAGCATCAACAGTGCCAGCAGACCAACTCTCTTCACACACAGGAGGACTTTTGATCTCAAGAATCATTTTAATTTTTACAACATCTAAGGGATTTTTCTGCTGTATTTGCATCTATTTTTTGATAAAATAAGGTCCCTATTGGGCTATTCCCTTTCTCTTTTCTTATTGGACTTAAACTATTCCCTTTCTCTTTTCCCCTTAGACTTCTATACCATTGATGATGATTTTCTTTCTACACCTCTCTCTGATTATACCTTAATCAGTAAGGAATGTCTCAACAAATAGGTTCAGGTTGTTAAATTTCTACATTCTTCCAATCACTTCAGGAATTCCATTGCCAGATTGGCCCATTTACAAGTACTTTGCAGACTAAAAAGGTCATAATTATTTCTCAGAGGAAGATATATAGCAGGTGACATCACTGGTTTCTGAGTGAGGAATTTGTAGGTAAAGATTTAGAACCTGAAATACTGAAGTACTTGAATAAATTCTTCTGGAATTTCACAAGCACAATTTTTTTTATTCCAAGATCACATATACCAATTCACAAGAGGGAGCTTTCGTGGTTTATTTTATGTTTTTAATGGTCTAACATTAGATTAGTTTCTAATTTCTTGACATTTAACTTGGAAATGTCTTCTTGCAAGGTTTCTGCAAAGTCCATCTATTGGTTTTGCACTGGGGAAGTATTTTTTTCCTTCTATATGAACTTTGACTCTTTGTGATGTCATATAATAGACTGCTTTTGAGTACTTTATTCTTTAAACATTTTCTTGCCCATCATTTTTTTAACTTTCCTGTTTGTTTATTCCTTTTCTTCTCTTTGGTTTCATTTCTGGAGTTTTTTGCAAATTATTATTAGTAGTTATAAAGGTTCAATGCTGGAAAATAGGCATGATTACTGGATTACCCAAACAGAAAACCAAGCAGTGCACACAATAACATTACTCACCTAACTGTTATTATGAAGGAACCAAGCGAAGTTTTCAAGTGCTGCTCATCACTTCATCACCTTGGCAAGTGCTGTGCTAGCCTCATTAAAAGGGGACAAACCAAAAAGATAAGAAGTAATGATAGTGCTTTGACAAAACAGGCACGTTTAGCTGCTGTTGCATTTCCCAGGGACGTCAGTGGTGTAATACTACAGCATCCTGCAACACCAGCACTATCTCAGAAGCAACAGCCTGTAGCACCTTCCCTTAGCCCACATAAAATTGCAGACTAAAGGCCCTTTGGATATTTCATTATGGGGAACAGTAAATAAAGTTAATTAAAGGAAATCTCTTGCTCATATTACCCAGTCTTTTAGGCACAAGCAAGGCCTAAAACTGTCATACTATATAAGTCATGAGTTCTGCAACTCTTAATTTTAAAATTATGTATGATGGTCCTGTCAAAACATGTCCCTCTACAACCAAAATTATTGTTGTGAGCAGAAAAACATGATGTTTAACTCACAGAAAGAAACTAATTGGAAAATTTAGACTTCCTTTTAGCAGTAAATAACATTAAAAGAAGTGGCATAGCACACATTTCAACAATCAGCCACAGGCTAAAGAAGCAGGAAAAAAAGCTCAATGAAGCAATCCAGTGAATTGATTCATGAAGCTTGCATACCAGGGAAGCTTGGCTTGAAACCTGTCTGGAGTTAGAAGTAAAAATAAAAGCAACCACCTCATCTCCCTAAAATATCAAAAAACAACAGTTATGTTCCCATATGCAGAAAGCAGCAAAGATTATGGGCAGCTATATTAAGATGACAGCAGAAAACTGAGCTAGCAAGGTTTCTGTCTGCACAGGTAACAGTGGGAGGTTAAAGGAGAAATTTTCATGGAAACAGAGATACACATACTTGGTAACAACTGGCAAAGGTGATCTCTGCCCCTGTGGTACTGAGACAATGGCTTCCACCATTTTGTAACACCTTCAGAACAAGGGGTACTTTCCAGAGAACACTACTGTACCCAGTAGAGCCAAACTGGGTAGAGTAATTTTTTTTTTTCTCACCACCTGCTTGGCTGCAGCAGTTTGTTTAATCAAATATACACTTTAACAAATATAGCATTTACAATAAAAGTGTTTGGAAAATCTAGGTATCTGCTGTGACAGTATTGCTAAGTCTGACTGAATATGCAATTCCATTTCATACATGAAAACAGAGTCTCTAGTCATGTAGAACAGGAAATGCAGTTGTCTCTCTCCAAGTTGGCTTGCATATTTTCTAGAGTTCATATTTTCTTCTCCTAAAGTAGCATCAAAGGATAGCAAATATAAGATACCTCTGATTTTATTATTTAACTGTGTTAGCAACGTTCTGCATTACTCCTCTGCTTCACTCCAGTATTTTTGTTCTGCATGACACATAGAGAAATTTCTGTTAAATGCAGTATACACTTAATGATTCCTGTGTCAGGTTTTTTTCACATTCTGACCATTTCACAAGTTTATTGACTTTTAGTTAACACTTTGATAACAATTGATAATCATTTACTTAAATGATAAGCAAATGCCATTCATATGTTAAACTCACTGAATAACATTGAGTAAAGCAGTTACCACCAGCCCATTCAACACTGAGTCATAGCTTCCGTTCAGGACCTGCTGTTCAGCAGTTTCCCAGTGTTTCCAAAGTTTTCTCACAGTAGTTTCATAAGAAGTTTCAATTGACACAAATCATAGCATTAATTTGGTTCAAAAATACCTCTAAGTTCATCAAGTCCAACCATTAATGTTGCCAAGTCCACCAGTAAACCGTGCTCTTAAGTGCCACATCTACATGCAGCTCTACTGCAAAAAATGGGCAGTCTTGTCCTCACTCATGGCTGCCAGGTTCTTGTTTCTCTCCTTCTCCCCTAGTTCATACGTCAACTTAAACACTCAAGCCATCAAATCCATTCTGACTACTGAGGTAAGTTCACATAATCTCTATGGGTGTATTTTTGCCAGGTTTAAACCAGTCCATAGGTTACTGGTGTGGCTCTCTGTGTGGCTGCACTAAGGCTGCCCAGACTGAATGGAGGAGAAAAGTGCTGCACTAGCAGAAGGTAAGTAGAAATAACATGAAATGCATGAAAATGAGATATGGCTTCTTTTGATGACAAGACTAGAATATCCTGGCTTAATTTCCTTGAGAAACATTGGCGTAATGCATAATCTAGGCATGAAAGTTTGTGTTTCTCCTAGTGCTTCCAGTGAACAGCAAGAATTCTTGGGACAAGTGAAGATATTCGAGGAAAAAATATAGGAAAGTGGCCAGGACAGTCACTTCTGAGGGCCCAGATAATTTCCAGAGCCCACTCTGTCTTACAAGTGGTGTTTCATACTTTGATCAAACCCCAGAAATAGTAAAACATAAGAAAGCAGTGCACAAAGTGGTTTTCAATATCAGTGTGTCTGGTTGCCAAAACTTCTCATGCAAATCAGTTAGCACTAGAAAGCGATATTTGCCTGCATGACCACCTGAAAATTGCCCAATCTATATATATACAAGCAGACAGAATTACAGATTCAGTAGATGAATAGCCCTGCATGTTCACTTCCAGTAATCAGCATTGTTATGTCAATAACTGACTTGCCCCTTCTGAAGTATTTCCATTGCATTTACTGCTTTATTTCTTAAAGCTCTAACAGCAGAAATGTCTTTTTCTTTGTTTTACTTCTCTAATTTTGGTTATTATGTGTAACAAAGTAGTTACAAAAAATTATGAGAGAACTAGTAATAGGAGAGCCTGATTATAGTTTAAAAATAATTGGCATTTCCAAAAGTCTGACTCTGTAGTTCAACTGACAAATTAGCCATTATGATCCAATCACATCCCAGTGAAGCCTGACTAGTTGTGTTCCGATGATTTTTGCCTTTTTTTTTTTTTTTTACAGGAATCTTTTTTTGACCCAGTTAGGGCAGCAATGAAGGCCTCTTTCTATTACTAGCTTTAAACACTTTCACCTCAAGACCAATACAAAGAGAAGATGCATTTCAGAACTTTAGTCCTCTTGAAGCAGCACAAATCATAGCCCTTCCAGGTACTGAACTTGAATGGGGACCACTTACCACCTCATGGAAACTGAAAACATGCAGGAAGCAAGCAATATTGGTTTGGACACAAAGAGTTAAAAAAAAATCCATTTCCCAAAGAAATGGGGGAATCTACCTTCATTTTACAGTTTCCTTCACTTTGGGAAGAAAATGTTTGAGTGGGACAGAGCTGGAAATAGAAACATTCTTGTATTAAAAGACTTGTAACACTGGAAAAGAATACTACAGCTAAATCCCTGCTGCCTTCAC
Organism: Acropternis orthonyx; assembly: GCA_035583155.1. Taxonomy (NCBI): domain Eukaryota; kingdom Metazoa; phylum Chordata; class Aves; order Passeriformes; family Rhinocryptidae; genus Acropternis; species Acropternis orthonyx. The sequence goes on from JAWWEU010000111.1 coordinate 65,367,845, forward strand.
CAGGAGTCAAGTGAAAAGCCTGCTTGTTCCTGCCAATTAAAATCTGTGGTTTTCTTTTGTAACCCTAACAGTCACTTCCATAGAGGTTTTATAGTGTTTTGCTGCCTTTGGGTCTCCAAGGAAAAGGAGGCTAAGCACCTCACATTCACTTGGAACATACAACATTTATTACAATTATTCTGCATGTTTTAAATTTGTCTGAGTTCCATAAGAACATTTTAAAAGGGGAGAGACAAAATTATGAGACTGAACTAAACCCCAGGACAAAAATTTAGAAGTTGTATTAAATGCACCTGAAATAATTTCTTGGATGCATTGTCTAAGAAGGATACATTATTTCCTGAACTTTCCTCCAGGAGGTTCCCAAGACCTTGCATGAGAAGGAACATATGCTCCTTTGGCTTCTTTTTAATGCAGTGTCAGTAATATCCCATGACCATCAGTATCCTAGTGTTTTCCTGCATGTGCACTGTAAGGGAGTGAGAATACCAGGAATCCTCCTTCTTTTGCCTCTGAGCTTCCTCTGCTATTGTGTTTGTATGACCACTGTCCCCATCCAAAAACAAAAAGAAAACAGAAAAAGAGTACAGCACCACTGAAGAACCCAGATTTATAAGACTTATACCTTTGCAGTGGTTTTTCAATATTTTGAGGCATCATGAAGATGTATAACAAAAAAATCAGTTAGAAGAAACAGCATTTGGATAAACCAGACAGCCAAGAATAGCCAGTTGAACCACAATCTCATGGTACTTTCTACAAAGTGAATTAGGGAACAACAATATGGTTTTTTACATCTGTTGGTAATACAGTCAATATTTCTAGTTAGAGCTGTAAAAAAAGTATCACACCCAAGTATCAACTTTGTAATGTATTAGGAAAAAGAATATTCAGAACAGAACCTCACCTCCTTTCAGCTCTAAATGACTAACAGCAGGACTCTAGGACATGCATAAGAATCAATGTATTATTCAAATTGATTTTTTTCCTATAAAGGTTTTGAAAGTATGCTCCAACTACATTACTAGCATAAATTTTAATGTTATTACATCTGTCTTAAGATGTAACAAAACACTTCTTGTAGGCATATTAACAATGTATATTCCCAGACAAACAACATTTATTCATTTATAGCACAAATTAAAATTTGTCCAGGTCTTTCACCTCCATATTGGCCAAGTTCCATAGATAGCCTTGCAGTGTGGTAAAGAAACATGTCCAATCTTTCACTTACAGATAACTAAAAATTTATAAATATGTAAAATGAAATATAATGATCAAAGAAAACACCTAGAAAACTCAACATTTTAATTGGCACTAAACTCAATTCACAAGTTTTGCCACCCACACAATACCTGAAAGAGTCTGTCTCCTTGAGATCAGTGGCCTCTGGGTTTGTGCCAGCATGCAATCAAAATTCTCATTTACTTCTAGCACTTAATTTGAAAATAAAGGTATGAATTCTAGCATTTAATAATTTTCTTCTGATTACTCATAAATGTTTATACTATTCATTCTTAATCAGCTTCAGAAGTTAGAACATTTTCTGCACAATTGTCTCTCTTACTTGAATAAAGAAGAATCAATACATGTTTCCATTTTCTTTCTCCTGTTTGCTGCTCCAGTTAGTCTTCTCTGTTTTTATTAAGTTTTGCTTTATTCCTGAGATTGAATTCATAAGCTTAGCAAATGATGAGGCTGTCTCTTGTTTCAGTTCCTTAATTTCTCTCGTAAATTATCTGGCAGACCCTGGGGTGCTGGAGTGGTCCACTGTATCTTTTTCCTGCTCTTTTTCATTTTTCCATTACTTTGTGTGATGGGTTTGATAAATCCCAAAAAACTCAGATTAAGGTTTTAGTTTTAGCTAGGCCCCACTTCTGTGGGTCA
>JAWWEU010000111.1:65369831-65420594 GCA_035583155.1 Acropternis orthonyx
TCAGTTTTAAGTTTTTTTTTCCTCACTTCTTTTAACTGAAACTCTGTCACATTGGGAAGTGGTTGGCATTTTGCCAATAGTCAAACCAAAACAATAACATTAAAAACAATTAAAAAGTAAAAGTTTACTCACTAGTTATATTGTTTTATTAACTATACTGATGTCTCAGATTTCTCTGATGACTGCCACCTTTCATCAAAAAGTAGGGCCTGATTTTTAAGGCTTATTCACAGGTCAGACAAATGTCTTTTATCCTTGAAGCTTTACTGGAAACATTCAGTACTGTATCAAGTCACATAAACCTGGTCTGTGCAGAAAGGAATACAATTCTCCCTCCATCCGATCCACATTTACATCACACCAAGGTCACATTTTTTGTGACATGTACCCATGTTACCCCAAAGATTTACTTAAATTCCAGCATCTGAATAAACTTTGTTCAGATCCCACTGTTCAAGGACTGTGCTACTGTCTAGTGTAATACCACAACTGCACAGTCTCATGGTGTAGAGAACAGGTAGGAAACATCACAGATTCAAACACAAAACTCAGCCATTGATATCCTACCCTGTCCCTCAGGCATTATCAGGGAATCATTTTCAAGCAACTGGAGTGTTTGTGTGCTTCCCCCCTACTGCCGAAGAGCTTCTTACCTCTGCTGATGATGACTACGCAATATTTGTCCTCCTCTGGGGGAGGAAGGTAGAAAACCACCAAAAACATTACCTGCAGGCTCATCCATTCACCCAAGCAAAAAAGTCTGCCTGAAAAGCTGAATTTCCAGCCATCTGTGTCTATCATCTGCTCCAGTTATAAAAAAATGAGAGGAAGAATCCCTAGAATTTCCTAAACATTAACATGTAGACTAGAAACCAGTGTAAAGATAGAATAACAAAATTCACAAATTTTCCTAGTCAAGCTATTTAACAAGAGAGAAAGTGAAGAAATTCACCAGTTCTTAGTTTTCAAAGTCATTGAAGAGTGTACCAGATTTATTTGTCTATCATCACAATGGTTGCTTGCCATTTTTTTCTCTTACTACCCTCTTCAGAACTAAGAAATTACTGGGCCAAATTACTGTACTGAGAAATGGATTGCACTGCCCTTATCAATTTGTCATTCCTTTCCTTCATTCTTCTATTTATCCATTCAACTTTTCTCCCTGGAAGCAATTCAAGAAATCTTGCCTCATCTCTAATTCTTTTGTGGAGTTGCAATCACCTCTTTTGAAGATGCTTCCAAATCTGTGTCCATTCTTGTATGTAGAGGGATTTTTCTGATCCATATTCATTTTGCATGCAAAGGGTTAGCAGCAGAAAAAGGCTACTTGGAACAGTGTTTCAGAGGTAGCTGAATGGCTGCTGTGCCTGGGTTTCCCAACCTGCAGGGTAAGAAATCCATCCAAACTGTTTTAGGGTTGTTTTATTTCTAGAGCAGTGGATGTAAATATAGCTAAATTCCTCTTTTTTTTTTTTTTTTCTTTTTTTCTTTTTTTTTTTTTTTTTAAGTGGGGTACATCAAAAAGAAATCACTGTAAAAGAAAGATGGGAAGAGGAGAGGAGTTTCCCCAGACTGTAGTTCAGACATACTGTAAGCTACAGAAGAGGCAGACAGACCTGTGTCTCTGAACACAAACGGGGTGTCACCATGCACTGATCACTAATCACTACACCATCAAGAGCTAGATACAGCCTATCATGTAAATAAAACATTTGTAACATAAAGATTCCATTTTCCATTTAAGCTTGCTGTTTTCACTTTCTTCAACTTCAAATCTGGCTGCAGTCTATATTCTGCTTTTAATTTGGTACAAACAATATATTTTTTGCCATCATTTTCCCTTGCCTGCAGTGGGGTACCTGGTATTCTGGCAGATGCTGTGCTGAATTCTTCCATCATATCAGAGTGAAGGTTTTTCCTTTCTTCCAGCTCTTCTCATCATGCTATGCTCAGACTCTTGCCTGATTTTTCAAATGGTCAGACAATTGCCACATCAGGGAAGGAAAACTAAATTTCTGACTAAAGGGTACTGTGACAGCATAATTATCTCATGGCAGGAAGCCTTATTTACTTATTATCCAAACAGGTATAAAGAAAAGCAAAATCCCGCTAAGGGGAAAACTTGAGATTCTGTCTTCTGCAAAAGGGATTTGGAGGGCAGAAGAAGGATCATCCCTCCAGACTTACTTAGCCTTGGCTATCTCAGGAGACTAGGAGAATATTCTTGTTCTTTTATCATGGACCTATTTAGTCATCCAGGAGAAATGTCTGATTTTCCTTAAATTCCTTCATTTCTGATCATCTGATGCTCATGGGTACCAGAAGTTGGTCCAAATACCCTACTCTCTTGCACCTCCAACCTTGAGGACCATCCCTGGGCAGACCTGACATCCTTATATTAGTTAAAGGTAGACCCCAACCTATGGTCAGTATAGATCTAATATGCAAAGTGTATTTGGAGCATCCCTAAGGCAAGCTGCTTGGACTTCACCCAGAGATACTGTTACAAGAAGAGGAGGTTTCTGTTATCTTTTCAGTGTTAGCCTACTGGTTAAAACACCTACCAAACAAATGGGACATATAATCCCACAGCAGCATTTCCCAGATGAGAAAGATACTGAAGAGGGAGATTTTGAAACACAATCACTGAGGGGCAAGGAATACAAGATTCACAGGACCAGTTAATGAAAAATTTAAATGGGGTGTAAATCTGCTCAAGGATTTATGAGTTCAAGAGAACAGCCCAGGTGTCCTGGCTCTCTTCCAGAAAATTTCTTGATTTGATCCAGTGCATATGCAACTTAAAATGCATAAACTTCCCTAAGAAAGCAGAAGAAAGGTGATAAACATAGAATTACCCTCATAACTTCTACAGCATTAGATAATGAAGGAAGTAGTAAAAGTAGCAGCTCTAAATGTGCATTCATTGTGAATTCAGAAGACTCACCTTTTAAGAAGGAATGAACAACAGCCAGTGTATATATTTCGCTGAGAAAAATTCTTTAATAAATTCCAACAAGTGCAGAAGCCAAGGGTGGATACTACTGAGACAAACATTATTTTTCAGAAAATTTCTGTAACCAAATTTAAGAGAAGATTAAAAAAAAAAAAAAAAAAAAGACAGTAAGAAAATTTGAAAACTAAAAGTTCTTGAGAAATTTTTAGGCATGCTGTTCAGCTACTACAAATCCCCACTGGAATACATGGCTTTATGATATTTCAAGTAGAATGTTGAAGAAGAAAGGAATGCAAACGTCTTCTAAATTCTTTGGCTTTATTTCTGTATCTTCCATTTGATAAATAAATTAATAAACATTTCATGCAGAAGTTATTCTTCATTTGGGGCAACAAAGAAACTATAAATATCTGAAAAGAGCAATGCACATTATTATCTCAACAATGACAGAAAATATTATATTAAAGGGGTGCAATGTGACCAACTTGAAACAGCCCTCTGGGGAACAGAGTAGGCTAGTGCGCGTTCATAGACAAAAAGTTAGGAAAAAATCTGAGACTGCTTGACATGAGCAGCAGCAGCAAAGCTGTGCCCCTCCAATGTAGACTGCAGCTCTCCATTATGCCATGTGTTCTTTTCTGTGAGCCAAAATTCTACTCATATCACTGAAGTTTCTCACAAATAAATCTAAAACAAATACATGTGGCCCACAGATCTCATCAAAGAATTTTCCTTTACATGTGGAAAAACAAAAAAGCATGCGCATACTATGTACAAGATAGAAAGCGGCTTTGGTATTTCTGTCAGTTGAATTCTAAATGCTTCTTTTAAATTGCTAAGGAATATGCATGTTTTGAATTGCTAAGGAAAACATTTTTAGACTTATGATAGTAAGCTGCTAGTCAGAAACCGGGATAATTAATTTAGAAGGCATAAAAGTATATCAATAACAGACAAAGTAAACAACAGGTTACGAGACCCCTAATAAAAATACATGCAAAACTTTCAGATCTAAAAAGTGTGCTAGAAAGACATGCACTTCTCACATTTCATAACACCCAGGTCATGCTGAAGATAAATAACGAAATCTAAAGCTGGACATTTTTGAAATAATTTACATAGTGCTCCCATGATAAGTGAAGATCAAGTAGAATAATTAATCATCCTTTCTGAGCCAAAGAGATAGGACCAGCCACAAAGACATGCAGGAATAATGAAGAATTAAGATTAGCTGGTTTTATCGGGAAATTCAGTCTACTTAGAGAAAATGTTGCCTTTAGTCACTGAGATGTATGAATAATAATGAGAACTAAAACACTATAAATAATCACTCTCATTGGCATAAAAGGAAGACCCAGATATTACTAAATGTTATAGGGGATTTACTTAGTGTAGGTTTGTTTAGACAGTCTCAGCTCTTCATTGAGGTAGCTGATATGCCCAAGGAACAAGAGAATGACAGTGGCTAAGGAGAGTGCAGAGGGACACAACTCCTCAGACCCTGGACCTGTTCTTGTTCAGCTCCTCATCTCGTATTAAATACATGCAAGATTTCCAAGGGACTGGGAAAGAAAGTATTCCATGTTTTCTTAAAATGTACCTGAGAGTATTTTGGAAGGCCCAAGGATAGCCAGGAGTCACAAACCTAGAGAGACTGAGCCATGGGGACTCCACCTCTGCTGCTAACTTGCTGTGATAGACCTTTTTGTCCAAGATCTTAGAGCAACCAATTAACTGATTCTTTTCATACCAAATTCCAATAGAAAACAATAAAATTTAGGCATCGAAAACGTCTTATGAGATCTCAAGGCTTTTTCAACCACCTGTAGTCTGTATGTGGAGCTGAAAGCCCTGTATGAAAGAGCTGTATGAAAGAAATGTCTCAAGAAGCAGGCTAAGACAAAAGTGCTAAAAAGATCCTAAGGCCTACTGCTTATACAACATTGGGTTCCTTCACAAGAAGAGGTGCTAAGTAAACATAAGATATATTCCCACAGACAAGGAGTTACTTGCAAAAGTAGATTGAAGGGAACGAGATACAATAACTTTGTGTCCATGGAATACCATAAAGCAAATTAATGCAAAAGCCAAAGGTTAGTCACACATTAAGGAGATGTAAGACATCTTGTCCAAAAAAGATGTTATATTAGGCCTTCAATGGACCACATATTCCCCAGGAATAACTAGGAAGTCCAAACTTTTCTGAGCCAATATAACACCCTTTCCAAAAACAACAGCATTTTTTTAAAAAATAATAAAATATTCCTTAATGTTCTGTATTGTGCCATGAGGCTCCTAATATGCCCTACATTCTGGCACCAGAAATATTTACTTAAAGCCCTTCCTCTACTCCAAGACTTCTCCAACACATCCATCCCTTAAGGGGAGCTTATTCTCATCATCAAATACTGGTGCTTACCTGTCCCAGGTCTGTTTTCTGTTGCCCTTCAGACCCATCAGGCATGACCTGATCAATGCAAATAAGGAAGCAGTAGCTATGAGGACTACAAATCCCTTCAAAGTCATTCTGATACACCTTTATCTCACAGGTACAGCAATCCATAATTCATCCAAGTGACTCACAATGATCAGGGTAAAAAATGCCACAGACCAGTTTGTCTTCCTTTTCCAAAGGAGGATCACAAGTTAGGTCTGCCGAGATTTGGGGATCTGTGCTTATGAGATAGCCCCAACCCCTGCCTAAAAGACTGGATAAGCCCAGACTTTTCTTGGTTTGGTCAGCACCTTGGCCACAGCTCCAAGTGCTGCCCTATTCAGACAATGCTTCAGATCACAAGACATGACCTCCTGCTTTAACAGGCTGCCATGAAAATCCAAGAGGCACGTTTCTTGTAAAAGTAAATCATGCCTGGCAAATCTGCTGGAGTTCTTCCTCCACCTACAGGGTGTGTTACAGAGAAGATGAAGCCAGACTCAGAATCAAATATTCTGATTAACCTGCAAAGCCCTTCACAAAGCCACGTGAATTATATCTTCTGACACACTCTTTTTAATTCTTTTGGATTACTTCTGTGTAACCTTACTGAAGTCCAATCTTCCGTCATATCCTCTAAAAAAAATGGTTCTACTATAAGACCAGGAAAAAAAACCATAATTGCATGCCTGACATCTGTTCATTCTTTTAAAAAACTCGATAACTAATATCTGAAGAAAAGGAAGAGTTACAAAGTGAAATTCTTCTCTTCTGTTCCAGTTTTAACTGAAGCATTCCATCTTCAAACAATTACTCCTGTCCATATTATGAATGCCAATAGCTCATCTTCCTGTGATATAAAAATGGCCTGCTCATGTCCTCTGGAGCCCCTGGGTTGTTTTGCAGCATCTACTGGTGTTCTTGGACAGTTTCAGAACAACCTTCATCCATTAACTTGGAAATTTTCTCATACCCTAGAGAGTCCCTGTATTTTGATATTTTCTGTTTTGTAGTTTTGACCACAGACATGGTGACTGTTTTTATCTGCAAGACTAAGATAAAAATAAGTTAAAAGATACCAAGTTGCCCATGTAGAAACAACTTTAACTGAAAAACTGAAATTAATTGTGGTGGTCTAAAGAAAGACTGGAGGGTGAGGAGGCTAGCCATGGTTTTCTATCATTATTTTACTTAAATAATTCTTTCCTATCCCTTGGCACTGACAGCAGGACTATCTTCTATGGTAGTTTTCAGATGAAATTTGAAAGAAAAAACCACTTCAGATGATTTGCTGAAGTGAGTTCTCACCAACATAAATGGCAGAGATCTTTAACTCATACACCCCTTGAAACTGCATACCTTCTCAAATTCTTACCAAGTGGAATGGCTACATGGAAAACTAAAAACAGGACAAGGGATCCCTATATACAGGATACATTAGCTTGTCAGAGGTCCATTATGATAGACCAATGATGCTTTGGGTGTTTTTCTCGCAAGTGTAACTGCATAACTGCACAGATACCAATAGACACAAAGTGTGTCAAACTGTAAAATAATCCATAAAAAGGATAAGCATTAAGAATTTTCTATTTATGATGTTTTAGTTGCTGCTTTGCTTAGTTTATTGAACCATCAAATTAGTATAATTGAAGGTGACAAATACACTCTTTCAAGAATCAATTTGGACTTCCAAATATATCTCAAATTAACGTTCTCCTATATTACCAATTTTACTGAATTTTTCAGCACTTATTTAGAATAATAATATATTTTATACTAGGTAATGCTTATGTATAGCCTTTGAGTTTGTTTTAAAACTACTATAAGAACAAAACCACTTCCATAACTCTAAATTTTTCATCGTATCTGGATACTAATTCCTTCCAATCGGAGATGTATTTGCAATAAGCAAAGCTAGTATTTTCCCACCAATTACTATAAAGCTGATTATGCCATTCTTTAATTAACAAAACAGAAGACAGAGGTGATATTAAATGAAATCTGGGCTTATGCATAACCCTATATAGAACTATTATAAGCCAAAAAAATTGTCGCTATCAATTCCAGTTTGGTTTCTAAATGAGAATAGTTCTGATATAGATCTTGAAATTTTTCTAGAAGAATAGTCCCTAATTCAATATTTTTATCAGCGTATATAATGTTACTATGCCTCGGTAAGTCAAGAGTTTTGGCCAGGCTTATAGCTATAACAGCAAATTTACCATTAGCACTTTATTATCAATAATGGAAAGATATTACCTCTCTTGCATCCTGGAACTGCTATGAAATATTTTGATCACCACTTGAAAGCAATGTAGCCAAAATCTTAATGTGCACACTTCTAACAGAATATTTGCAATTGGAAACCTTCAGTCTTAGGGATAAGAATAGCCTTGTTTTCTTGAAGACACTCAAGATATTGTTAAATAATTAAATCATAAATTAATGTTTCTCCACGTTTTCTGTGGGCATAATTTAAAAGTGACCCAGGAATCTTTAACTTTCATGACTTTGTACATATACACTTTTTTTTTTTTAAACAAAATCGGAGCTTTTTCGTTACTAAGCAGTTATCTATGAAGGTAATATATTTTTTCCTTTGCACCACATTTGGTATTTCCAAAATAATTTCTTAGGCACCAAGGTCTTTCACTGGTAGAGAACATGTATAAAAATTGTAAAGGACAAACTGGATAAAAGTTGTTCCACACCTTTTTAATATTATCTCTCTTCTTACTAATGGACCTTCTTTAGTGTTATGAATGTTATTGAAATTGCTGTTTCAAACAGAAATCACCTAAGCTAAAGATAAAACTACTAATACCTCTTAGGTTTCTAGCACCCATAGGTAAGGGATGCTGTTCAAACAACCACCTACCATTCATCTTTATTTGTGGTAAATTTGGAATGAACACAAGAAATTCCTGTGAAAGCTGACTGTGGAAAAGGTACTTCTAAAGAAGCTGTAAGAACTGCAAGCCCTGCTCAGACTTCTTCATCTGGTGTAGTTGTGACTCATCAGAAGTTTGTTCATTAGGATTGTGTGTTTAATTCCAGCTCAGTATATATATTGATATGTCTCTTCCCTATGTTTCTTCTATTCTAACTAGGTGAATAGATGGCACGTCTACAGGATGAACGTTTGCAACTTAAATACATCAGCAGAGTGTTCTTGAAGCAAAAATATTTGCTGTGGAGTAGGTTGCATTACCCAGCAGGACCAGGAAATTATTCTTCCCCTCTATTTAGTACATGTGAGACCACTTCCGGAGTGTTGTGTTCAGGTTGAGGTTCACCAATATGAGACATAAGCCCACCAGAGCAAGTCCAGCAAAGGCCACCACGGTGGTCAGTGATCTGGAACACAGGACAGCCAAGGAGAGGTTGAGGAAGCTGGGCTTGTTTAACATTAAGGGAAGGCTTCAGGGAGGGATCTTATTGCAGTCTACAGTTACCTAATGGGAAAATACAAACAAGATAAACTCAGGCTTGTCTGAAAGATGCAGAACAACAGAATGAGAGGCAACAGAAACAGGGAAAGTACAACCCGATAGCAGAATATTTCTATTCTTCACCACTAATAAGAGTGATCAAACACTGGAACTTGCTCAGAGAACTTAAGGAATCTCCATCTCTGGAGATATTCAGAACTTGACTGGTCACAATCTTGAGCAACCTGATTTGAGTGGCCCTGCTTAGCATAGGAGTTTGATTAGACAGTCCCCAGAGTTCCCTTCCAACTTAGACTACTCTGTGAGTCTGTGAAGTGACAACAGCTACATGCTGCATTTGTTTGTGCACCAAAGAGGACTTGGTCATGTTGTCATCGTTGTGTAAATGTGTTTAAGTGCCTTCTGGACAGGACCTGACACACATCTCATCATTTAAGCGAGGAGGATATGTGCAGATGGGCACCTGTCTGTACATATATGTCTGTATGTTCTTTATTAGGAGATACAAATCATCACTTCTACTTTCAATAATTAACCGCTTTGAAAAAGACATCATCCTTTTTCCAACTGACTGGTTTTGTACTCCTGTGAAGTGTTAACATAACTTCCCATGCTGTTTGGTGTGGCAGGCTCTTAGTCCACAGCTCTGCCCTGCATGTGGTATCAGCACGTTTCACTTTGCCATTACTCTGTGTTTTAGTACCAGCTCAATCCCTCCTTCAGAAGACGAATATTCTATCTTGTCTCAGATGAATGCTACCTATAAGCTCAGTTGCCTAACACCAAGCTAAAGTTCCTCTACAGTCAGCAGAGAGAAAAAGGCCCCTCCAGAGAGTGAGTCATCCTCACTTCTCTTGGAAACAAGGGTGGTAAATTTCTGAACACATGCAAATCTTCAGATATGTACTCTTTAGACAGTATTTGTTTCTTTATCTGTCTTCATTGGTGAAGCTTTCAGTGAGGCACAGAGCAGAAAACCCTGAGATTTTTGGAACAATTTGGAGTAATTGTCAGTGTGACCTGCAGAAAAAGGCACTAAGAGCAAGAAAAAAAAAGGAGCTTTATAGCACTGGTTTCATATATAAAAAGTGGAGGGAAAAAAGACATATGGATTACTTTGATCTCTGAAACACACATTACAATTTTGTAGACAAAAGCACCTTACCCAACTATGCCCTTACAAAAAGGTATGGTATTTATGCAACACTCCAACTACGAAGTCTCCTTCATTACACCCAGGAACCTAATTCAGAAATTAATTCCTTCTCTTTTGCTTCTTTTCCAAACCCTGCACCAGTAGCAGTAGTTTTCATAATTGTGACAAAATTGTTTTGCCAGTCTTACAGTGGCATGAAGAGCCTGTTATCATCATGTCATACAGTACTGAACCTCTCCTGGCTAAAGAAACCCACAGAGCTGTTGAGACAACAGCAAGTCCCAAAAGCTGCAAATGGAAGCTTGTATGACTGCAACGCACAGCAATCAAACTGTAAAAAAAAAAAAAAAAAATTAAGGCTCTCCAATTGAAGAATGTCAACAGACAATTTTCACAGAATTTCACAGAATATGCTGAGTTGGAAGGGACCCACAAGGATCTGTAAATCCAGCTCTTAAGTAATGGCCCACACAGTGTTCCAACCTCACAACCTTGGTGTTATTAGCAACATGCTCTAACCAACTAAGTTAATCTCAGGGCATTTTACGTCATACTTGCTCTCTGCTGTCTCACAGGTCTTCTGTTCTTCCCTCTGGCACCATCTCCAAAGATTCAAGTTGTGTCAATTAATTTCAGATCAAGACCAGAGTGTGCCAACAGCCTGCAGCTCCTGCTGAGTTCTTGCTGCATGATGAGGAGCCCACTGATCCAGGAGGTGCTCCAGCAGCAACGCTCCGGGCAGCTGACAGGCGTCAGCCCATACGGCCAGCGTGCAGGGACAGACTGGAAAAGAAACACTCATATAAATGTCAGCCAAGTCACCAGGGTGCCCAGGCATAACAAAAGAGGCATGTTAGAAACTCTCCTCGCTAGACAACTGTAAAGGAGTTTCTTCATGGAATGACAGGAACCCAGCCTCTTTTGGAGATAGAGGACAAAAGGATAATGTGTCTCTCATCTTACTCTCCTCCTGTGTGGAAGAGAGAAGATAAACTCATTTCCTTGCATATTTCTCGACACGTCTGTAAATAAAAGACTACCATTAGCACTTTTCATCAGACATCATCTGCGTGTCAAAACTGTTTAGGGTATGACTTGAAATCCTCTCCTTCAGAGAGCATGCAAGCAAGAAAAAGCTGCCTTTGATTTATTAAAGATGAACTACCAGTGCTGTAAAAGGCAGAATGGGAATGCACACACACATCCTACGAGCAGGGCAGGATGAATACTGCCCTCACATTTATATATAAAAGTTCAGTCCACAGCCTTTCCTATTTATTAGCCTGTCAACATTCATACAGTCACCGTACATCTACACCGACACTTTTTGAGAAGTCTACCTGTGTGTTATTTGCTCATGATTACACCAATTTAGATACAGAGTGCTTTCCTGTCTGCATGAAGCATTTTGACTTGGGAATTAAATTTTGGAGATAAATAATGTATGAAAAGGAACATATGGGGGAAAAAAAGTCTTTCCAGTCCCTTTCTTTTTTTTTTTTCTTTTTTTTTTTTTCAGTCAAATGAAAGGCAGGGTGAGATTAACAAGAATTCAAGCACAGAAAGAAAGGGAAGAGTAAACTACTGAGGACAAAAAGCTCAATGTCTGGTTACTGCATCACTTCCAAACTACAACCAGCTCAGAATTCAGCTCTGGATCTCTGGAAGTGCTGGGGATATCAGCATCCAGAGCTGTGCCATGGCTGCACAGGAGCTGATGGAGGTACCACCTTCAAATTACTAAATGTAGTCCTCAGCTGAAGGCAAACAACCAACCACCTATATCACAGTCACAGAAGCCATTAACATGTATGACACCAATGTCAGGGAGGTATGGTACACTGTAGCTATTGAGCGGGTAATGCCTACAAGCATTCCTGTGCTTCCCCTCATAATTGTTGTATCTGGGTGTGTTAAGTAACCTCTGAGAGCTGATGCCAGACTGCTGTTCTCAGGCAGTGCTGTGCTAAAGGTCTTGCTGGTATCTCAGATGCAGAAATTCTGACAACGTTGTGAGGTTTTGGGGCCCCATTGCTCTCCACCAGCTCCTACTTCCCATCATAATATAACATCTAGAATTATCCTAGTGGGCAAAGCAGTTCTCTTCAAAAGAGCAGGAGATAACTGTGGATCGTGACATGTAAACAACACTGACAAAAACAGTCAGACCTAGTTCTTTGCATAAAGAGATACTTAAAACACTATTGTTTCATATTCTTGGCCTATGACCAGAAGAAAAGGAAAAGAACTTGGTGCAAGCCTGTCTTTTATGCTCCTTATTTCCCAAATCTAAGGCTGTTGTTTTCTTTCGTACAGCTCTCAGAGGCTCTCAGTTATTAAATCAACCAAAATGAAATAATCTTCAGAAGCCAAGTGAGAAGCAGTTCACTATGGAAGACAGCTGTTGGACAGCTTTGTTGTCATTGCTAGTTTGGTTTTGTTTTCCATGCAGCACATTATGAAATGCATATTATTAGCAGCTGGGGCCCCCTGTGTCCTGTTCTGCCCTGCTGCTCTGAAGAACCATGTGCTCTCACTATCAGAGGCTGTGCAGAAGCAAGTATTTGCTCATTTTGGTGACTTCCAGGCTCCATCCACTTTCCCAAGGAGGCAGCAGGGGGCATGGGCTTGTCAGTCATGGCAGCACCTGCAAGGCTAAAAAGCCTTTCAAAGCAAGTGTTAGAGGGGAAACAATCCAGTGTGAGGAAGACAGTTTGACTCTGTGGACCATGTCCCTCAGCACATCTCTCCAGCTGCTCATGCTACCCGCAGGCAGGGTGACTGGCAGACACAGTGACAACCTGCCCTCCTGCATTAATGTTTCATGCAGTTCAAACTTCAGCCTAATGCTCAGGGAGCTTAGGGACAGATCTGGCAGAGCCAGACTCCATCACAGCCCTGAGTAGTTTTCTCTTTCTAAATAACCACCATCAGGCTGCTACTGCTTTTTGTGCCAAATGGCACCATGCTGCAAAAAAAGCAGATTGAGGCCATGTCAAAAGTACAGCAGTCCCTATAACCCTGAGCCTTCCCTCACAATGGTTCATATCTGCTATTCCCTCTGGTAGGCAAAAGGACCAATGTCCCTTGAAATCTGTCAACCAACCATGTGGCTTCAGTATAATTTCATTTTTAATATATTTTTGAGGTGGCTGGCAATGTTTGAAGCCCTTCCTGAGCCAGCTAAATCTACCTCCCATGTTACTGCTCACAGTCCAGCATTCAGCTTTACATCTCATCCAGTTGTTCAGCTGGCAAGGAAAATAAGCGAGCATGGCACACAACACAGCAGAGCACTAAAGGGCAACAGGAAAAATCACACAGGTTTCTTCCCAGTGGGCAGTCTGAGCCCACTGATGTGAACTCTCCTGGTGCTGGAGCATGCTCTGGCCTCACAGATAATCTTGGACATGCAACAGAGTAACACCTGGCTCAAAGCAGATAATTAGCTGTAGCAATAGAAACTCTGCTGGAACAAGCCACCATCCATCGCTTTCCCTCATGGAAGCCTCAGGCTGGTAAGGCAAAAGCCTTTGAGCAAGGGAAACTGAGACAGAGCCATTTCCAAGCTGTCTCTTCTAGATGGTATTGTGTGAAACTATGGAAATTTAAAAAGCATTACCTGCCAGGAGCAAATTGGCTCTCCTTCCAAGCACCAAATGTATCATATAACATGGCCCCAGCTCAAACCATGGAAACTTGCTGTGTCAGCACATTTGTATTTGTGTTTTGGCAGGAAAGTGTAAGTTCTGGGGGTAATTAGCAATAATGATGCTCAGCTTTAGACCATTTGAACTGAACACAGACATTCAACCTAAATTAACAGCGTAACTCAAGCTCAATATGGACAAATTAATCTGTCCCAAAGCTACTCCTCACTATCTCCTTTTTCTGTGGTAGAGTATAATGCATCCTGCCTGTCATAAAAGCTTTCACCTCAAGACCACTTTCTGTACAGGCATCCTACTAGATCTTCACACCTAACAACGTTTGAATGTGTCTCTCTAATGCTCAGCTACGTGTTAACACCATGGTTTGCTACATAACGTATCTAACTTCTGTTTTTTCCATTTCACAAAATGCTTCTTATTTTACACTGCCAAAAATATAACCTTTTCTGCATCAACTGCAGCAACCATTTTCTGTCCAATCTTACCTACAGAACAGTTTGACCTCTCCAGTCTTATCACCCTTTTCTTCAACCATTTCTTCTTTTCTGGCACACTGAGTGTCACTCAAGTTACCTTAAACTCTCACAGCCCTGTTTCCTGCTGCCACGCATCCATTTGCTTTGCCTCGGTCAGCATTGATACAGACTCCTTGTTCTGCATTTCTGATGGCATGAACAGCCATCACAAAGTCCCTGCAAAATCTGCCAGTTACAGACATCTCCATGCCTCCTCATACACAGATCCTCCCACTTTGAGGGAGTAAAAGAGCTCAGAAAAGGAACGTGCTGAAAACCTGAGCTGCTTGTCCGCTAAACCCCAATAACCTGCCACGTGCTCAAGGGGCTCTTTCAGAACACCAGCAGCTCGAGTAGCTAACTCTGGTTCCTGCCCTGTGCTGCTTCTTTTGTCAAAATCCCACACTACTGAAAGGGGATGAGCCAGCCCAAGCTGACAGTCCAGCAAAAAGAGCTGAATTAACTGAGTGAGAGAGCAGGGCCAACTGCACAGGGATTGCCCAGCCCTTTGCATCCACCAGGGCTCCCTCTAGTGCAGTGTCAGCCCTGCTGCCCTTGGAGCCCTTCAAGCTCAGAGCACAGAACTCATACAACACAGTGTGGAGGCCACTGCTCTGTCTGTTTCAACACGCATATTTCGGGCTGGTCAGTCTCATATTTTGCTCAGACAGGCCATCTGCTATCAATTACACTGAACATGTGAAAGACAGTGTGACAGGAAGAGTAGGGGGAATAAAAGTTTTGCAACCATTACAGAGAGACAAAATTTTCATAAATAAAAAACCTAGAATATAGACAAATGAAACTTGCTACTGAATGTGTAACTCAATATTTAGCAGTCATACAATTGCACAGATACTGTTAAAGGAAGATCCAGAAACAAACTGAACCCTCAGAGGTATGATCAGAGGCTTCATATTAAAAGGCCATATGCAGTTGCTAAATAGATGATTAGAGCATGAATGGTGCTTTTAGGGGCATCTGTATTCAATGCAAAAGCAAACATCCCTCACTGAATTGTGAAACAGTTGGCTAATTAAGGTTACTTATAAAAATAAGGGAAAAGGTGGGGGTGGGGAGGAGAAGCAATGGTAAATTTCTTGACATAAATTCTAATGACTTTCCACACTCTTTTTTTCTACCCTCTCTTGAAGGCCACACTGCCTTATATTAGGTCTCTTTGGGTTTCTCTCTAACTTATCCTGTAATATCAAGGATAATTTGGGTAGAACTTGAAAACCCTAAAGTTTCTAGGAGAAAAAGCTTAACTAAAAGATTTGCCATGCCTGGTAGCAATATTCCAGATGACACCAAGAATGCAGTTTGTGCAGAAAGCATAGGTTTTTAATGTTTGACAATTTTCTCTCCTGTTGATCTTCTAAATTATCTTTTTTGAAATATATATCTTCAACTTTTTCAGTTTTCCTGATGAATATTTAACTTATATTTAAGATAGCCTGATAATGCTGAGCATTTTCTATACAGTTGCTCTTTGTTCTGCTTTATTTCTATACTTCTATTCAAGTAACTTCATCAGCACAAAGGTAGCTAATGAGTAGCATTATAGTTTATAGCTCACAGGCACAACTGAGAGCCATTCCTAGATTTTTGCTACTAGTTATTTTAAATAATGCAAGTACCTCTCCAGCAATCATCATTTCAGCAAAGTTTTCAGTAGGCAGACCAAAACTGACCTGCTTGTGCCCACTGCTTGGGTTTGTGTTCACCTTCTCAAGAGCTGTCCCCAGGTTTCTGTTCACATTTCCCTACTTGTGAATAGCATGCACCTTGTATAGCCTTGAGAGCCTTGTATGACATTCTCAGAAAGTGGATTATGAGAGACGACAACTGGTAGACCATGAATATTTACTGAGAAAAGAGCAGATTGCCTTTTAGAAAGGTTTTGTCCCTCTACTGGCCTACAAGGACTGCAGCCAGAATTTTAGCATCCTTACACTCAACATTGATGTGTCTTAACCTAGAGGGAATATTTTCAGTATTTCAGTGTAATATACAGATAGACTCCATGAATCTAAAGATATCCATAAAATTCCTCCCTGTCCACTGGCTACCATGAGCAGTCACACAACTCACCCAGTGCAAGGTGATGACCAGTAAAGGAGAACAGTCATTATAAATGAAGTCTTATGACAGAACAAGACTCAGAAGGAAGCAAAAGCTTGAAATGCAACTTCTGTAGCACTGAACCAAACACAAACCAGTGCTGACCTCAAATCAACAAGAAGCTCTGAGGAAGTTCAAGTGTCCAAATATATCAGTTCAGTGGCCAAACTAGTTCACTGTAACTTCTCAAAATAGAAATGCTAATGAAATAAAAGTTATTTTCAGCAGTTACTACATATTGCTAACTGTAAATGAAATACTGCATTCAGCTCTTTCAATAGGTGGCAGAATAAATCATTGCTAGTGGTTCATCTCACCTAACAGATTTTAGTGTTGGTCCTCATCCAGTTAGATCAAAGACCTAAGCGTGCCAAACCAAAACCTTATTTCTATACAAATTCTTCAGTATTGACTTTTGAACTCATTTGAAAATGTGATCCTGAAATAACAGTTAAAAATAAAGCTTTGAAACTTTTAAACCACATTGTCATACAAGGCTCAGATTTTGTAGTAAACATCATGTATATAATAGCTTTAAAATAGAAATTACATAATAATAACAACTTAGTACCAGTTCAGACATAAACTAAAAAGTTTTGTATTGGATCATGTTGAGCACAAAGAAATTTCTGTCAGTGCTACAATGTAACTGAGTTGAGCCATAAATCTCAGAAATTATGAACACGATTGTAAGTCTTTCTACTGCATCTTTACACTAAGCTCTAAATAGTGCTCTTTTCATATCTAATGACTTTTTTTTTCTTTTTTTCTGCTACAGGCTGTGGCCAAAACACACCATCATATTATTAAAAATGTTTTGAAATGAATTTGAGCTGGATTGGAGTTTGATTGTAATATGATTGGAGTACACAGGGGATTTTTTTAGCATCAGGTGATTAACTCTATGGGCAAGTATTCAGGTAAGTCAGAAACAGGCAAACATTGTCAAGTATTTCTTTAAAGACATAATTACCATAACTGCCATTCTTCCACTGAATCCAAATCAGGAAAAAAGCCTCAGATTGCTGCTGCTATTTAATTGCTGGACTGTGTTTCCTGCTGGCTTCAGTAGGTTTTCATCATTTAATGTATTTGTTAATAGTTCAAGAAATGTAGGGACTCTTTTCTATGGCATGATCCAAGTAAAACCATCATGAGCTCTTTGGAAAGAAAAATATATGTTAGGAAGTAAGGTCTCAAATATAACATAAAACTAAGAAACAGCGGAGAAATGTTACATTAGTGTTCTTTTTTACTCAGTGTAAAAGAAAAAAAAAACAGAATGGATTAATGAGGACGTACTAAGCCATAAATACTAAACATCAGCCCACGTTTCACTTGGGGAATCGACCATTTTCCTTTGTTTACAACTCTGCTTTCTCATTTACCTGAAATAATGTTGGTACCAAACTACCAATCCCAGCTGTTAACAGCTGCCAGAAGGTTGTTTATGATCAATGCATTATTTTTTTCTTTTTTTCCTAAGATACAAGAAACTTCTGTATTGCTTAAAGAATAAAACCCAGCTTATTTCTATCTCCTTCTGTGCTAAGATTTCTTTTCCTCAAATAAGATTGAAAAAAGGGGTTGTAGATACTCCGTCATTGCTTTATTTTTAATGCATCATATCACACTGGATTATATGAGGTATCACTCAAATTAAATTTACTCCTGAGAGATGCAATAACTTTCAATCAAACCACAGGTACTCAGCGTCCTTCAGAAGCAGGTCTATAATGTAGGATGAATGAATGAGAGTGAGAACAATCACCTGGAGAAGAACCAATTACTGTTACTGGATGCAAAGAGCTACAGTCTTAGAAAAACTATTTTGATTAGTTGAATAACTCACAAATTATGCATGATCCCAAGAAAAGACATTCCTGGCAATGTAGTTCTCAGGTGAAATGATGCCTGCTTTCCAGGTCCAGATTCAAATGGCCCACACTCAGAAAGGCCTCAGTAGTGTCTTATTGTTACTATACTAGGCATCAAGAATAATAAATAAGCAGGAAAAAATCCCTAGCAAAACATGGGTATCTGCCCTATTAAGTAGTTTCCAAGCTGCTTCTGACTGGCTGCCTCTCACACCCTATATCTAGATACAGGTGAAGTTCGTAAGTAGGAAAAGTGAAGAGATGTGAAAAGCCAGTGTGCAGAACCCATCCCAGGAGAGAAACCCTGTGTGATTAACTGTGCCTGCACATCAGCTAAAGCTCTTCCCATCAAGCATTCAAACCATCTGTTCAGGTGTTCAAGGTCCTTCCAAGAGCAGGATGCATTTTAGAACCTTTTCCATCACTGACCCCAAGTTGCCCTTCAATAAAGAAAGAAATCCCTCTATACGAAGAGCTTCTGACAGCATTATCATAGAATCCACCCCACCTAAAGGACCTGCTTAACTCTTAAATTCAAAAGACCTGTTACTTATTAAGTATTAATTATTAAGTTTTGATCTCATAATTTATGAGTTTGTCTCAGCTGGTCACACGTATAGGCCAAATTAAAACAACTGTGAAGAAATAGCAAGCTTGGAAGCAGCTGTTTTCTAAAGTTGAGGCAAGGTAATTGTGAGGGCTCTTTCTGCTTTGAGGAAATGACGGTGTTTTCAGAAAACTTTTCATCCCAAGCTAATACTTAATTGTTCATAAAAGCATATGTTCAGTGATCCCACATTAGACACTTTATAATTTATGCTCAGCCTGTGGTTTTGGATGGTGTGTTAACTGCTTGTGAAAATTGTCATTTTTATAGGGTCTGGACCATTATGAACCTTCATATTTGTCATCTAAAAAGAAAAAAGATCATCATGTCTGCTTAATGAAATCATCATATCCTCATATAAATCACAACACTTGCAAAATGGAGAATTTTCAATGCACAAGGTGTCCACAGTCTACTGGGGCCCATTATTTTAGTGCTGCTTTGTCACACTATCTATCGCTTTTTGGGATGATCCCAGTGCTTTCGGCTTAAGCCTCGTGCCTGGTGGGATACTTCATAATTTTGATCTTCTCAGCTTTGAAACAGTTTTCTAAATTCTTTTTTTGTATCTATTGATACTCAATTTACATCATCTATGCTGGGCTGGAAAAAACAGTTCTGATTGGTTTACTGAGCCAATTAAATTTTTGTTGGCTTGTATTACATATTTGACTCCTGCTTTTCTAAACTCTACTAAATTTTTTAGGTCCTTTTAGCCCTAAAATCAATTTTCTTCCCTTGAAAAAGAAAAAAGAAACAAAAACCTACATGTAACTACAAGTTTATAGATCTAAATATGATTCAGCAAAATATGAAAGAATTATTATTTATTATTCAGACTAGATATGATCTAAAAACTCTACTAAGAATTGACATGCTTATTCCTTGAAAAAAAAGGGCTGTATCTGTATCTCTGGTGCTACAAGCATTAGGAGCCTTGCAGAAATTTGTATATGAGTAATTCTATATGCAAGAATATGCCATAGAATTTGCTGGGAATACATATTCATGTGTAAAGTTAGTAGAGCTACTTAGAAAT
This sequence comes from Acropternis orthonyx, assembly GCA_035583155.1. Classification (NCBI taxonomy): domain Eukaryota; kingdom Metazoa; phylum Chordata; class Aves; order Passeriformes; family Rhinocryptidae; genus Acropternis; species Acropternis orthonyx. The sequence goes on from JAWWEU010000111.1 coordinate 65,389,663, forward strand.
GTAAATTTACTTATAGTCATCATTAGTAGCAGGCCAGGAAGAAAATGTTATATATTCCAGTCCATATAATGACAACTTGCTCATCTAGCACATAGTGCATACTTCAGTACAGTATAGCTGGGTTACTTTTGACAAGCAAAAAGGATGTGAATCATAGTTAGTCAGCACAAAATTAAAAAGTGTTCCAAGAAGGCACTCATTTCGATTGCTTGGAATTTGGTTCTTGATTATATTTGTGCTGACTTTGGCTTGGGTAATTTTCTTTGTAATACCTGGTATGGAGCTGTGTTGTGGATTTAAGCAGAAAACAGTGTTGATAATACAGGGATGGTTTTGCTACTGCTGAGCAGTGCTTACACAGAGTCAAGGCCTTTTCTGCCTCTCATCCCACCACACCAGCAAGAAGGCTGGGGGTGCACAAGGAGTTGGGAGGGAACACAGCAGGGACAGCTGATCCCAACTGACCACAGGGATATTCCAGACCATATGGCATCATGCTCAGCATATAAACTGGGGGAAAGAAGGAGGAAAGGGCAGACCTTTGAAGTGCTGTTGTTTGTCTTCCCAAGTCACCATTACACGTGACGGAGCTCTGCTTTCCTGGGGATGGCTGAACACCTGCCTGCCCACGGGAAGTGGTGAATCAATTCCTTGTCTTGCTTTGCTTGTGTGAGACTTTTGCTTTACCTATTAAACTGCCTTTATCCCAACCCACAAGTTTTCTCAGTTTTCCCATTCTCTCCCCTGTTCCCCTTGGGGAGAGGTGAGCAAGCAACTGTGTGGGGCTTAGTTGCCAGCTGGGGTTAAACCACAACAATATCATAAAACAGTTGTTGCCTCAACAGAGACTTAGGTTTTTAGCAAACCAATTTCTCTAAAAACAAACACAACTCACCTCCCTACAGTAAATTCTGGATAATTCAACAGAATGCACAGACAATAAGCTTCTGGAAGACAGAAATGATCTCTTACCATACTGAGGACCGTCCCGTGCAAAAAAGCTGCCTATTAATGGAGTCTAGAGTAAAAATAATAAGCAATAAAAAGGAAAAAAGTGAAATCTATATAAGTTGCTTATGAAGAAAACAATGTAAGTGAGAATTATTTCTCATTGTACTTGCAGGGACATAACGTTTTGTTCTGTCTCTGTATAGTATATGGAGATAGGTACATCTTGTATTAAATTCTCTGTGTAGAGTCCAAGGCAATTCACTTTTTGCAAGGTTAACATTTTATACCTCAATTCATGGAACCCATCTCAGGATCTAATGAGCAAAGCTCACTGAGCTAAAAATATCTCTTTTCATTGCTTAATAACTCCTTTTAGCTAAAAAATGAGCACACTCAATTTCCACTGCAGGCAAAGGGTATGGGTATTCAGCACCTCCAGGAGACAGACATGGGGTCTGATTCTACCTGAATGTTTGTATGTGTGTATGTAATATGTACCGTGACTGTAAACCACATCTTTTACTGACTTAAGAAAAGTTGCAGAAGTTAAGAAGAAATCTGATCATGCTTACGCACTATTCAGTTCAAGGAATTGGGATTATGCCTGCAAATATATTAGCTCAAATAGGTTTTATGCATACATCTGCTGATCTAAGAATGAAGCCTCCAATGATTGGAAGATTTTTTACAAGCTATTTTGCCAACAGTTGAATACCATGTTATTTATGTCCCAGGAGAATGCTATAACAATTTAGCTGAGTGTAGTTTTAAAAATAAAGCAGTGAGGGAAATCCAATAGTCTTAACCTTTCATTCTTGTAACCTCCACTTAATTTCAAATGTCTGGGGTTAGGTAAAAGGATAGATTATAAAAAGTAGAAATGATCTTATACACTCTAAAGTAACGAGTTTTGTAATTAAAGTGATATTATTGTGCTGTGATCCAACTTTGTTTTAAACTCTGGAGTAGTGTATCAATTTGCAAGACCCACTCCTTTTGCTCTTTTGGTATACAGGCACAAATAATTCTGCAGTTTGACAAGTTTTTCAGGTGAGACTGAGAAACATCTGTAGTGCACTGGTTTTGTAGGCTTAGCAAATGGTTGCTGTTGGTAAGATGTGCAACATATGCCTGTTCAAAAATTCATTTCTTAGTTTCATATTTCTAGAAGTGCTGTAAATTGTACTCACCAGCCCGCAGACCAAATCCTACCTCATGAGCAATCAGTACACACCGTCAAGCAACATGAATCTGCCAGAGGCACAAATAATGAGTCAGCTTTTCCGAAGCTAATCCATAATTCTGGATTCCAAGACTTAGGTTCTGCTACATCATGCTGTATTTTCCCTGATTTAAGCCACAGTCATAATACTTGCCCACATGCAATACTTTCAGCACATTCATCACTCAGCCTATCACTGAACATATTTCTCAGTGAATTTTCCTGATGAACAATATCTTTCTCTCCTAGTAGTATTTCATTATCCACAATGTAAGCAAATTCATTGCTGAGCATATAGAAATTACTACTGGTGGACCATTTCAATCCTACTTGTTTAAGAAATATCAGAAGCAAACCTCAAGTACAGATGACTAGAAAAGAATTTCTGCAAGAAGCACAGAGTCTTGGAAACTCCAGCTGTAAAAAGTAAAACATGATTTACTTGACTGGATAGCATTTCTGCCAATGCTGGGTGTGCTACAGTCAAATGTTAACAGCTACAGTAGTAAAGGTTTTATTTTAACTAAGTGCATAGATAAATGTAGTAAAATATATTGACAGATATTTCTTTCCAGTGCACCAGTGGGAGGTGGCAAAACAGTGCAAACAGGCGCAAGAGAGCACAAAACAGTGATCATACTAGTTAGTGGGAACTCGTTTGGAAAATGCATAAACAGTCAGCAGCCATTAATGTTAATATAAACTCCTTCAGTTCAGAGGACTCAAGAGGCACTGAGTGTGTTTCTTCATATAAAGCATTGCACTCTGGTGCATAGACATAGCTTGTGCAGCATTTGATAAATCATCTCTGAGCTATAGTTCACCATCCTTTGGGAATGAAAGGTATTACTATTTCAAAAGGCTTTTGGAAGAATAAATGCAGTAAAGACAATGCCATCACTTAGCGACTACAGAACAGAACACACCTAGATATCTTTCATAGCTGTGTGCCTAGAGGAGCAATGAGATTCGTTTCTTCTTTGCAAGAAGGGAGAATTGCACCCTCCTTAGGAGCAATCTGGAGAAACAAAAACCCCTCATTTCCAGGTGAACTCTCTGTGGAGACATGTATCTTAGAGTCAGTCTGTTCACACAAGACACCAGTACAATTCCCAGGCAAGAGAAGCTGCCAACACTGCTTGCAAGACAAACTCTGTGGCTGGCAGCACAGGGTGAGTAGGAGGTAAGTCAGGAGAGAAGTGAATACTCATAAGGCTGCAACACAGCTTCTGCTTGAGAAATCCTTTTCCCCTCCCTACCTTGTTAAGCATCTCAGCTCTGAGTCGTTGCCATGACAGATCATATGGCTTGTTCAATATGCTTTTTCCTTATTTTGTACCTTTCAAGCAACAGGTGACCATAATTATGCATCAGACCCAGTGTTTTGCACATTTAAGGCTGGCTGTGAATACTTTGTGACTTCTTGTGAATATGTCATCCTTATTTCCTCTAGAAAAGCCTGTTAACTATAAACACAGTTTGTAAATATGTATTACATGCAAAGGCATAGTGCAGAAAGAAAAAGAGAGCACAAGAGCTAATAACCTTTAGAATAAAAATAAATTATAGAAATGTGAACAGCCATTTAAGCAATGCTATCTTAATCCATTTCATTAATAGCTAAGAAAATCTGACAACCATCTTAAGATCCAACTCTCTCCTTGGTTATTATGGCCACTAGCCTTCTCATTTCCCAGTTTACAAGGGTGATGCTGTGCCCTAGCTATCCTGACACAAGTCCCTGCTGAATGCTCTTTTAAAATAAACTTCGGGGACTCCCACCAGCCCCAGATCCATGTCCCTCCCAGTTCCTCACCAGCTCCTGCACTTGTCCCTTGGCTGTGCAGCATGACACTGTCTGTCCATAATGAGCTGGAGAACAGAAAGGAGAAGCAAATCACCAGCAGCAATTCTTCTGGGAAGATCCCAGTTAGAGTCCCTATGGATGGCCTATAGCCCCTGGATGTTGTATATGGCAAAGCATGACAAGAGAGGAGTAGAAATAATTCTGGGAGGAAGCCAGAAGCCTAAGAATAAAGACTATGCAAAAGAAAACAAAAGGGAAGAGAATATTAATGAGTTTTAAAGCATGTTTCTGGTGTACCAATGAGTCACTGTTTAGTTATATCACTGTAATTCACGATCATAAAACTATTGTTGTCCCCAACTATAAAAGATCTATGACAAAAATTTAAAAGTAAGATTCAATCTCAAAGTAAGACTGAATTCTTTAGTCTAAGATGCAGTCATGTAGACAGATGCAAGTAAAGAAGGTCATAGAAAGAAGGAAGAATAACAAAGATCCAAGATGAACTATGCATGGCAAATAGGTTTGAATGCAGGAGGTGCTCAGAGAGGAGGAGGAGTACAGAAAAATTGATTTCACTTGAACTTCCACCCAGAGGCAGTCACTGCACTGCCCTCTGCACTTAAGACTGTCTTGTAGAACTCTTATATATTTGTAAACCTTCCTCAAAAAAAGCCCCAAGACATGAATTGAATGCAAGCCTTGAAGAAATGCATGAGGAGTATCTTCATGCTCTTTCTACAGCCCAGAGAGAATAAGAATGCAGCTCTTCTCCTTGCTGGCAACCACTTGTGTGTTCCTTGCAGAACACTAAGGAAAGGAAAGGTCAAGCCTGTCACTATGTTAAAGCACCTTGCTCAGATAGCAGGGAATGAGCTAGCATCTGCTCCCTGCCCCACTGCAGGGAGCAACCAGTTCTTCCTGCCTTTTTTGCCAAGGTCTGCCTGGCAGGACATCATAGACTGCATGTGCCAGGAACATGGTTCTGCTCACCCCAGAGACCCCCTTAAATCTCGTATTTACAAAATTCTCATAGCCTTCTCCTTTTGTATGCCCTCATCTCCTACTAAAGTTCTGTTTTACATAAATACACTGCTGTGAACAATTGAATTTGGAAAGCGACTATAAAACCCCCCAAAGATTTTACTTAAGAAAAAATCATTAGCTTACTGAAAATGTTAGAGGTGACCTCTGGCATAAAAAGTAATGTGGCAGTAAAGGGGTTAGTATCTAAAGATACGTTCAAATCCAATGCATGATAATAATTCAGAAATTGGCAATCATTTTCCAAACCTCCTGTGCAGAATACTGCTATTATTCCTGTGACTATCTCTTTAAGTAGGTGAGTTACAGAAGTATGAGATCTCTTGAGAGAAGTTATAATAAATCTTTACAGACTTGGTTTTTAAGCAGCAAGAAAAATTCCTCTATGAAAAAGGTTTCAAGCCAAAATGTTACCCAAATTCAGATTCAAAACTTTTATTTCTTAGAAAAGATGTACAGTTGTCTCCAGGCACTTGATACTACTTGTTCTGAGCAGTGGAAATAGTGATGCTACTGCAGGGGAAGCATCTTCAACTCTGGCACTGTTGATCTTAAAATATCATAAAGTATAAATACACAAAGTCATGTCAATCACACAGGTACTACTCCAAGATACAGATTACATGGTCACAATACACATACAGAGTAGTGCTGTGTAGGCATTGAAAAGAGAATCTGATCAGCAGTATCTGATTTTCAATAGATAAGTTCAATTCATTATGACCCCTGCTTGGGAACGGAGGTGTCAGCATCTGCACTGAACCCCTGAAAGGGAGCAAGGTTTTCCTGCTTTGTTTGCTCTATGTTGTCACAGGAAGCTCTTTTATTGTTACAGTAAGTTCCTATGGGTTTTGCTTTATAACCACTTCCTTCAGCCTTCAAAAGCAATTTCTATGCTGAAACACATGATCAACTTACATAGCAAAGTCAAAAATCAAGATTTACTGCACTGGATTCTAAATCAATTCTAGTAAATAGTCTGGAGAACTTCGATCCCTGACAGATCTGTTAGTTTTGCTGTGGAAGCAAAATACACAGTAACTGAGATTCCAAGACTCCATAGATGTTTACATATACCTGTCATCACTGAAAATTACCTCCAAAAATTGTAGGAACATCTATAGGAAGTACAAGAAGTTTTGTGTCCAGAACAGAAGTTGAAATACAAGCAGAAAATACTCCAGTGTGATGGAAATGGGATAAAAGCTGGTTTTTGGCCACACATAAAATCCATAATCAAAATAATAAAATACTTTCCTGCTGAGCGCACAGAAACTGAGCCTTTTATTAATTTTTCTATACCATTGACAGCCTCCCAGATGGAATTTTCCACTTCTAAACAGTAGGGCTGAACAAAGAACCAATATTAATTGGTCCTAGAAAACAAAATTATATTGCAGTCTTCCAGTAACCAGAGATGCAAGGCTAGATTTTGATCCCAGGCAGATGATGTTGGAGTGCAGCAGCAGTCTTCTGAACCTGTGATAGCATCTGCTAGGTAGTGAGGAGTGGTTTGCATCACAATGGTCAACAATACCCAGCCTCCCAAGCGAACCACCTACCAGGAAAGTTGCTGTACTTACAGCTGCACCTTGCTAGAAGATGTAACTTCACTACCATTAAAAAAAAAAAAAAAGAATCCAGGGACACAGAAAGGGTGATCTGCTTTCTTAGATGTGAAGACTGATAAATTTAGAGAGGGACAGACTTGAAAGATGACTTTCTGTTAGATTAAGAAACTCAGTTCATACAGTACATCATGATTCATTTCATCCCTTACTGATGGCCAGGTGCCTTAGTGTGCTGAATAAGATTTTGGGCTGCATGTAGTTGAATAGTTGCCCAAGCAAAGTTTTTTCCCAACAAAAAGTATAAGTCAGCTCAAGGAAATTATGACTCTACATTAGTAATTCAATAGGCACATCTATTAAAATCTTAGAATCTTTCAAGCCTCTTGCTTAGTTCATGCTGTGCTTCTGAGTTCACATATTTGGACAGAAAAATAAGAGAGGAGTAGGGAACTGTAAATACTTTCAAATGTTAGGTCATGAAAAGTCATTGGAGTAAAAGCATATAATGCATACAATTCAGTAAAGACAATTGCAAACTGTTACTCTAACACAAAACTATCAGGTGCATGATTATGAAATAGAGAATTTCCATCTAACCAGAAATGCTATCAAAAGGGGCCCACAGAATTAACAGGCTCAGGAACTGTCCAGAGTCAACATTATCATTTCACTACCCTGTCAGGCCACTTGTAAAATGGAGCTTCTTTTATGTAAGCCTTCCACATACCTCAGAAAGGTTACAGCTCAACCAACATATTGTGTTCTTTTGGCTGCCACACTTCAAGAAACTAACCAGAAGGCATTCAAAAAGAGTAACAACAAAGAAAAACAAACAAACAAATGAAAAAAACAACCACATGAAAACGCAAAAATTCAAAGGCAGAGGAAATAGACCTCTGAAGACAAACGGGAAAAGCTGAAGCTCAGATTATTGAGTTGGGGAATAAAAAACACATGGTAACAATTTCCAGATATTTAAAAGATAAATGTGTTCACCAGTGAATGGAAAATCAGTAATGGGTTTAAACAAAGAAAATAGAATGTAAGGTAAACACAAGGGGTAAAAAATATCTGTAATTAGAAGGACATTTAGGCAGTAGTATAGAGGAGCACTCAGGAAAGTGATTGGCCCACTTGACTGGGATGCTTTTAAGAACAGAGTATGCAAAGCCTATGAGAAAGTCTCTCAAGATAACTGAATCTGTCTCAATAGCAGAATGGATAAGACCTCTCAAGGACCCTTCTAACCATATTTACCATGATTATATCATTTTACAGTTTGGGTAAAAACCTTTCACATTTGTAATGTAATAGACACTTTGAAGATACATAATATTGTTATACCTGGGGAAGGATCACATATTACTGTTCTTGGAAAAATTAGCTGTTGTTTGGGAGCAATGTGAGAGGCAAATAAATCTCTCAAAATGACTGGAAGCAGTGGTTGCTACTACTCATAATCCCAGCTACACATAACACCAATCATAAACTAAGATATGCAGAGGAAGAAACAGGCATATTCACTGTGGACATCCTGTAAATACAGAGACCTGTCTGCTGTTTGTGTGAGCTGTCATTACACTACCAAAGCCTAAAATGCCAGATGCATAAATACAGAGGATGGCAAGAGGTCTGACAGGCATAGATGCACTTATGTGGTCTATCAAAATTGAGAGGGTTTTTAAACAGAAAGCAGGCTGTAAAAGACACAGATAAACAGAGAAGAGAAAAAGAAGAGAAAAAGAAAAAAAAAAAAAAGGAAGGCTTGGATTATTAGGAAACTACTTTTTTTTACTCACTTCTACTGTATTAGGAAAATCAGGGGGTTGGAAATTATGGTTCTATCAAGAAATCACCCAAACTTCCCTTTCTCTTACAAACAAAAACAATGTTCAAGAGGTCAAATACAGTCAGAGCAGTTCAGTCAAAAGAAGTTAGATAATAAACCAGAAAATGGACACCCGATTACAAAGCTGACATTGCTTCAAAGATCTCCATTTGTCTTAGAAGTCAAACACATGATTTTAACAAAAAGAGGAGCTCTGTATTTAGCCTCAATTCATGCAGGTTATTAAGGACACAAATATTTTAAGTGAATGTAAACATACATTTAAAATTAGACCTATACTTACAGTTTTATATTCAATCATCATGTAATGAATGAAATTGGAAATATAACTTAGCTTCACGAAAGTTAGGTTTGTCTGTCAGTAAACTGCTTTTTTTAGGTCTCAGACAATGTAGTAGGCATATATCACATTCATTGCTAAATCAGGACTTAAATAGGCTTTTTTTCTTTACAATCAAGTTCTATTTTTGTGTTGGCAATTCACTTCTGAAGGGTTAAGTCAATGAATAAATCTGCAACAAATTCATTGCATTATTCTGAAATAAAAGAAAGACTGACAGCAGAAAAAAGCCTAAGGTGCAGGAAGTGAACATTTGTACAGAGTAATATGTCATCACAATTTTTTAAATCTCATTTTCTGATATTTGAGGCAGTTTGAACAAGTGATTTCCTTTCCCAGCTTCTTCTCTGTTAATCCTCCTCCAAAGATATAATTCCTTCTTGTGGCAATTCAGCTCCCTGCCATGCAAATGAACATAAATGTTACAAGTTCATCATTAAGACTACACTGAAGGAGCAACAACAACAATAAAAATGAGCTATGGAGAGAAGAAAACTCCTATTTAAAAAAAAAAAAAAAGAACAATTGGAAGTCCTGGGTGTCTCCCTTTTCTCTCTAACAAATAACTCATATAAGTCATATAACATGTATAACTCATTTATTCCAATGCAATACAGAACCACTTACTATAAATCAATAGGGCTATTCTCAATTTACATCAATGTAAGGAATATCAGAATTTAATTTTCATGTTTCCTTTCATTTTAGTTATGTATTAGTAATGATCCCTCTTGTGCATATTTATGGTATTCAGGGAGAATAAAAGGTTTTGGAGAAGAAAACCTGAGTACTGGGTGTTCAGAAGAAAGAAGGAATTTCTTTTCATTTGTGTGATTTTTAAAGATGAATTTTACTACTAGGCAGTACACCCATCTTTCTTTAAAGCAAGTTAATTCCCTTGAGAAGGAACTTATGGTCTTCCCATCATTTCCCACACTTCCTCATCATAATTCCAGAAAGATAATTTTCAAATTATCAAGAAGTAACAGCACACTGGGCAGAAGGTACAGTGTCAGAATGAATTGTTTGAAGGAAAAAGGACCACTATCACAGTGACCTGGTTATTATATTTCAGATTATAATAATAATAATAATAGTCTGGACACCTTAGCAAAGCAGATCCAACAGTATGGAATAAATAAACAAACAAACAAATAACCACAACACTTAGTATTATGTCCAAAATAATAGAGGTATTACTAGCAATATTTTCAGCTTTCCATGTGAATGGGTTTTCAGACACTATTCTCTGCTGATCTTTTTTTTAAACCTTCCTCCTGTAGTTACTCTGTACAAAAGAATGAAATAGTCTTCATTTGCATTATATGTCCTTTCTGATGACTTAAAAACAGCTTTGAACCAAAACTTGGAATGCAAATACAGTGAGATGGGAGTTTCATCAGAAGCCTAGCCGCACCAGTGTCTGGAGGTTAGTTATGACAATAGTGTGGAGATGGAGAGGTTCAAACTAAATTTAGGATGGAAAACTGATTAGGAGGAGGTGGGTGAACTGTTGGTACCACCAGGTATAAGGGAGTAATGAAGAAAAATTACAAGCAATGCTTCACAGGAAAGCGAAGGAATAGGAAAAGAAGGAAACAGTACACACTGAAGACTGGGAGGAAGCCCAGCATCTACTGCTGTGGTCTAATACAGTGGGAAAACTAAGAAAAAGAGGCATCAAAGCAACTGGGTAACTTTCCAAGAAATAGAGCTCATGGACCAGATCCACCAAGTAGCAGACAGGAAATAATGGAGAGGACTGACCTATTCATTCGGAACAAGAGTGAGGGAAGTTCTGGAGTATGAAAAACAGGAAAACCAGATAGGCACAAGGCAAAGAAAGGCAGTGCAAGAGGATAGAAATGGTAGCAGTGGTGAGAGGGAAAGGGAAGCCAAGGTAGAAAAAGAAGGAGCTAGAGGAGAAAGGAGCAGGGAGATGCATGGGGAAGAATAAATGAGGTGAGTAGCAGACAAGCACTGCTGCAAACAAACTGAGTAATGCTGTAAGAAAAATTTGCTCAGCTGTTCACCAGGAAAATGCCATGTATTACCCTCCATCCACAAACAGAGCCCAGATAGAACAAAATGGTGTGTGTGGCATCACAAGGACAACATGCTCCTCCACGGACAGCAGAGAGCACACACAAATTCCTGCAGAATAAGTGCTTTCAAACCTATTAATTCATACAGTTAAGCTGATGTTGAATTTATTTAGCATTTCCGTGGTGCTCAGCATATTCAAATCACAGTGCAACTGTGCTCACTGTGCAACTGCAGGTGTAGGGCAAGTAGAGACTGCTGTGGAGAGCACATAGCACTAACTGGCCTGTGCTGCAGCTGCAAACCAGAAACATATTTTGTGGGCCCCAGCTCAGCAATTGAAATGCAAGTTTGACCATCACCTTTGTGATGGATGGATAATCCTTAAATTTTGCATAATCGATATGTCAATTTAATTTGGCTTAAGCAACTCTAATAGTAAAAGAGCATCTCTCACAAAAAACATTTTCCACTCCCACCACAATATTTTTTACTCAGAAACAGCACCAAGCATTTTTGGCATTCTCAGTTTGTTTCTGTCTCATGCCACTACCTAACTTTTCTCATTGGACAAAGTTGTTCTCATAAAGCTAATATCCCACAGCATGTCATTCTATTCATTTCAGTGTCCTTTATCTTTTTTATTACCTACCTACCGATTTTCCTGCCAAGACCTTTTCATGATTGATCTGTTACAACTTTAATAGAAACTGTACCCTTATAGAAGACTTGAGGAGGGTCACATTTACTCCCAATGTAATTAAACTGACAGCAGTGGCTTTAGCCCAAGAAAAAATTTGGCTGTGTACATTCACAATAAATAATGAAGTCCAAAATTACTCAATTGTTTCCATATCTCATTTCTCCTCTACAGAGTTCAGGTCTATATTGAGACATGTATCTTGGTCTTGTACACATCCTTTAGTATTAGGAAATATCAAAAGTAATTACATCAGGATCTGACTTAGTTAATTGGATTTAAAATATTCTGATAATGAATCTAGATCGAACCTGGTTTTGAATCACAGGTAGGTTGAATTGTTGGCATAACAGATATGCAAGAAACATTTGTTCACTAAATCCCTCATCTACGTTTCATTCATTACCTATTGTTACAATGGTAACAAAAATCCTAAGAATCTGAAGGACTTATAATTACAGTCTTTTCTTCTATACCTACCTTATCACACATGTCACTCCTCGGTTTCTTATGTACTGCGTGTACTCTTACCACCTTCCCTTTTTATTTCTAATACATGAGAGGTTGGTTTATTACACCATTTCAGAATTAAGTAATAGGCTTTCTTCTAGCTTGTGTCCTGTATTCACGTCCTCACATCTCCATTGTCTCCTGTCTGCTCTTCATAATCACTATTCTCTTTTCCTTTCTGAAAACTAGCCATGACTCTGCCCAGCTTTGAATCTACAAACCGGTTTCCACCTGAAAGTCTAAACATTGCCAATTTGTCCTCATCGTGTTATTCAGTGCTAGGACTGGCCCCTGGGATTTTCCTGAAAAAACGACTCTGTGACTAAGTTTTTTGACAAATGTGAGCCGTGAGAGGACAAATTTAAAAAGACAAAGGGAACTCTATCTTTCATAGCAGCAAGAAAACTGAAGCAGTTGTAAACTCTGCCTGGTTGCCAATATTTAAGAAATCTTTTATCCATTTAATAGGCAGATCTAAGTACATGATTCCTAGGTACAGGCACTTGAAGATAGTACAGATGAATTTTAGGCCATACATCATATTTTATGTGGGCATCAGCTATTTAAATATTGAGAAACCTTACTAATGGAAGGATTTAACAGAAAATAACCTGAGAAACCATGGGCATAGCAAACATGAGTATCATACTGGATTACAGTTCTGCAGCACCCTGAGACTAGCTCAGTTGGTTAGAGCATGGTGCTAACAACACGGAAGTCATGCATTTGATCCTTATATAGATTATTCACTTAATAGTTGGGCTTGATGGTTCTTGTGGATCCCTCACAACATTCTGTGGTTTCTGTGACCCAATCCACCTCACATCACACTGTGAAAAGGATCTTTTTTGTGACTGTGAGTCAGACCTTCAAGAGATGTGCACCATATAATGGTGAGCAGTCAGCAGGCAGCTCTGCTCATTTCAAACATGTGTTCCTGTGACTTTACTCCTCTGGCTAAAACAGCTGATGTGATGCTTTCATGGACTCCAAAGGCACTGAAGGGATAATTGTACAGGGTTTGAGTCGCCAGGTTTTGGCAGCAGGAGCCAAGACTACAGAGGTGTCTTCTGTGAGAAACTGCAAGAAACTACCCTTAGGTCCAACAGAGCCAATGCCAGCCAGCTCCATGATGGATCAGGCACTGGCCAAGGCTGAGCCCATCAGTGATGGCAGAAATGCTTCTATAATAACATATTTAGGGGGGAAAAAAGAAGTCAGTGGACAGAAGTAAATATGTCCACAGGAAAGAGGGGTGAAAATATGTTAAAGAAACAACTATGCAGACCCCAAAGTCAGTGAAGAAGGAGGGGGAGGAGGTGATCCAGACACTGGAGCTGAAATTCCACTGCAGCCTGTGGTGAAGACTATAGTGAGGCAGCTGTGCCTCTGCAGTGCATGGAGGTCCTTGGGGGAGCAAAGATATACTTGCAGCTCCTAGATGAGATCCATGCCAGAGTAGGTGGATGCCCAAAAGAAGGCATTTTTCCCCTTGGGAAATCTGTGCTGGAGCAGGTTCCTGGCAGCGACCTGCAGACCCATGGAGAGAGGAGCCCACACTAGAGCAGGTTTACTGCTAGGACTTGTGACACTGTGGAGGACCCACATTGGAGAAGCCTGTTCTTGAAGGACTGCACCCCATGGAAAAGAACTCGCACTGGAACAATTAATGAAGAACTGTAGCCCATGGGAAGGACTTATGTGGGGAAGTTTGTGGAGGACTATCTCCCCTGGGAGGGATCCCACACTGGAGCAAGGGAACAGCTTCTCTCCCTGAGGAGGAAGCAGTGGCAGAAATAACCTGTGATGAATTGACCATAACCTCCACTCCCTGTTTCCCTGTCCTGCTGAAGTAGAAAGGAGGTAGATCCTGGGAAGAAGGGAGGGGTGTTTTTAAAATTTGTTTCACTTCTTATTATCCTGCTCTGATTTTGATGGTAATAAATTCAGTTAATTTCCCCAAGTCAAATTTCTTTTGCCCCTTAGAATAATCAGTGACTGATCTCTCCCTATCCTTATCTCAACTCATGAGCCTTTCGTTACATTTTCTCTCCCACATCCACTTGCAGAGGGAAGTAATAGAGAGGTTTTTGTCAGTATCTTGCAACCAGAAAGGGTCAATCCACCATAATAATGTAAATAACAAGAGACCTCCATGAAAATCCAACACAAAAATGTCAGGTCTAAGAGTATTTTGGTTTATGCCAGTTTGTGTTTATGAGGTGCCAGGGAAAAGTGATTATTGTCTTTACAAAAACTGTCCTGTAAAATGTCATCTAGAGTCCGGAGCTGGAAAAACACAAAAGGGCAGAGCATCCTCTGCAAAACTATTTGCTAAAAGGCAAGAGAAAATATATAATTATGTAAAATATGCTGGTTTAGGCAGTCTCCATATGAATAGAAGGGGGATAGCATCTCATGGTCACCATAAACTAAATGGTAAAAGTTCATATCAAACAGCAAACTCTGCACAAAATAGCAAGCCCAGTCCTCAGGTAAACTGTAGGCAGGCAGACCAGGTGTTGAACTTTCTTGCATAAACCTACCTGCCAACTAATACTGAAGCACACCAGCAAAATACTACATATGTTTGTAAGCAATTTGCCTAAGGGGAGAAAATGCCATTCAGGGAATAAGTAAGTACTCTGATGCAAATACTGTGCCTCTTTATTTCTTTGCCTCATGGCTTGATTTGGTCCCACAGGTTGAAAATACTTTAGTTTTAGTATCTCTAGCCCCCAAGAAAAGACTTACTTTCCATTTCTTTCCCTTTCCCTCAATTGTACATCCACATTTAGGGCTTCATTTCTGCTTCCTCTTTACCTTCCAGCAAATACTGTCAATATTTTTTCAAATGGGATGCTGTGGGGAACAGAGAAATTACACCAGAACCTATATTCTGTGAACAGGAGTTCTATAAACTTGCAAGTATACAGCACAGCAAAATGTTGACTTCTCCACTGCAACTTTCCAACAGCAATAATTAATCCATCCCTTTTATCCCTTAGAAACCAACCGTGGAGCACTGCAATCTCTTCTTCCACACTGGGAATTTTTGATTCCCTGCCTGGATTAGGGAGAGATACAATGTACCCATCTGTTTAACGTAGTTCTGATTAATATCCTGTCAGCCACTCTGAAAACGCTGTTATTAGCTCTCTAATGTAAACTGGAGGTAATTACCGAGTGCTTGCACACACTCATACAAGTGTGTCCACACACGCGAGTCGATTCGCTGCATGAGCGTGCGCCAACGAGGGAAAGGGATTCTCAGGTACAGCAAAGCAGGAGCCATGACGGGGAGGTAAAGCCTCCCTGGAATCCCTTGAGTCACGCTCCACACCTCTTGTTTCTCCTCTGGAGCCAGCACAGCAATAGTGAATCTTCTGTGTGGTAAGTTTTTAGATTTGTCATGTCTGAACCCAGTGATGTAGAAACTATGAAAGTGACACCAGGAGCAATGATGGAAGGATAATTAAAAAATAATTAACAAGAATAATTTGCAAGGGGCCAAGGGACAAGAGCTTTTATTTCATCAGCTGGTGTAAGTGATTAAATAGGTACGCAACACAGCTGTGGAAGTATCCCTTTTTTAAATCCAGAGGAGGGATGGCGGAGAGGGAATAATTACAATTACTTTCTTTCTTTTGTTCTTTTGTCATCCTGACTAACTTGCATGACCAAGTAGTTTACTCCAAAACAAGCAATTAACAAATCACCTACCCCCACTGTGAAGAGTAGCTCTGGCAGCATGACGGTATCTGATGCAGAACACAGCTGCACAAGATAAAAGGAAAGGGAAGCAGCAGAACAATATACTGTACTTCACTGCCCCGGATGGGGGGTATGATAGGAGGAGGGGAGGAAGTCTTTCTACATCTCCCATCAGCTAGCACAGTGCTCCTCTCATTTGAAATAATTTATTGCTTTATAAAAGAGGAGAAGGAAAAGAATGAGTTCCTCCGTGATATTCTGTGGTTTGTTTTGGTATCTGAAACCAAGATTACACCTCTCAGAGATGCACACTGTAAGGCTTGCTTTCAACGAGTCACATCTCCCTAGCAGCGGAACGTCTTTTCCTGGCAAAGGCAGCTTTCCTGTGGCCGGTCGAGGTTGCTGCACTCTGCATAGTACCAGAAAGCTGTCCAGTTGAGAATAAATCCCAGAAGAAGAGACTAAATCCCAGTGATCTTGTGCATTCCTCTGAAAATAATCCAGAATCTTTCATTTGAACATTTTAGCTTTTGTTCCTTCTTTCTTGCAAGTCTTTGAACTCCACTACAATTCCTGCATGTGGACAGCGCCCTGCTGTCAACCTTATCATGGACAGGACCTGCTGCTTCTGGTTTACCTTAAGAATCAAGAAAGCTTTTTTTCCTAGGGTAGTTTCAAGCCCTAAATCTGATGCCTTCCCTTCAAGGTACACTGATCTCTGGTTTTCTACAGCTCCCTGTTCTTGACATCCTCTTGTATTTGGCCTCTGCTAGAAATGTGATCAAAATGGTACCAACAGCTAAATGATTCACTGGAATAAGAAGTAGCATAAAACACACAACAAGCCTGAGAAGCCTTCTGTTATTAAAATACCTCACAAAGAAAGAATTGAAATCCCAGGTCAATATCTGAGCTGCAGATTTCATGCCAGATTTTCAGGCCAGTACAGCATGAATACATTTCTGGGAAGTATCCAAGCCTTTGAATACTTTCCTAGACCTTTCAAGTTCACCAAGCATTAATGACTGTATGAAAAATGCAAATTAAGTACCATATGTGAATTCAAAATCAAAGCCTTATAAGGAACAATGTGGAAATGTATATTCCAGATGCATTTCTGCTTGGAAGCTAAAAGAAAAGCAGCTTTTAGGATTTTGCCAGGTTCTCTATTGTAGTTCTATCCTCTCTTTTGAACAGCTCTCTATGTAAATGATGATAGGGCAGTTAAGCACAGTGATTGTTAAATGTTTCCTACTGTTCTGTGGGAGTTTTATCAGGGGTTTTCAATTCAGCATATTTATCTGTACTGCCTTTCAGTCAGTGCTAAGTGCCAGCCCTAACAAATATCTTTTCTGTAAGTTTGATCTTCCTGCTGTCATAAGTATTATACAATATAAAAGCCAGGCTTCTGGCAGCAGGGAAGTGGATCTACTCACATGCCAAATGCATATTCATTTATTGTACTCAGTCCTGTTTTCTTCAGTTCAGGGAGTAGAAACAAGTTACCTTGCACTGCACCGAGGGCCAAGGTCTTGCCTACGCCAGGCTGGAGAGTCTTCAGTCACAGAGAGGTTTCCCCAGTGCCCCTACAGTACAGCACATTCCAGTGAAACAAATTACCATCAACTACTCAGGAGTGATCACATCGCTCCTACAGACTGCACTTGACCTAAGCAAGGTTAATTGTCATGTTAGTCTCTACACACACAGGCTTTGCAGTAACAAGCATTTCCAAAGGAAAACATGAAACTCACGAAGTCTTTTTTTTTAACCCACATTATCTCTGTTGTTTTCGAGATACCGAATTTGTTTCTTTTTTTGTTTTTTTCTTTTTGGAATCACCAAATGCTTTTCTACACAAAGCAAATTCTCTTATTATTTCAGCATCACATTCCATGTCCTGCTTACAAACATGCATAACTCTTCACATTAGGACTCTGCCAGAATAAATTGGAGTCCACAGATGTTAGGAAAAAATGGGACATTGTCAAATATCAGCAAGCACTACAAAGCCATTTCCCGAAGCAAAGCTCCAAAGGCATCTTTTTATTCATATGCATCTATAAAATTCCCTGAAGTGTACGGTACTTTGACAGAGGCTTGCACAGTGCTATCTCCCCCTGGCACAACACACTCTTGCTCTGCTTCAGAGCTTAAAGCAGGCTAGACTGCATTTAGCTTCTTTACCTCCTTTCATCCCTTCAGCCTGAAAGTCCACATGTGTACCAGAAAAATACCAAGATCTGTTTACTCAAAAAAAGTTTTCAATATTTTGCATTTTCATTAGTTCTCTGCTCGGTAAAATACACTGAAAGGTAGCTCAAATAACCTAAACAGCTGGCTGCTGCAGGTGGAATTTCTCAGCTCCTAATGTAGCATTTGCAGGAAATGGTGGAATATATACAAATATGTTGTGAAACATCAGTCAATTAACCTTCAGACTCACTGGCACCACCCACTGAAGAGGGAGCTCCTGGCATTTTATAACTCGTACTAAATTAACTAATTATAGGTATGACCTCTCCATTAAAAATGAAATATCATGCCACTTTTAAAATTAATTGTTCCTGAAATACTTTGGTTTGATATTTTCAAAAACACTAAAATTTTGACTTTTTGTTTTATAAAGCTGCAAGTTTGTTGAAATAGTTTAAATTGAAACAATAAGAAAAGCATTTCATTCTTGGACAAATTAAACTTCTGAGGGAGGGAGGGGTGTCAAACAAGAAGTTCCACAAAGTGCTTTCCATAGTTTTGATTCAGTCTCTGAAAATCTGTGTTCATTTCTGTCTTTACTCCTGAGTACAACAGATCATTTCTGTCTTTTACAAAAATCTCAGTGCTATCATAAGAGGATAAGTGCAAAAGAGACACATAAGATGAAGGTCAGCTGCTAAGAAGAAAATATGACTTAGACTCAAATTGGTTTAGACAGGAAGTCAGATGAAGGTTTTTCATTCAGTAAAGACCTGAGACTCAAGAACAGTTTTCCCATAGGAACAGAGAAGAAGAAAACCTAACAACTTTCACATGGGTTTTGTAACACATGTGTCAGAGATTTGGAGGTCTGACATTTCACAATGCAACAGACTGGTGTGCGTAACACAGGAATCACCATTCTTTCTATGTCTCCCATGAGAGTCACCATTTACAATAATAATTTCAGAAGCTATGAAAGGAAAACTGATAAAGCATTATATATGAAGCTTGTAACTAGATCTCTGTGCACACAGGCAGAAAACAACTGAAGGCAAAATCATTTGTTGTGTTGGACTGTGCAGTCACTCTCTGTAGAGAAATAATCCTTCTAGTATAATTTCCTGAAGGAAAGGAAATCAAAGTATTCAAGTGCTATTTAATAAAAGCATTTAGAAGCATGGCTTATTGATAGTATGGTAAGTGGCTTGAGCTCTGTCATAACAGGAATTGTTGCTAGATAAAAAACTGTCAGGTATTATGTAAAAGTCTCTACTCTGCTCACGGATCCTGGGAGATCTGCAGCAAAATAAGAACAGGTAGAATAAAATCTGAGCTAGAAGGTACTGTGAAAATTTTAACTTTCACTGGTAAAACACCCAAAGCCCTCAGCTGTCCTATTGACAAAGGGCAATCCACCTGAAAGTGTATACTGCAGCTGTGAACCCAGAATCCAAAGCATATTTTCTCATAAAAAGAGAGTTCTGGTGAGGGGTGAGTGGGATGAGGTACCGACACCTGGAGGTATTTCCACTCATCTCCCAGGCATGATGCATTTGGCAAAGCTTTTGGCTAATGCTAACAAATGGAAACAAGCAAATCTCTCTGGCTTTTATTCTGCAGGGGGTTCCTCATAATGTTCCACTGGCTCAGACCCTGCAGCTTCACCAGGGGCCAGTGCTGTAGCATATTTTTCTGATATCATCTAGAATGACTACTTTATTTCCATACAAATCAATAAATGAAGTTTCTGAAGTGGGAACACTTTTTCTCCAAGGAACAGTGCTAGATCTCCCGTCTGTTTTCAAAGAGACAGACAAATATTCATCAGATGATAACCTATTGTGACTATCCAGATGACACACACTCAGTCCAATAACCTGCAGTGAAACCC
Organism: Acropternis orthonyx; assembly: GCA_035583155.1. NCBI lineage: Eukaryota > Metazoa > Chordata > Aves > Passeriformes > Rhinocryptidae > Acropternis > Acropternis orthonyx. Next base: position 65,409,504 of record JAWWEU010000111.1, read on the forward strand.
TCTGTTTTTCATTACTTTTTAGCACATCTGTTTATCAAACAGAATTGCTTATAATACTGAATGCTTGACAAAACAGGAAAAACTGGAGATAAAGAGGGAAAAGGTACCACTGGCATGTATTGTATGTGTGCCCTTTATGGGGTTTTGTGCATGAGAAGTGACCACCTCAGAAGTTCAGAGGTTGCACTTTACTTTCATTTGGTCCTTTGAAAGAGGACAGTGACAATTTTAATGCAGCTACTTTTGTCTTCAGATCACACTGATACATAAAATCAAAATCATAGAATGATTTGGGTTGGAAGGGACCTTAAAGATCATCTAGTTCCAAACCCTCTACCATGGGCAGGGACACCTACCCCTAGACCAAGCTGCTCAAAGCCCCGTCCAACCTGACCTTGAATACCATGACTATCTAACTCTCCTACTATGAGAATCCCCACACAGTGCTTTTTAGCATCCTTAACAACATAAGTGCAAGAGGGAAAATATTTATATTACTCTCAGTTGGTACAAGATAAACCAAGATAAACAAGAGAGAAAACTAACATATTGCTGTATTTCAGATAAACAGTATAGGAGACAATACCCTAGAGAATCATGGTTAAAAGCCTACACAGATGGATGCTCAAAGATATGCAGTGGCCTTTCATTGATAATGCATGACATCATATATAATAAGAAAAACAATTTGAAACTTTGTTTTTCTTTGTACAGACACCCTTGAGAAGGCTGCCTATGGTGATATAAAAAGGACCATATTGACCCCTTTTTGCTTTTGGTGGCTGGGCTGGCAATAACTGTCTTTTTTTATTAATACTGTTTTTATCTAGAGCCATAATGACCATCCTACATAGGTGAAATGAAAGACATTTATTTTATGTCTAACACCTCACTGGGAGAAAAAAAATTCAATGTATTGCACTAATTTGCTAAATGACTTTTTGCTGTCGAAGAGAAACAGCCCTGGAGGGCCAGACATCTCACCTGGCCTGCTCAGAAACTAATTGCAAATCACTGTGCCTGAGAGGTGGGATCTCACCGCTGAGCATGCTGCAATCCACAGCGCGCTGTGCTAACATGATCAGCAACGATGACATCGATTATGGAGAAGTTCCTTGAGAACAATCTAAGTCTTTCTTATAGCATTAATCAGAGTTTGCCTGAAAAGTAACAGGAACTATGGAGCAGCACTGAGAAGCCCAAGCAAGCTGATAGATGATATGCCTGCCTGTGTGAGCTCACTCTGTTGACACCAGAGCTGAGGCATTATCATCTCCTGGCACCAGCAGCAATGAATTGAACAGAGCTTAAAAACCAGTTCCTTTCCAGTCACTCTTCCCTAGAGGAACAGAGAAATTTATTGGATATTATCAAGCAGAGATTCCTATCCAAGACATGTAGAGAAATGAGAGATATTTCTCTCCCTAGCCAGGGATGTATGGTAGGAGACATCAGTTTCCTATGGAACCCGAGGATGTGTCTGTAATGCAGTTACCATTCAGTATAACCAGAATAACCTACATCGCTTTCTCACGTAACTGTCAGCAGCAGACATAGAGCTCTGTGTTTCTCAGTGCAGGTTATAAAACCCATCTGGGAAACTTAACATACACTTGTGAACAGGTTTAGCAGCCTTCACTAAGTTTTATATTGCTATAATGATGCTGTTAATGCTAATTTAAAGATACCTCATCTTGTCTGAAGGACAACTGTCCCAGTCTCACCTGAAGGAATAATCTGAAGTAGCAGCAGTCAAAATCTAACTTTGGCTTTATCACTATCAGTGTGACTAGGGACTGCTCTGAGTTTCCTTGTGCTTTTTCAGACAGGCAGGGTAAGTCAGTGCCTGTCTTGCAGATGGACTGGTCTATCTCAGAAGCAGTGAAGTTGGTGAGTTAAAGAGGGAGCTAAGAGAGGCTTATAAATCAGCAGCTCCCTAAGCTTACTGAGTGTGAAATAAATGCAAGCAAAACACCACCAAAACAGGCAATTAAACACATTAAGAAATGCTACTGGTACAAACAAATACATTATTCTTAATTTCTTTCTCAGGAAACCCAAATCTGCTTACGAGAAAAACCTGGAAAAATTCAGTTAAGAAGTTGATGCATCTGCAGATCTTACACTGGAATGCTAGTATTTTGCTCTTGAAATACCAGTAAACAGTGGCTTTTCTAACTTCATCCAGGATATAAATCCTAAGAAGAGTGATTTTTTTTTTTTATTTTTTTTTTTTTTTAGGTCTGGTATTTCAGATCCATATACTCAGGCTTTTATGTTTTCCCCCCAGTCCTAAATATTTTAGTTTATTTTATCTTCATTTTCAATGAAAGACTCAAATTATATATTTCCCCCCTTCTGGCTGGATACTAGAATGAATACTAGGATAAAATACATAGGTCCTTTTTCATCAGCATACCTTGCAGAATTTGTTCCTTCACCTTTTTATCACAGCAATATCACCTCTACATATTGTGTTACTACAACTAAATGATAAAGAACTCCAAACAGTATTTTTCAGAACTACTTGTGCCTAACATAACATGTCACTCATATCATCTTATACAAAAAAAAATAAATAAGTAGGTATGCTTTTTTCTGTCCTCAGTCATTCATGCATCTCAGACTTTTCTTATAGTAAGTAAATTCTTCTATTTACTTTGGGCAGCTGCAGATGATTTTTAGCTGGGATACAAATACTGTCCAATAATTTCTGTCATCTCACACCTATAATTTACAATCTAATATATATGAAGTAAGAACACCTATAGAGCAACTCATCAAAGATGATTACCAAAAAAAGTAGATTTAAAGTAGCTTGAAAGAATTTACAACTAATAACATGCCTATCTGTATAGAAAACAGTCACTGAAAATCAAGGAATCACATACAAGAAAGTCAAAGACCTGTGGAATTGTGGAAGCCCAAAACTAATTCTTGTTCTAGAAAGTACCAGGTACCAATTTGCAGTCTCTGCTTTGAAACTCCGAGTCCAGAACTCACAACTCCTCGGCGAAACCAGGACTTAGGTCTTAGTGATCTGTCCATTAGCCTCACAAAAAGATGAGTTAATGCACAGCAAATATGAAAATGTTTTTCTTTACCTACCTGTTGTTCATACCATGTAGGAAATTCCACTATGGAGTTTCCTCTCTTTCCACTAAAGCTCAAACACATCATGAATTTTCCTATCTAAATCAAACTCTGCACCTCAGGGTGCCAGTTCAAAGTATGGCAGAATAAAAGGAAAGATTTATTCCAATGATCTACAGCTCAGATTTTTAGAAAGTAATGAAAATAAACTATAATCTTTTCAAACAAATTTTAATCAATTTGCCATTCCACAGAGGTTTGAAATTCAATATTATCTAAAATTTTAAAGCAACTTTATTACCCTAGTGCTTACAGTGAGCATCTCCATTCTTATTGCTGCGGTGGGCTTTACAGCAGGGTTTGACTTGGTTGCAGTGGAGAAGGAAATAAGGTTGTTCAGAACTGAATGTGTGGTAGGAACAAAACCAGCAACAGTTTGCTAGGGTGCTGGAAGACTTAGCAGGAAAATCTGTTTATTAGAATTCATAGGGGAGGTGACAGTACTGAGGGAGACAAAACAAAAAGTGGCAGTATGCCATTCACAAGGGCAGCAGCAATGCAATAGAGATGTCAGATAGTAGTAACTGGCAAAAAAAGTGGAAGTCAGGCAGGTATGCTGGTAAATAATATGACAGGATAAAAAATTGACATGTCATGAGGAAAATTTAAGAAATTATTCCATTCATATAGAAACATATATGATATTATGAATTGGCAACATAAAATTTTAATTAAATTATAGGTGTTTGACTCCAGTTGTTTTGTATTACACTATAAAACACTGTATAAAAAACAAAACTTTTTTTCCTGCTGTATATCTGTGCAAACAAATATACTGCTACAACAGCATCGAAAATTTACATCAAGATGTTTCTCTTTGTTCTTGAAAAGACTGTAAATTTTCTTTAATAGACTGTAGATTTCTGTTGTATAGATTACAATGCATGAAAAAGCATCTAGGTAGGTGCATAAGAAACAAATTTCAGGTAGAGAAGGAATTAAGCTACTATTACTTGACTTTCCTCATGTCAACATACCAACCATGCCCCCCATGCTCCATGTAGGGTAACACAGAAAAGGCTAAACAGGCTGACTGTAAATATACAGAAAATGTCAGAGACTGAATTTAAAGGCACGACTGTTTTGGCTCCTTGCCCAGCTTTTTTAAAACCTGGACTGCCTTGCCATCAACACATGCATTTCCCTACTGCCCAAAGTGAAAGCTCATGGGTTTTGCTGCATTAGCAACCTAATCTTCCCAGCCTCTCACTTGTGGCCTGAACCCTGTTAATTAAGATTCAAGAGGACCAAAGTGGCCGCTGCTCGGGGTCGCTGGGCAGCCCCGCACCAAACACTGGTGCTCTGAAAGCGAACCCTCGGTCTGGTGATCTGCTCATTAGGGAGTCTGGAGGCTCTGTGTGTGCTGCCAGACCACGGGTCATGGCTTTTCACAATCCTTCTCTGAACTGTGGGCAAGAAAACTTAGGAGGCAAACTGCTGACGGGTTATGCTGTTCGTGGGGGGGGAGTGCATGTTTTGTGTCAGTCCTGCATGGTTATACCCACCAGGGAGCACTTCTGTCCCTGTCAATTGCTTCACTCTTAATAGTGTTTCAACTAGTTTAGGACCTGACATTTTTCACCGCCCTATACACAGGAAAAACAGTATCTTCCTAAAACCAGCTCTCTGTGTGTTTACACAGCAAGGAGGCTGTATGTGCCAAAATAAAGATGACTATTACCCTTGCCGTTGTGAAAGAAATTACTCAAAAGAGAGATCAATAGAAATTTGTTACAAATGCACAGTAGGATGATTTTTAAATCAGGATAAGGATTTATAGAGAGTTAAAGCAATGAAAAGCAAATATATAATGAGAAATATTAAATTATCTTTATTATGTGGAAGGAAGGTTTAACATTACAGATTTTCACTAAATATTTTTGAGCTGTGTAGTGGCTAACATTAAAATACCAAAATGACTGCACATCAGCACATCAGCAAGCAGAGGCAGCGTGTAAGTATGATTGCTAGGATGTTCGAGGATATTTAGAGGCTGACTGAGGTAGCAACACAGCTTTAATCAATGTACTCAGCCAGACACTCTGCTATACAAAAATTGTAAGTAATAACAAAATTTATACCCAGGCTAGTACAAAACGGGGCTTGCCCTCCTTCATCTTTGAGACCAGTCTGGTTAGGAGATGGCCATGGTTTTGCTTTCAGCCACTTACCCATTTCACGTAATACTGGTAATATCGCACCTACTTTGCTTATCAAATGATAGCTCTCTGCTTAGTGACCTTATGTGTCGAGGATTAAGACAAAGTGGATATAGTCTCCTCCAGAAATTGCAAAAATCAGCTTCCCTTCTCCCTTCTCACGTTCCACATGTAAGCAATAATCAGTCTCACAGCATAGAACAATTTAGAATAGTATTTTACAGAAACTTGATTAAAATGACACCAGTTGGCAGGAGGGGGAAGAGGAGAGCAAAATGAATTTACAATTGCCAGAGGAAAACTCATTAACTTTGGTTGGTTTTTAGTGCATCCAGGCACTTCTTTTGATGTCCAGCGCATCTTGCAGCTCTGTTTCCCTGGGCACTACGATTGACAACTACCAGGAGAGAGCAAGAACTCCCATCCAGGGCACACCCTGCATTTTGTGTCTGAAAAGGAACAAGTGGCAGGAGGCAAGAAAGGAAAGACAATAGGGAAAGAGGAACGTGTAGAGGAAACTTCCTAGACAAACACTTTATATAAAATAAAGCTAAATTATTTGCCTATCTTATTTAGGTTAAGTCAGTTTACATTTCAGCCAAAACTTACAAATTGTGAGGCTCTAAACTTTAAATTTTTCTTTGAGAGAAATGAAACATATCTCAAAAATTCATAAATAATGCATAATTATCCTTTTTGTTCATAAACCCTAGTGATAATAATTAGAAAAAAAATCATTGAAGATATAATGAATGCTGATATACACAAAGATATAATCCCTGGCTCAAGAAAATCCCAAACTGCAGAGCAGAAGAAAATGAGAACACTAGGGAAAGTAATTTTTCTGTGTTCTCATAAACTTCCCTATACATCATCTGCAGGCCAGTTTTGGAGTCAGCATACCAAGCTGAGTGGATCTCTGCTCTGATCCAGTACAACCCTCTTATCTGCCTAAAACACATCAAACGTGATAAAGTCTGACAGTACCAAAACTCACATGGGCCATAGTTAGTGATTAACTAAATATCGGGTCTTACTGACCAAGTCTGGGTTTGATTGTTATATTATTTGTACTAGAGCCAGCTTGTCCATATATGTTCCAGTTGCTAGTACAATAAAACTTTATGAAAAGCAGCATAAAGTTGGAGGGGATGCCAAGCAGAGCAGCAGGGAGACCAATCACACAGTCCCTTTGCACTTGCTGGGAGGCCTGGCACAACACATGAGGCTCCGACCCTCTGTTTACTAAACTCAGGCTCTGTGTCACATTACAGAGGGTCACCACTCCACCGGGGAGCCTTGTGTACACACAGCCTTGCTATTTCAAACAAGCTGAATGTTCAGTTTGCCCGCTGTTCTGCTGCCTTCTGTAAATAATGTCGTAAGACCTGGCCATCTTGAGCTTCCAACTTACTTGTCATAAAGCAGGCATTTGTATCTGCCATGAATGCTCTTACTCGCCATACAGAACTGTCATGCATGTATGAATACACACCTTGTGGCTGGCAGAGACTTAGTAATGTGACACTAAGATGGAAATGAATCAGCTTTTCCCTCCTTCTAAAGTAGCAGCTTTTTAATGCAAACACCTAGTCTTGTCTACAACTGAAATTTAGTAGAATCCCCCATCCTTCCTCCAGCTTCCCCTTGACTTCTTTTCAGCAGCACCTAGAAAAGATTTAGCCTTTTGCATCCTTCTGAGTTACTGAAAAAAACCCTCAAATTCTTCTATCAGAATAGTTAAGTTGCACACTTCATTTTCAGAATTATATCTTCAGTTTTGGTAATAAAGAAGCTGCGGAACTTACATCTGCTTCTGGAAGGCTAGCCAGACTCGGAGGAAATTGCAGTAGATATGAAAAAGCTCAGTTTCCAAAAAAAGTGCAAATACTGAAAGTACAGGGAAAAGATGCTTTTAAACTTTCATAGGAAAATTGAAAAAAATATTTGTTTTGCAAAAATGTTTAAAAAAAAAAAGAAAAAAGCCATTCTAATAAGAAATGCGCCTTTTGTCTTTATTGGACTGTCACTGAAGCCCTTAGGCCAGTGCAAACACAAAGAGATTGTGATTTCCTGCATCTCATAAGAAATGTGAGGAAAAAACCGAAATCTCTCAAAACTTAGAATCCTTTCTGTGCGGTTAAACATCAACTTTGGCATTATATTCAGGTTTAATGGAAAACTAAAAATGGCTGGATTTTCTTTTTTATCCCTTGCCTCCATTTCTATCAACTGTACTGTTTCAATGGGACGCCTGTTTTTCCATCTGAAGATGCCTTGCTATACTTGCTCACAGTCTGCTTTGGTACAGCACACTAAAAGGTTCATATCACATTATGCTATGGCTCTACAAGGGAGCTACGGTAAGACAAGTGTGAGATATCTTTAAAAATATATGCTATAAATGTGTTAAATAACAACAGTCAAGGGCAAATTTCATTTTAAGAGTTCTTATTTCACATTTTACTGTTATGCATGCTCTCTGGTTTCAGTGTACAGTTTAATTCTATGCCCAGCTGTCTTGACCTCAAAGGCTTTCTAAACAACATGAGCAAGAATTCATACCCAATACTCACTTTTCTGTCCATATGCCTCATGGGCTTATCCTGGATGCATCCTGCAAGCCCCTGTAAACAAATATTTTTGGCTCTTAAGTGCACACAAATGTTAGATACTCTTGGAAAAAAATAATTATATGCATGTATGTGTAACCACTACCACAAGTGTTTGCACGTACATAGGTGCACATGTGCAACTGCATGTCAGCTTATTTGACATGAATATTCTAATACACTTCAACCTCTAACAAGCTGATGCTCTGATATTCTTATCCTTATGACAGTCCTGACATTTCTGACAGCACCAGCAAGGGTCACTTTGACACTGCACCCATACTCGCTCTCCCTGCCCTATATCCCAGTGCCCCAGCCCTCCATCTCTGATGTTCTCAGCTTTAGCCCACATGCATTCAAACTAGATTCAGGGTATAGGAATGCATGTGGTTCATGACAACATCCACGTTACTTTAAAGGGCAGAGTGAAGAAATACAGTGAAATCCAAGCAAACAGTTTAGGCTGATTTAATCTCACCTACTCCTCATTTCTGAAGGTATGCAGACCTGGGCCTGTTTCAAGTTTCTGTAGAGCCAACAGACATTAAGGCAATTCACTTTTTAATTAGACTATTAATTCCTCTTGCCTTTACTGTTTTTAACTCACTCAACAGACACTGATCCTTTCTGAATACAGTTCCTAATTTTTCTCCACACCTGGGCAGCACAGTGGGATCATGTCTGCATTCAGCATCCAGCTGCTAAGACAGACTAAACTCTCCCACATCTTCAACTTATCCCTGCTTGGAACCCCAACCTGAGCACCCACGTGTAATACAAATCCTGGGGTAATGAATACATTTTGCTGACTTCTCTAAGATGTTTCAATATGTCCAGGACTGTTCATCCTCTGAAATGTGTGCTACTGAGGGAGCAGGCCCTGATGTCGAGAGGCTCTTGTCCTTCAGAAAGTACAGCCAGCAGAAGGGAGCTTTGAAGTTCTGGGCTCTTCAAATGAGAGATCAAACCATATCAGAAATCTAATGATCTTAGGAAAGAGATCTGACAGGCCATTTAGGAATGTCAATAAAATGTCCAGGGAAACAAACATTATTTTTGTTGATTTCATTAATCTTAGCCCAAATTTTTTTGGAGCCAGCACAATTCAGAATGGCAAGTACTTTATCCATATGACAGCGTAATAAGAAAATTGCCCCTCAGGCTTAGAAAATGACCTTTTTCCATTTTCTGACATTCATTTATCGAGGGGAAATCATGCAATATCTGAAATTATGTAGGTCTTATCTTGAAAAAAAAAAATTCTTATTGAATCATAGAAGCTGTCAATACAGTTTTAACCTTTGAAGAAACACTTTCTTTTCAAAAGGAGTCACATTGCCTTTTGCAAGGATAATTCTTGTAGTGACCCATAAAAACATTCTAAATAGTTCTTTCTTATTACAATATCTAATGTCCTCTAAAATTGTCTCACTCTTTCCTACAGTAGCTCAAAGAACAGCATTTCACAAAAGTGCTATGACAGCAAACAATTAGTGATACCATGTTCAAGTTATCACCTGCTTTTAACAGATCAAAACCTGACAAACTATTTCTATCTGATAGCATAATAGCAGATAACTCCTTTGAATAATTCTAGCATATAGATACTTTGTTTTGCCTCCTATTATATAATATTTATAACCTTTTATTTAAGTTAGCTAAAGAAGAAAGCAATACCTAGACAGAAAAGGTAATTCAAAACCAGAAAATGCATATGATGTTTAGGCCAACAGTATATGCTTAAGACTGCCCCAGCTAAAGATGAGAATGGGTTATCTTGCCTATTCTTCTGCTAATACAGTTTTGCTTCTCATTAACTGCTTGCCTATTCTAATTCAAGCTATGCAAGCTACTTCACTTGGAGCAATCCAAAAGTAACCTTCAGAAATTACTGTTGGGAATTACTTGCAGATATTTATTGCTGGTTTACTTTTGCTAAGATTTAGTCTATTTCTATCTGAGCTTCTCCCTCTTCTCTTTTATGTTGTTGTTGTAAACTATGAATATAGCTACAGCTACGTAGACAGTAATCTTTCACACGTATTTGAGCAAGCAAAAAGCAATTCAAGCCAGTGAGAATTTCTTACTCACTCTATCAGTATAAGTTGGCTCAGAATACTAGAGCAGATTGATATATTCATCACAAACATGATACCTGATGAAGAAATCCCAGTTCTGTTCACAAACCATTTGCAAGTGGTTGTGACTATTGTAGATCTGTCTGTGAGTTCTTTGACAAATTCAAAGACAGATTTTGATGTGCTGGTCAGCCAGAAAACTATTTACTCTTGCTTATTTTTCCTTTAAAATTGTGATTGGTGGCTTGTATCACACGACATTTATTCCCTCAGAGAAATAACAATGTAAGGTAGCTAACAACAGTCAACAGAAAACATTCCTCATGTACAAATTAGCAAATGAAAGCTCACTCAGGTGAAAACATATGAAGTTTCTCACCAGTAAACCTCTAGTGATGCCAACACCCAGCAATGGGGACACACAACCAGCAGCAGACTGTGCTTTATCAGTCTGTTGACGAAACGTTCTCAAGATCTTTTTACTAATGCTGCAGAAATACACAAGACTCTTTAGACTATCCACATTCTTTATTACAATGTAAGATAATACAAAGATATTCTTTATTTCTGTCAAGAAAACAATGAAAAGGGCATATTTCAATGTGTCAAAAGTATCAACATACAGCACAGAGTTTACGAAGAAAACGTTTGAATCAAGTGGATGCAGTTCATTAAGCCACAAAAAGCAATATTCTGCAATGAGGTTGATCATTTGGAAGGACAACATCAACATGAGCAGAATAATTTCCAAAAGCAATCGTATGATTTCAAAGTTGTCTTGGTAAACTAGGGGGCTTACCCTACAATCAGAGCTATGATTCTACAACACAAACAATCCATACTATCTATAAAATTGACCTAGCACTGCTAAGGCAGTGAACTAACTGCTTGTGAGCTGTAGGCACCACAAGGGACTTGCTGTGCTTAATGAGGCAGACATTTTATATTCCCTACCTGTTTCTCTACACATGGGGATACCAGCCTGTGCTATCACTCCACTCCGACTGCAGGAGTGTGCTAGTTTAAAGGTAAACCAGCAGGAGGAATGAATCTAACTCACAAGCAGATTACAAGTCAGAATTACAGTTT
>JAWWEU010000111.1:65425308-65473359 GCA_035583155.1 Acropternis orthonyx
CTTGAAGACTGAACTTCCTGCCCAGAAGCAACTTCAACACTGGATTCCCTAATCAATATATATGCATATATCCTTTTGTAATCTAAATCACTGCTCAGAGTCCATCTTTGCTGTTTTGGCTATAAAAATAAGTAAAATAATGAATCATGGCTTGAGGCATGACCAGACCATCTACCAACTTATGACAGCAGTTTAACAGTGAAGATGTCTCTTATCTCAAAACAAATTTGTTTTATTTTCTCCTTTGTCTCTCTTTTCAGGTCACATCTTTCCTTAAATTGTGGGTGTTTAAACAGCACTTACCACAGTGAGGGTCCAAGTCTTGGCTGGGGTGCCTGGATAACAAACATTACAAGAATTCAGTAATAAAGTCGCACGTGCTTAATGCTGATAATAATGTCTTTAGAAGAAGAGGAAGTTTCATTACATAACATGACAAAAGTGATCAGCTGAAACTGTACTCCTATTGCTTGCATACATTGCAGTATTAACTGTGTTCTGAAAAGTCATACTTATTAAATCAAAGAACTAAAATCCTGAATATTGGGGCGTATCTGTAGGTGCACAAATATGTGAGCATAGGTCAGACATGCCTCTTGTCTTCCTAATGTTTTCCTTGTAAGCAATTGTTACAACTATCAAAGAAGTTATGCTGATCAAAAGAGAGAAGCATAAGCTACATGGCTGGGAAGAGAACGACACAGTTCAAGGATCAGTTTCCTTATTAAAATACAATTGTTGATACAAAGTTTCAAAACTTTTTGAGATAGAAGAAATAATTTAGAGGAGTGAGACTCTGGGTGAGTCTCTCCACCAGGCACCCCACGGCCACCATGGCCACTTGCTCTGTTCACACCCCTGTCAAGTTGGCCATGCCCTGGTGCTGAGGGACACGCCCCCAAGGGACAGGGCATCTCTGCCAAGGGCCAGCCTCCTGCTTTTAGCCATTTGTTGCTGTCACACGTGATCACTGCCTCACTCCTTAAGGCAGGGCTGTGCACATGGATGTCAAGTCAAAGATCAGGCCATGCACTAGTCACTGCTAAAGTGTGAAGCAACAGAGGGAGCAGGATCTGCACTTACTCCTCTCACCTCCCTCAGAACCCTTGGCACTGAGCTTGAGACATGTTCCCTGTACTTGCTCTCTCTTGCATCATGGATCTTGAAAACGTGGCTACACAAATCCAGACACATGTTGGGCTTCATTTTGCACTCAAATACAGGAGACAGAAACCTCTAAGAACAACTGAACTCTTGGGGAACTCTTCCATAACCATCCCACACCCACTACTCACAGCATGCTCTTAATAGATGTCTTTGAACACTGCCAGGCTGAGGAAGGAATTGACTCTCATCTCCCTCTTTCAGGGATTAAAGATTTTATGTAGAAGAGCACCACTGCTCTTTCTTCATAGTGACTACATTTTTAAATGAAATATCCACAGCTCCTGCACTTTCTCCTATCTCTGACTAGTCCACGGGCACCCAGGTGAGCTAAGAGCAATTAGCAACCCTGCCAAGTCTATCTGAACAGCACAGACCACAAATTCACATGAATCCTGAAATGCTTACACATGAGACTTTTATAGCAGAGGCAGTTTCAATCATGTGAACGTCCTTTATCACTCTCCAGTTCCCAGCTGACACTCACTCTCCTTCTACCACTGATTAGTGTATGTGTATAGTCGATACATAAAGCAAAACAAAACCATGACAAAGTCTGAGTTATTATCCAAAACCTAATTATTTCAGGCTTTGTTTTTCCTTTAAGTAACTGAAGTAGCTTAGTTGTTTTACTCTATTTCATTTGAAAATGCACAGACATGGGGTTTGCCTTTGAATTTGACTAGGGACATTATTATTGTTGTTATTATGTCTTTTAAAGCTGATAATTATAAAAGGACAATAACTGGACATTATAATAATCTGTCAGTGAGGCTCTACCTGTCTTAAGCTTTGCTCTGCACAGCTAGGCTTTACACAAAAGCCTAACCACAGAAACACAGCTGTGGTTATCTTCCTCAAAGGACATCAGAGATATCCCCTTTTTTGAGAGCCAACACTGATGCTTTGTAATATAGCACAGCTACAGATAAGCAAGTTTGCTGAGGCATTGCAGCCAAGGAGAGGCATCTTGCTGCTGCATCTGGAAAGTCAGCAGCTGTTGTCAGTACAGACATGAATGTTTTAACTGAGGAGTCGTAAACATCAGCCAACCCCTTACCCAAAACTAAAGCTGAGGAAAACAGCCATAACTGACAGTAAAGTTTTTTTGTCTATTTCCTGCCCAGTTGCCTAACTTTCATTATGGCATAAAAGAGAAATTACTTGATTCCACCAGTGCAATACGCATGCTATACTGGAGCTCCTTTCTGCCTCAGGCATGGCACAAGTTTAGCTGAATTATTCTCAGGAGAGCTATGGAAGAGATTATCCCTATGATGAAAAAAAAGAGGCAGGGGGGAGGAGTGGGGGAGAAGCAGCCAACAAGCAGCCTCACCTTGCATTATCCATCTGCAGAGTCACTCAGATGTTTGCCATGAACTGTGTTCTGAGAGCAAACCTTCACTGCTGCTGTTAGTAATGCCGCTTTCATTCACTCAGCACTGATGGGCACTGCAATCATTACAGAAAAATTGTTCTATCTTCTTTATTTTAAGCATCAGCCTTCCAGCGTTTTCACATTTCCATGGAGGAGCCTTTCCAATTTGAGTTCAGATGAGATACTGCTGCTAAGACAATATGACAGAAACACTCATAGGATACTAAATATCTGAGTTACACCTGGGGAAGGTATTAAAATACACCAGTACAGAAACAGACTGTACTTGCTGACACACTGCACTTCAGAAAAAAAATTAATTTGATTTTTTTTAAAATAAAAGCTTGTTAGCTTTGAATCACCAAAGACAACAAAGGCCAAGATCTTTAAAAGTTTGTACTACAAATGCTTATTTCCAGTTCTCATACACACAACTGTTCAATGAGCAGCACTGAAGCATTTCCAGGAGAAGAGGTCGATTGCTCAGTGAAATGACAGAAGGTAAGCATAAAAAATAAAGACCCATGATGCATATAAAAGAATTGGGAGGCTTGGTTTCAAAATGGTTTATATTACTCATGAGTGACAAAACCTCAAGAGAATTTTACAGGTCACTCTAGGTGTCAATTATATTGCCATGCCCCAAGACACCAATACCTTTTTCATCTCTCCACCTATATTGCTGCATTTCCTTAGTACCACAGGTCTAACAGAGGCTCAGAAGAAAATTAAATTGTAACTCCTAAAATAGAACCTAACTCAAGCCAAGCACCACTTTGTTCTGGAAGTTAACTCCTGCTGGGAATCTCACCTACACGATGACCTTCTGGCCCAGATAAGTTTGGAGCACTAGGCAAAAGTGGGATTATACCACTATTAAAATTGTCCCTTCCCATGACAAATGTTGCTGTGTTTCTTAAGCTGATTTCAGGCAGTTCAGTTCATTATTGAAGTTCAGGGTTGCATCAAACATCCTAACCACAGCATTTGTAATGGTCTTGTCTTACCAAAGGTGCTGGAAGCTGCTCTGGAAGTGTGCCAATAAATCTGGCAGAGAAGATTTTGTGGGCAGAGAGAGGCATAAATCAAATGTAGAATGACAATTAAGATTAAGCACATAAATATAACATCCCCTTCATATACTATTCATACAACCAAATGCTATTGAGATGTTAAGATCAGCTCCTCATACCATTCCACTGTCTACAATTCGGGTACTCCAAGAAGGAACTATAACCAACAATGAATGGGAGAACGTAAACTAGGATACTCCAGACAGAAAAAGAACAACCTGTGCCCGTGTCCAGAACAGATTTGTGCAGAAAAGACAACTATAGAAAGCCAGAAACCTTTTCCAAGAGCTACAAGCTTCCTCTGAGACAGACAGCCAGCTAGGGATTACCAAGTGCTCCCCTAAAAGGAAAGCATATGACTTCACAAACCAGTCTTCCAGGAAGCAACCCTGACCTGCGTGGTGGCCAGTGATGGGAATATCAGCCTGTACTGAGTCTCATACAAACAAAGTGATCACAGGGAGTTCAGTGGACATGTAAGATATAGCTGACCATGATAACCGGCATGGTACAGGCAACAAAAACATGGACTTATGAACAAAACAAAAAGAGAGATTGCCACAAAATGGGGAAGAAATCCTCTTTCATCACTTCTGTGTAATACTTTTAAATGCTACACATAACAACAAGAAACATAACATAATGTAGACAGAATAAATATGGTGGTCACTCTCTATCACCACAGTCAAAAGAGGTACTTGCATGTAACAGAAAGTCAATTTTTCAAAAGGATGTTACTGCACAGGGAATAAAAGCAGGATATCCAAGTTAGATTTTGAGATGAAATACTAGGATCTCTATTAGTTTATACTGTCTGTGATTTCCGTATATTTTCCCACTGAGGGCAGGTAATACCCTAAGAGAACAATTTTAACTGCATTGGCTTTGCTTTTAGGCAATCCAAAACTCTGGCTTAAAATGACAGTCTTGAAGTAGTCATAACCCTACGGTAAACAAGGTCTGGTCAGTAATGCCTACTGAGTGCCTTAAGAAACACAGAGACTCTGTATGCGAGATTCCTCTCATCTCGCTTTTGTAATCTAAAACGTAGGCATATGGTTGACACTAATTGTCCCTCTAAAAATGAGAAAGGGGAATGCAGGTCTGTTCCCAAGAGTGATTCATTTAAGTAAAAAATAAATGGGATAAATATCCCGCTGGAAGTGCCTGGCCTTTCTGTACTGCCTACAAAAACCCCCTCAAGACAACCTCTGCACATTTAGTGTTAAAAAAGAATCTCCAGACATTTCAATGACTAATGGCAGATGGAAAAAAAAACTTACCTGCATTGATTATGGAGTCCACAGAGTTACAGGTATGACTGTAATTCTGAAATATGATGTTCTCTGAATAAAAGATTTCCCAGCATCCAGTTTCCAATATTTTTCTTATTTTGGCAAGTTTGTATAAATCAGAACTACTAAGAGGTGCATGTAGGCCAAATAGATATAGCAGTGTGACATTTTATAGGCAGGTTTTCAAAAATGAGACCAAATGGTTTTATTCACAACTTATGCAAATTGGAAAGAGGTTTAAATGAAAAATGGAACTGAAAAAGAAGGCACTCTTATGGAATAGCATGGGCATCCACACAAGGAATCAAAGGTTATTGGCATATCTCTTTCGAAAAAAATAGGTCTGAAGAAAAGATGGGAGGAATTATAGAGCAACTCAAAGGAGATGAATGACCATTTATCACATTTGAACTCATTTTCTAAGATAACTTTAAGCTCTCAAAGACTAAAACTCCTACTAGGTGCCTCAAGAGCCTTCTTCATTATGGGTAATCTATACCCTCAAGGGATGTAGTTTTGTGCATAGTCTTATACAGCATTTTAAATGAAAGATATATACTTTCTGCCCAAAATTTTATTCCTGAGTGAGAAAACAGGCTTGCAGGTCTTCGTTTTCTCAATTTTTTTGTGGAATGTGAATTAATTTTTTGCAGTTTCATAGTTTAAAACTGTAAAAGGATCTGGTGTCCCATTTAACATAGGCTGCACAAATATCTTCAGTACCTGCTTATTCCTTCTTCATCACACAAGGTAATAGCAATGAGACAGAGAAAATCTTTACTTGCTATGATTAAAGCTGAATTATATTGTGTTCTAGAATTATGCTTTCCAGTTACTTACTGCACAGTCTTTGGAATTTGGTAGAGAATGCCTGCATTTTTCCCCTTCTATTTTCATCTAAAAGAAACATAAATCCATTGAACTATTTATTAGAAAAGCCATTTCAAAAACAACTTTTGTAAATCCATAGCTTTCAGATATACATGCAGTGAAGAATATGCATTACTTCCACAGGAGGACACAAAAACACAGTGCAAGTCAACACAATGAAAAGTTGTCCTCTTAAATGAAGTTCACATAAATACATAAATGCATCAGAGTAAACCAGTATTTTGAACAGGCTGTTGCTTTCAGTATTGGCCATTGCTGAGTGTTTCCAGAGAAAAAATGAACCAAGCAAAATGAGACCAATTATGAAACAGCATGTCACTGAATCGTAATTTTCCCCCAAAAGCTTAGTCTATACCCTGAAGCATAAAGAAGATAATCCCCATGATTTTTTTTCTAACATGAATTTAGTTCTTTTAGATGCTTACTCACAGGAGCAATTAATCTTCTTGGATTACAATAACTATTTCAATATTCAGTACTCAGTGACAATCAAATGCTCAGACAGGGCTACATTTAGGGTATAAAGTGTGTTTCCCCTAAGGCTCTTAGGGAAGTGGACTGTTCCTCAGCATGATATAATTCATAAATTTAGTCATAAAGCATTCCTTATGAACAAAAGCAGAACTACTCTTAAAAAGTATTTTGTGGAACATAAACTCTCTTATTTGATCTAGGATTCTCGACAAGCATGAGACTAAACCATCTTGAAAAAGAAC
This sequence comes from Acropternis orthonyx, assembly GCA_035583155.1. Classification (NCBI taxonomy): domain Eukaryota; kingdom Metazoa; phylum Chordata; class Aves; order Passeriformes; family Rhinocryptidae; genus Acropternis; species Acropternis orthonyx. Next base: position 65,431,826 of record JAWWEU010000111.1, read on the forward strand.
TGACAGAACAAACTAATAATGCTCACACACTTTACATATACACAGACATTTTACTTATAGGCTAAAGGTGAAAAAATATAATAAGCTACAGAGAAACATAATATATTTGTATTTTATGGAAGAATCACCAAGACCACTAGTACCACATGTAAATGGCACCACAGGAGAACAAAATTTCTTTCCCCCAGTGTGTCTCTGAAAAGTATCACACATATTTGATTAGATAAATTGCTTGCAATTGAACTCTTTTGGATGATCTTTTACATCTAATTGTAATCCTAACAGGCCTATGTCACCATAGCCTTTGCAGCTATAAATCTTACTAATGACAACATCTCTACAGCTTTTTTTTTTTTCATACCCCAAGCACAGCAAAATTGTCAGATCAGTTCATGAACAAGTGACAGGCTATTGTTCTTCCTTGCATTCATGAACACCTCATTAACACAAATTTAATGCCCATAGCATTTTAGTGGCTTTGGTTAGGTACAGAAATCTCACTACTCTGTGTAAGGGACAAAAGTGTACCATCACTCTACAGAACATAAGTGAAAGTTTGCAAAAATCCACTCATTGTTTTTTAAAGGGAAATGAGAAAAAAAGCTAGCAGCTTCATTAAAAGCAATCCTTTCCAGCCAGTCTTGAAGGATAAATATTTTTGTTTTGAAGAAGAATACACGAATTATTTATTTCAGTCAAAACAGAGTAGTACATTAATCCAGGTTCTGTACCTTCTACCCAGATTCTAGTGACTGTAGGCTATAAAAATACTCAAGGGAAGTTAGTTTCGTTTGGATTAACACACATATTTAGTGTATAATAACTCACAATACAGAAAGATCTCGCACTGGGACTAAGAGAATGCCTTTTAATAAGAGAGATCTGGATTGCAATGAAGCCATGAGAATTTCTAGTCAACGGTGTATGAAATACAATTTAAAAATTCGTTATTCCATAACCTATGTTTCAATATCAGCTTAGGAAAAAAAATAGACTTCACTTTCTTGCAGTGCATATTGACTGCAAGAAGTGAATAAAGAACTGGAGCAACATGCTGTTCTATAGGGCCAGAAGCAGAGAAATCCTCAATGCAGAACTAAATTCCAATACCTAAAGCAAGTTAAAACAGTGGAGTTGAAACAGAAATTTACAGTTAAGTTTTTGGTAGTGTTTCCTCAGGTCCCTGATGAGCCAATAGCACTAATGTTTCAGTAATCACTTCATATTTACAGACCACTGCTTTCTCCCATTCAGAAAAATACTGAGGGAGGTACCATGACCACATTCTTTGGTATGAAGCTGTTTTAGGGATTATAGGGCTGCTAAGGTCTACAGCCTGTGACAGGATTATAAAATAAAACCAACCAACCAACCAACAAACCCTAATGAATTTTTAAAAAATTAAAAAAAAAAAAAAAAAAGGTGAAAGGACAGGAAAGGACTTTCCTGATAAAGAATTTGCCTGAAATTTGGTATTAGATTTTATTCCTGCCTTCCAGTTTAATCATCCTTAATCCTTGCCTGTTTGTTCCATAACATTCCCCATCTTCCCTGCCATCACAGTCAGCTCAGAAAGTGCAGTTTTCGGAATAGGGGTGTCACTGCAGTGCCCTAAGTGAATTATAGATTCATATATATATATGTAGGAATTCAGTACGATCAGCTCATAGCACAACAAGCACATATGCCTTCTGACATGTGCTCTTGTTACATGTTTCGGTTTATTAAACATGTGAGTTTTTCTCATAAGCTTCTCTAGCTGAGAAGGAATTCATCTCAGTTCTGCAGACTGCCTCTGTGGCTGGAAGGTTAAACATATTTTTAGGTTCTGAAATACTACTCCGATACATGTAGGCAGTATTCTGTGCCCACACAGATTTCCTGTGCCTTCAACAGGGTTTCCACAAGTGACTGTAAGAATATGTCCTCACTCAAATGCCAAGGCAGCCTCTTAGCATTTCTTTGCAAATGAAATCCAAGAGGAGAGCCTGCAGGGTTTCCTAAGCATAACTGAAGCCTCCTCTCTTAGAGGCTCTGGAGGAGACAGCATTTACAGCATCTTGTTTGCATGAATAATGTAAACCATCAGGGTGATGTTTGTGCACAGTGAAAAGTAAGCATCATACTTACTGTGTATTCAAAGTGTCCAGCGGGCTTTCAGATCAGAATTTTTTCAGTGTACAAGCACAAAATTATTTTCTTCCTAGCTGAAAACTTCAATTGGAAGTTGATCTGAAAGTCAGGCAAGGCTTCCATTTATTGCATGATGCAAAGATTTTGTGAGCCGAACTGCACTCTAAATTACAGGTATGAAACTGCATTTGTCCTCAAGGTCTTCATTTCTGCCTAGGCAATCTGTCCTTGTAACTGAAGCTCTGTTAACAATTGTTGATAATGCATGAGCCAGATGGAACCCATTTTGCTTTCCTATAACCACAGGTTCTGTGATCTGAGCAGAATTGAAGCTGTAATAAAACCTTTTTATCCATGAGAGTGACGACCATCACTGCAGAGTCAGAAAATGTCATTTCTATTCTTATTTCTCAGACACAGCTTCAACTCTAGGAATGACCATGAATTAATTGCATAATTAAGGTGGTCTTCCCAAACAATTTCAAATAAACACTTGAAAATATAGTGAAATGGTCACCTTAGAAAAATACTGCTTGCACATGTGCCTTCTGGTACTATTTTCGCACTAAAAATAAGGATGAAAATCTCGGTGTTTGCTTCAGCTCAGTCATTTGGGGGGACACCCCAACAGCTGGCAGCTGTGCTATAGCACACATTCCAGGTAGGCAGAGAAGCACGGGGGAGCTGCTGCGAGTTCACCACAAAACTGCAGCTGTGCCAGCCGAATTGAAGTCACTGCTAAGAGGACTGAAGTGCTTTCTATAGCTGTAAATCTATATGCCTCATGAAAATCTGTTGTTACTTTGCGTAAATCCCTAGCACTCTTTAGCCTACGTGAGCCTTCTAATACAGAGACATGTAAAGTGATAGCCAGATTATTTCGATTTCTTCTCCGTCAATGACTACAATATTCCTTTGGAGTTACGCTCTATTAAGCAACACAAGCAGAGATCAATACTTGGATCTTTATCTGTTTCAACTTTATTTGCTTATTCCCCACTGTGCTTTCTGTGGGGGAGTGATATCTAGTACTTTCTGGTTTATGGGATTTTGAACAGCACCAAGATAATATAGTTCAGAACTGTTTTCCTGAATACTAAACTCACGCATGTAGGGCTGAAATTAAGATAAAACTTTGTTTTATTGGTAGAGAAAGAAAGTAAAATCTGAGTCTTTTCCTCTGCTCTAATCTTATCACATTGTTTTCTGCTCAGTCTATGTGGCATAAGAAATCTCATGCCTTGCTATAAAAAGCTTCCATTAAAACCTTTGTGGTACCACTTTACAGCAGCCTTTGAGCTTGAAGGCAAAGGATGAGGGAGGTGGGAAGCAGCTGGCAGATCACTCCGAATAGACGCTCCCTTCCCAAATTTTGTGCCAACTATGGGCACGGCCCCTCACCCTGCCCTTCCTTCTCCCCCAGCCTCTGGACTACTGGCCCAGTTTTCCTCTGAGCAAGAATTGCTCTGTCCTCCCCAGATCTTTTACAAGCCTTTGTTCATTTGAAGGGCAAATATTCAGCAAATCTCAATTGGAGAACCCGCAATCAGATTTATTCTTCCAACTGCCCACCCCATTGTGTGGGACTTAGCAACACACCCACATACTTCAGAGGGGTGTTCATGCTTTAGAAACAGGCATGCATCCAAGAACTTTGCTGGATCGGGATCAGAGTATTCACCACCAGATGGCACCCACAGGTGGAAAGTTTTTATTCTCTTTATTATATATTTTTATGATTTTTCTTGTGCCAGTAGTGACTACACACAAGAGTATTAGATACTATCCCAACAGCTGTGATTGTTTGTCATTTGTCAGTTTAAAGCAATTTAACATTTTAAAACCAATATATTTATTATAATCCAAATAGTCATGTAAAATCAGACACATCAACACCTTAACACACAAGTCAGACATGTGCTCCAACACCATATTCCCCCTCTGTTCCTACCTACTAATCTACTGCATATTTTTGTTCTTGAAGATACACCACAGCCCTGCAGATTTCATTTAATTTCATTCACAAGCACCCCCAAGTCACAGGGCTCTGGACTGAGATGGAAAGACTACATGGCATCAGAGGTGCAAAGATGAGATGCTGTAACTGCTTACTATGTTTCATGTCAATGAGAGACACAGGTTATAATAAGCAGGTCTGATCACAATATCTGCAGCATCTCCTTCTGAGAACTTAGCAACAAATCATTCAGTCTGTACAATGTCAAGCTGTTACCATGTCAGTAATACCAACTCTATTTTATAGTTCACATTTCCATGGGCAAATGCCACTTCTGCTACAATCACAGGTATTCCCAGGCCTACAGGAAAGCTGAGCCATGTCAACACAGTTTTGAATATGTTAATGTTTATAGGAGCTAGTGTCTGACAAAGTAGGAGGTCACTGATGCCCCAGATGTGCATGCTTCTGGTTAGTTTGTTTGGCCTAACTAAGAGAGCTTGAAAACATGCCTCAATGCATTTGGCTAGCTAGTCACAGAACCTCAACACCTCGTGATAATACCTTCTATCTATGGGCAGCAAGCCACACTCACATTGACACTGAGTCACAGTGTGACAGAGTATGAACAGGCAGGATTTAATAAGAGAGAGAGGGGGAAAAAAAACAACCCACAACACAAAAGTGGTGCTGTTTGCTTCTAGTAAAGTAGAAGGTATTCAGATCTCCAGAAAACTTCATGGCTGTATGGTCCATAATCCTATGGCAAGTCCATACTCCTAGCATCATAACTCACCTATAATGGTTCTTGTATTTATATTCTTTTTTCCACAGTTCCTCCCACCTTAATCCCTCATGGAGGCCACTATTATCATTATGCAACTCAGAACAATTCATCTAAGTACTCTCCCATTTCCAGTTCTTTTTATTCAATCCTATATTAATCAAGTTCCACTATGAAAGATGGGTTCTGATATGGAAAGGTGCACGCACATACAGGTTTAATAGTTAACAGCTGTTTGTGTCATTGTAATGCAACTTCTAGTAAAAACTGACAAAGAAATTCAATATAGATAAATATAGAAGGATGCAAATAGGGAAAAACAGTCTAAGTTTTACAACTGCAAGAGAGGGCTTAAAGCTGACTCCCAACCAGATTGAGACCTTCAGCTTATAATAAATCATTTAAAGAAAACATCAGCATGATACTGAGTGGAAGTCAAAGCAAATGTTCAGAATTATGAGAAAAGTAAGAAAGAACTGTACTGGTTTTGGCTCAAGTAGAGTTAGTTTTCTCCAAAGTAGCTGGTATCATGCTATGTTTTGGATTTGTGATGAAAACAGTGTTGATAACAGAATTTTTAGCTGTTACTGAGCAGTGCTTTCACAGAGTCAAGGTCATCACCAGTCAGTAGGCTGAGAATGCACAAGAATTTAGGAGGGGACACAGCCATGACAGCTGACCCCAACTGACGAAAGCAATAATATGCCATACCATAGGACATTATGATCACCATATAAAGATGGGGGAAGAAGAAGCAAGTGGAGGACATTTGAAGTGTTGGGGTTTGTCTTCCCAAGTCACCGTTATGCACGACAAAATCTTGCTTTCCTGGGGATGGCTGAATACCTGCCTGTCCACAGGAAGGAGTGCTGAATTCTTTGCTTCTCTTTGCTTGTGTGCACAGCTCTTTCTTTACCTATTAAACTTAAACTGCCTTTATCTCAACCCATGAGTTTTCTCACTTCTTCCCTTCTTATTCTTTTCTTCATTCCACTGTGGGAAAGTGAGCGAGCAGCTATGTGGGACTGAGCTGCCCACCACAATGAATCCCGGTATGCCACCACATATATATCTTCATGAATACTCTGTGCTGTTCCTGTGCTCCTCTCCATAGTAAAAACAAGCTGAGAAAAGATAGAGTAACAAAACCGCAATGAAGCCAATTGCAGAGGTTGCCTGAAGCCTTTTTCAGAATGATTCCCATTACAAGGAACAACTGAAATTACTAGTCTTATATCCAGAGTCCAGTTTAGGGTGCATTGCAGAAGTCATCTGTGGAACTGTGGAGTTGTAAACAAAGAACAAATGCCCAGAGTTCACCAGCTCAACCTGATGAACCAGTCACAGGTTAAAAGGAAGCATGGCACAAACAGTCCCTGTGAAAGATGGAGAGAGCTGGGGAAATCCTTGCAGCTGAATACACAAAGCTAGTAAATAAATTCACATGAGATTAGAGAGAGATTGAACAAAGAAGAGAATAGCAAAGACATGATGTAGTTCAGGGAGACTGTGAGGTGGAATATGTTAGAGCATAATCTAGGGAAATATCACATTGTGCTTGCTCCTCTCTTACACAGTTCCCTGCATCTTGCTTCTCAAATTAAGGCTGCTCTTGCATCCATTTCCATTTTTAAAGCATTACAGAAAGTAGTTTCTTGTTTTGCACCTGTGTAGTAAAGTCAGAGCAGTTTCTAATGGAAATATTAATTTGCAGGATGCTAAAAAATCCATATATAACAAGTTTCTATTTAATAAAAGAACATCAAGAAATCAAATGGTTTAATCAGGCTACTCTTTTTTTAAGAGGGATCATTGATGTGAACAGTACTCTGCAGACAGATTAATTCCTCATCTTACAGATCTCCTGAACAGAGTGTAGACGACAGTCCACATGAAGAATAACTTAATGCTTGGCACTGCCTTGTGACTTCCCAGAGCAATTTTGTTGTCTAGCCTAAACTGTAGCAATAGAGTGAGCAACTACAGAGAGAAAGATAACGAAAATGGGGACAGTGTTAAAAGGTTAAGCAAAAGGAAAACACCAAGAAAGTTAACAAAGACCTCCAGGGAAGAATCAGAAGGAGGAATTGTTATCAACAGGTCTGGGTCAAGGAAACATAACTGTTAATAGAAACACAGCTCTCATTTGGGGATGTGAAAGAAAGCTGAAGAGGAACTTCTAGTTTCAGGTTCTTTCAAAAATATCTGAGAAAAAACCCCAAAGATAAACAGGTGCAAATAAAACATATGCCTGGAGGGCTCTCAGTTCAATAGCTCTCAAGAAACTGAACTGGCCTATCTAATTTATTAGGCTATTAACCACAAGAAACTAGCTTTTATGAGCCCTAGCAACCAGCAACAACTAAGAGAGGGTCTTTGCTTAAGTACTGCTTTTATGTCCAAGGTCTCACAGATTCTTAAGGCACATTTACATCAGACACTCTAAGAACAATAAACTGCCTTCCTCTCACCAATCCCCAGCTACAAAAAGCACAGAGAAGAGCCCTTCATGCAACAGAGAGGCTCTTACCTGAAAGGAAGACTCCTGATGACAGGTGTGAGAAGCAAACTCTTGTAACTGCTGCTTGATAAACAGACATCACCCAAAATCACATTAATTAGTTTAATTTAAAGTCTCACAGAACACTACACAGTTGCAGGAATAGAATACTGCAATGCACAGCAAATGGGAAATTGCTAGTGGGCATTTTTCCATTCCTGTTCCTCATAGATCTATGTAGATGAAAAGTGTTGGTATTTCCCTGACTGTAACTGAGCACCAAGGCTAATACCTTAAGGAACAAAAGTAAAAGCCATGGTGGCACAGAAAGGAGTGTGAATGGAAAAATTATAAAATATTCGACTGACTTAAAGCAGGAGGATTTACACCCTGTAGTCCAGAGCAAGCCTGAAGACTGACAACAAGTTAGTGCAAAATAGATAATCAGATGGGTCTGCAAGTTTGTACTTTTATTTATTTATATTTTGACATTGCTTCAAACTGTGTTTCACATGGAGCCCCCTAAATCCGTAAGGAAAATGTAAGCACGTGAACAGTGGGTTTTCTTTGTCCCGTCTCTCTTCTGATTAAGCTGAAAGGCTGTCAAGGACTGACATCAGAGTGACATAAGTTTGGGTTTGAATTATAAGCAGAACATCTTCTCTAGGGTATTTCTGAGATCTTCCTACACTGAGAGTGTTGGGAGACTGACAGTTTGAACTGCTGTAAAACCACACAAATGGGCTCTCAGTGTGGGTGAAGCACCCCTTTGGAGAGCTATTTGAAAGAAGCAATTCCACAATAGCTGCTCAAGGCCAGATCTCTATTGGAGACAGTTTGGCCAAAACAGCTGTTGACAAAGCAGCCAATATCCAGATCAGGTGCTTGAGCCAGCCTCTGGCACACCCTGCTCGGGCTGGAAATGTAGCCCACTGACATTTGACTCCAGAGTATTAAGAAGTGCTAGATCTAATAATTCTTGTTTATAGGTTGACATTGAAATGATTTAAGGGATAATATCTATTGTTAGAACAAACTCCAGTAGCTGCAAATTGTTTTAAAAGGAGGTGTAAAACTACATGTGTTTTGAGATTTAGTTCCTCAGCTGGATGCTTGCAAAGTCTGCAAATTGGGTGCTGTTTGTACTGGTTTAAACTTCTTTTATCACATTAGAACTAACTCTCTGTGGGAGAAGGAGTGTGCTCTTCCTCTCAACTGCAGTTAGCACAACCAAAGCAAAATGATCAGAGCATTTTGTCTGCAAAATTCTTCATTAAAGGATGTTGATGGATAAGCAAAAAATATTATGGTGGGGAAAGGAAGAATATTAATTATTTTTTTCCAGGATCAGAAATCAGGTTCTTCAATTTACAATGATGTGTGATGTCATATCCATCTAAAAATAAATAATATAAACCTACATCAGATGTAGTAGTCTTTACATTTTCTGTGTAAATTGAATCAGCTTTGATCTGAAATTCACTGACACAAGCAGTGAACTCTAAAATGCTCTTTTCATCCAGACATTGTTCAGAGAAGAACTGCACTCAAATTATTTTCACTGTCTGCACCAACTTAAATGTCAAAAGAAGGAAGATGCAAAAGAGCATGAGGGCATATAATTTTTTTCATTCTGATAATTTAAGATTCTAATGATATAGGTAACATCTATTTTAAGAATGGAATATGCACATTTCCATCTATGCCTTTCCAAAACTACTTTTCCTACTGCACCTAACAGTCTTTGCAGTGCTCTCCAGAAATTATAAATGTAATTAATTGATTGTAGTCTGTATTAAACTACTCCAGCAGGGGACATCACATGTGCAGCTGTCAGCTGCAATACTCAGCTCTGTCCCTCAGAGCTTTATCTTTCACATTTACATTATGCTGCACCTGGAAGATATTTTTCACTGTTACCAGACACACAGAAACTGTAGCTTGAAAGTATAAATAAACATACAGAGGAGCTACTCATTAAGACTCAAGCATTGATTTCAGACAGTCATCAGCACGAGACAGCATTAGACATACAGCAAAAGACTTTCCCTTCCCTTTTATTAATTCTGTGAAAGTTTGCAAGTCTCCTGCCTAAAAATCAGTTGTCTCAAATTTTCACTTCTTTAACCCATTCAATTAGAACCAAATGTTAGTTCCTGGATTGCTGGACCTTTCCCTCATGAGAAAGCGATGATCAGTTACTCTACCCATTGGACTACACCACCACCATTTGCATATGTAAGTTAGCAGTGTAGAGTGTCAAATTTTTCCCATTTGCTCAGCAGCTGAAAACATGTGGTAGTAACTCAGTCAATCTGCCTGCTGTCAGAACCAGATGACAATGAATGATTGAGTGACAATGGATTACATTAATTTCCTTTTCTTGCATACTGATAATCATCAAGCATAAAATCGCAAGTTTTTGTTAATCCAGGACTTCTAAAAGTCTGCTGAAACCTGGTTTAAATACCTGCTCAAGAAACAAGGAGTAATTAAGTGTTTAGGGACCAATTTGCCTAATAACAGGGAACCATATTGGAAACAAATAAGCCCAAAACAATCTTTTAAGCAAATAATAATAAAGAAAAAAATGTAAGAGATGTGTAGAACTCTGAATTGAAAGTTATTTCTATCCTGTTTCATTAATGCATTTTGGCACTGATTGATAGGCTCATCTCCCATGTCAGTACTAATATTTAAACTAATTTAATTCAGTAAATTATGGGTAAAAGCTGGTGAATGCTCCTTATTTGGACCATAAGACTGGTTCAAATGTTTTTGATACAGAATTTGTTTTGTACTCTGACATAACCTGCCTTGAATCTGAAAACTATTTTATTCATCAATATTTTTCTAAATATGCAATGCTTTCCTGTCTGTATTTTAGTATGGTAATTATACTTACTCTGCAACCATGTTATTTGCTAAAAAAAATACTAACCTTTGCTTTTCAAGTAATTTTACTTTAAAACACAAATTTGTTCATTAAAGTGGTTATATTTCAAGGTTTCATATCTTATAGGTAGTGAAACATGATCAGAGGATGCACTGTCCTAACTGGCTAGGACAAAATAAATTCATGCTGCCCATGAATGGAGGGTTCCTTCTTTTCTTTTTTCACTCCAGGTGCCATATTTTTGGGCTCAGAGGGTCCCAGAGAGACAGAATCACTAACTCGTGTATCTCAGAAGTAGCAAGAAACCCAGGGAGGGTAAAAAAATACTGAGACAGAAAGTATTTCTTTAGTATGTAGTAGTGCTTTACACAAATCTCTAAGAGATATAGATTCCTTAAGGGCTGACAACACACAAACCAGATCCCATGTTTGAATTAAGATAACATGCTGGTACCCTCAAAATGCCAGGCAGTACAAGGATTGTAGGAAAATTTATTTCCAAAGTTGAGACAACTAGACTTAAAAAACCCCTTAATCCTAACAGCACCTTAAACACTGGGAGTGAGAAAGACATGCCCCCTGATCTTCTCAGGGCTTTTATAATTTCTGGCACCCCACTCTGCAGGGGGCCTTTGATGTCCTGCAGAAGTTACCTTTTTATCATACCTCTGGAATGCAGGAGAAGAAAACTTTGAAAACTGTCTCTGTGGAAAGATGCCTCCTTTAGGCAGGAAAGCTTTCTTAAGTGAAACAAGCTCTGATCTCCTCACCACAATTCTTCTGGAAGGTCTTCTACCCTTGCACCATGACACACACCTCATTCACACTGCTCCTGTGCCTGGGCTTGTCCATCAGCTGTACTATGAAAACATTACCACAGCATAAATATTTAATAATGGAAGGAGAGTGCGTGATTGATATAACTAGAAAGCAAATCCAGTCATGTATTGACTGCGCTGTTCCACTTCCCCTGCAGCCCAGTTCTGGGACTTAATGAAACAAAAGGAGTACGTTAAATTTGTGCTGACAACAAAAACCAAAGCAGGGATCTTTTAGCTATTCTAGGAACCATCTGTAAAAATTAGCTGGCTTAGAGCAGCAGTAAGCCAAAATCTTCATGGGGAACTATGTGATGATGTAATCTGGTCATCCCAAATTCATGGCTATAAAACTTTATAGCATACTACACTTTGCAAGGCACTATAAGGATTTTATGGCCATGCATCTGGGGTGAGTGCTTTGCTCATGAGTGATGGAGCCAGCAGTGAGTTATGTAAGCCTTTGCCAGAGGAGTAGCATAAAACATAAACATTTCTTTGGCAGTTCACACCATCTTATGTAGAATTTGAGGATGGACTCTCAGTTTAACTTATTTTTGGTCCATGTTAGAAGAGCAATGATTAGAAACACTGTTATATGAGGAATGACAAAACCCATTTCCATCACCAGTACCCTTCAGCAGCCATTTATATAATGGAAGTTCCATCAATTCAGTTTGTACAGTTGAAATGTGACTTAGAGATGCCTGTGCTGTTGCCATCACCACAGATATGATGGGCATGTGCTCAGGAGGAGCAAGGAAGACAGCAGTGGCCACTGTCCTCGCAGACTTAACATCCCTTTTCTCCTGTAGCCTCTGCACCTCTGCGAATGCATTGCAGAACGAAGTCTAAGTCATTTCACTGTGTTCCTTTAGGTGGGCTCTGTGCTTTGTGGGTTTTCTGCATATCACATTATCCAACCAGTGTACAGCACAGTCCTTATGATTAATTGGCGCTGTAAAATTCTGTGCCCCATAGATATACAGTGATGTCAATAGAAGGCAATTAATCTCTGTCCTCTTCCCCACTACACTGGGCAATGTTATCCAACAATCACTTCCTCAGAGTCCTACTTGAAAGGAAATGCCACTAAATATTTCAGGATTTCATCTCATATGTTAAGAGGGAACCTGGACCCACCTTCAAATAAGTGCTTGAGAAAGTACAGACACCACCATGGAGGGTCTTCAGCTGATTATTTGAAGGAGTAAAGCTAAACCTCTAGAATCCAAAGATTGTATGATTTTTCTGAAATCATTTATTCTCTTATGTCTGCATGTTACACTTGTCTCTCTTATATGCAATAGTGGTGGCCTTCTCTGGGCCCAAGAATTCAAGATGCATTTTGCTGTTTCTTCCATCCATCCTTACGCAGAGACAATTTAGCAAATAACTAACCAGCACATATTAGTCTAACTGGTCATCCTGAATGGGGAAAGCCATGAGCCAAACAAGTTCTTGTGCTGGTTTAAAGGTAAAACAGGAGGAGGAATGAACCCAACTTACAAACAGATTACAAGTCAGAATTACAATTTAATAAAAAGATCACAATAAGTACAAGGATACAGAGGAAAAAGCCCATTTGACCCACAAAAACCAGGTGTGTAACCCAGCACCCTGGGGCATGAACAGAATGGTGTTTTTCAGCCCCTGTGCTGAGCACCACCTGGCCCCCCCGAGTACAAAATAATAAGGAAAAAATAAACCTGTTGGTGAGGATGATGGTCCCAGTCCAGTCAAGAGTGGCAGCTGCGGCACTGCTGGATCATGAAAAAGGATAACTCTAGTCTGAGAGCTGGTGCAGAGAGAGAACAGTTTATTAAAATGGTGCCCAGCTTAAATAGGGTTCTGGGGGAAGGTTCCAGAAAGGGGTGGTAACCTGGGAGGAGTCAGGGGAGGAGCCCACCAAACAAGGGTATAACCATACAAATAAGGAAAACAGGGGCGGGCAATAACCATAAAAGGGAATGCTGCAATGCAGCAACCAGGGACCAATCAGGGAATGGGTTCAGGGCCATGAGGGAAGGATGAAAAATTCCAGCTAGGTGCCACAGGGTAATAGGAAAAACCATACAACATTGTGAATAATAAGAACTTTGGAAAAGTCCATAACAATAAATCACAGTCCAACAAGCAGCAGCAGCAACTCTCTCATCTTCCTTGAGGGGTGGCCAGTCCCAGTTCCACAGAAGCAAGGTTGTTCTTCCAATGTAAGCACCAGTCCTCTCCAACAGGCAGTCACAGTCCTGCTGAGGCTCTGATCCCCTTCTGGATCTGACCAGAGATCCCCAGTCCCAAACTCCCCAGTTTCTATATATGCTTAGGCTAAGGTGGGAGTGCCCAGTACCTCCCCCAGGGTGGGGAGTTTCACAATGGGTGATTTACTCTCCGAGGTGAATCATGGCATATATTTGGAATCCCTGATGGCCCATTAGCAGACATGACCCCTCAGGCTGGGTGTGAAGGTGCTAATGGCCCCCCAGAGGGCGGTTATCACACCTGAGTCATTGGTGTGAAGACAGGAAACCTTTCTTATCTCACAGAAGTTCCCAAATACCCAGCTTGTAGCCTGAGGGGTCAGGTGTGCCCTGAGAAGCTGCTGCAAATGATCCACTGTTAGCAGTTCATGAGAAATTACATAGAGGGTGTATAATACACAGACCTGGCCACACCCACGCAGTGACAAACTAGTCCTGGCCACTATAACCAGGACAGTCTACAGGCTCTTCTGTTTCAAAAATGAGGTTTGCTTGATTTTTAAAGAGTTTTGTATTCTTTCTTCTTCACAATTTAGTCAAAGTATCCACCAATAAAGAAAGACTACTTTGAATTGCATGAACTTCCTGCTCTCCTTGACTGCTGAAGTACTTCTTCTGGGATCTGTTACCAGTTTTATAATTTCTGAATATTGGGGATTTGTTTTGTGAAAACAGCTATTAGTAGCATACACTCTTTTGTTATGTTTGTAATATATGCATTGCTGTATGATTATATGTATAAAACATATTTTAGCACTTCAAGAAAGGAAATAAAGTGCAAAACAGTTTGAACAGCAAATGTTCCTCAACAGAGAGATGGGAGGGTGTGTTAATCAAGTGGGTTTTATATTCTGTGACAAGATTAATGGGGACAAAAGAGTGCAAAAGAACAAAAATAATGGGAAAACCAAGACTGAGCAAGAACAACATGCAAAATCTGAAAAACAAACAAACAAAAAACAAAAAATTAAAAAAAGGCAAATTGTTCTTCTGAAGAGTACAATCTTGATCTGAAAAATACTAAAAAAAAAAAATCAAAACAACAAACCAACCAACAAAACCCCAACACTTCCCCCACAGTTTCCACCCTGCACATTCTGCATTAGAGAGGAAAAAAATGGACATTTCTGCTTTCCACCTCTGATTAAAAGCAGTAAGGGCATAAGGAGACAATACATATTTCCTCATCTTATGTCAAAAGAGTTGTTTAATAGGTTCCAGTCACCTCAGTAAAACTGCAGAAAATGCAGGGTTTTACAGAGAGCAGTGAGGTCTTGTTCAAAGACTGTAGACTTGTTGTGGTGTAACTGAAGACTTAAGCTGGTCCATTGAGTGCTCCATTGCTGGCAACCACATGGGAAAAGAAAAGAGTCCAGTGTGAACTTCAAGTCTAGGTTATGTTCATGGGGGGTGACAGGCAGGAACAAAATTAAGTGTCTTTTTCATTGCTCATGGAAGACATTTGATATGGAAATAATTTAGAAATTATAGCCACAGAACCCCACAATGCCATTTCTAGAATAATTTTTCAGCATAGAGCTGCACTACTTCCAGATAACCAATGGATTTGGGAGCATCAGGTGATACTACAACTATTTGATGCTATTACCTTTTTGCCAGAGACCATCAATTTATGTCACTGCAGAGAAAAAGCAAACAAATGAAAGAATACAGATGAAACGATGAACCAGTTTCTCTCTCTATTCACCCTGTGGCATGATCTAAGGGATACCCTCAGCATCTCACTTCACAAAATGAGATTAATGGAGTCCAGAGCCACCTACCCTGGCAATTTACAGCTCAAGTGCTTTGGGAGGCATTTCTGAAAGCTGTATGTGTGTGCGGTGCAACACTAATCAGTGCTTTGTGCCTCACCATATACACTTCCATGAATGTCTAACCTCCCTCCTCTAAGTTTCAGCAGTGGGAGACTACTTAACTCAGGGATGAAGAAGTAATGCTGGGGGAAGAGGCCTATTAATCACTAGCCATGCAGCATTCAGGGCCACACAGGGGCTGTGCATGGATCTTATGTAGCAGAGCCTAGTGTAAAAAGGGGAAGCCATTTCATACAGTTCATTGTAGCCCTTGCAGCACTAAAGCCAATTCAACATGAGGAGCCAGCACATGGTAATTGAACAAGGCAATATTTAAAACATAGCTGGAGGGCAAAGGATGGAAGGACACAGAGTCTTTCAAAGATGCCTAGGAGTGTCAGTCAGTCTCTCACACCCATACAAACACCTTTCCTTGGTAGCTGGCAGCAGGTTCTGCTTTGCTGCTTTAAGGGAGGCTTATCTAGCTTTGCTTGCAGTGAAGCGTGAGATTAGGTTAGACAAAATATTCACATGGCTGTTTCAAAAACCTTTCTCCATTGCTTTTCTGTATTGCTAAAAGAAAATGATTCTATATGAAGAAGGATGCTGGTCAAGTATCACAGTGTTTTCGAAGTGAGGAATTGCAGGTGCCTGAGACCTAGCTGGAAACATAGGATGTGATGAGCTCACTGAAGTACAGCAGAAAGCTTACGTGCTTGCCCTGGAGATGAAAGCCAAGGGCCTAGTTTGAATGCAATTTTTACCTTAACATAACTGCAGTGCAAGTTTAAAAAACCAAACAAACACCTTTTCAGATGTGCAGACAAGCCTACAGAAAGGCAACAGGGATACAACACTGAAATCACAAGCATGGCTCAGGGCTCCTTCCACAGTGACATTCATGGCAGTAAATCAATCATCTCTAGGTGCCTAAATATACAAGAACAGGAGGTGAGAGCATCATGTATGCCAACATCCTGAGATTTAGCACCCACTGATACATCTTTTTTTAAAATGGGGACTTAACATTTATCACAACACAGAGTTCCAAGGACTTGTTGGGTATTAAAAAAAAAAAAAAAAAAAAAAAAAAAAAACCACACCCACAGCTCATTACTAGGCTTTTCTCAATACACAGCTCCACATGGAGCACTCCTGGCTTGCCACTGGGAGTCTGCAAGTACTGTAAAATCGACAGAGCAAAATTAAGCACAACACTTAGAAATTGACTATTTCTCTAAAGAGAAGTGTTAAGTGCTTGATTGTTCAAGCCCCATCTTCTGTAGTGAGGCTGCTGATGAAAACTAAGCTCTGAGCTCTGCAATGGGATTGGCAATACTAAGTGCAAGACTGCCTAGATATTCAAGGTGGATGACTTTCTCACCCACAGTGCAGACCTCTGCCTTCCCACTGTGCTTGTATATTAGTTTAAGCTGATAATTTCTCTGATAACATCCTGCTTACCTTCCCAAACAAGCTGAGATTTGTTTATTATTATCTTGTCATTCAGAAATATGCACTTTAAAAAAGGAAGAAGACTTGCAGAATAAAAGGGAGAATGTGTGGGATCCAAAGTTGAAAACTTACATAAATATTTCCATTAATCTCATGATTTAAATCAATGTGTTTTCTTCACCTATAAACAAAGTCAAATCAAAATATCACTAAGCATGCTTGAGCAGGTCTAACATCCTAACTATTCTTTCTGTTGTACATGATGAGGGACTGAAAAAGATTAGGAGATGAGAGAGACTTAACCATGTGCTGCTGTCAAGCCGAGTGATGACACAGCACAATTGCATCCCAGCACTTCAAAGTCACCTGCAAACTCCAGATCTTGTACTGAATCTAGATTTGAGATGTGGCTAGTTTGGGATCCACTATCTCCCTTTTGAAGGTCGTGTGCAGAAAGATTTACATAGGAAAACACAATGGCAAATAAGAAAATTAAGCTAATTTTTTTTTAAAAGATCAAATGAAAATTACTTCCAACAATGGAAAATCCCCCAAAGGGGAGGAATAGGAGTTCTGCAGCTTCCAGCAAAAGGATCAAACCCCTCTAGTGTCCCCAGGATGATGTTCCTGAGCTTTCCTAGGTGGCTGGGAATGACATCGCTCTCCAGCTATCCATATGACATTCCATAAAACAACCCAAATTTGCAGTGGAATAGTGAAGACGAATTTCAGTTTGACGGCCCCACTTCATCACCATAAATAGCAAAACTTTCTGCTTGTCCCTGTGATCCCTCAGAGGTACAGATGCACATATCACTTCCAGGGTTTCAGTGGGTTTTTTTATGAGAAACTATCTTCATCTCATGTTTGACATCAGTAGCTATTGGGCATTAAGAACAGATCTTTCATGAGATCCTGCAGAAAAATGTCTATATTTATTTTGTAATTAAGTATCTTATAAAAACAACAAACAGTGGGCACAGAATTAAACAGAAGAGATTCAAGTAGAATCTTTCACTGGCTTGCCATACTTCCAATGTGGCAAATCATCCTGAAATGTATAAAACCAAACAGTTAGTATGGTAAGTACTACAATTAGGTAAAAGTAGTTAGCATTTCAAACACTGCCAGCCAAGACAACCTGGTACATGTGGGCTTTTCCTGTTTTTCTATTGAAAATTATCATGAGATCTTTAGCTTCTACCCTGTTGCAAGTCATAAACAAACAGATAAAGTGACTCATCTTATGGCCTTATCTGAAAAAGAACATCTCCTAACAAATCACGGAGCCAAAGAAGAAAACCCTGAGGCTATATCTATATCTATGCTAGTAAAGGAAACATGTCAGGGCCTGTTTTCTGGTTCTGAGATCAGCTGACACAGTGTGGCCATGTGTCTTCTACTAAGTTCTTTTAGCCTCCAAAACAGGGTCATCCAAACTGCCACAGCAAGTACAGTTCCTGGGATTTGCTAAGCCCCACACTGTGCCGGGAAACTCTTTGAGAAAACACTAGTTATCCTGGCTGAAAAGAGTGCCAGGAGCTGTTTCAACAAGTGCCTGGGAACGCTGTGACATCATTTAATTCAGCAGCATAGGTGCAGCCTAAGTCTCAATTAGCAGACCTTGATTTAAATCTGTAGAAGTAACAGCAAGGCAGGGATTTAGATGTGGGACTTTTACATATGGGAATATCTTTAAAGGAAGTGTCTGACTCATTATGAAAAGGAGACTCACTGTGAAACTCAGAGTAGGATTAAACATTCTGATGTTCAAGGGATGTTCAGATCTAGGCTATCTGAGTCTGAGACTGCAGTTAAAGTACATCTCTGACTGAAACACTCTGCTGACGTCAGTCTTGAGAAATGAGTATAAGGTACTTTCCCACTGTAACCACAACTGTAAATATTAATGCTGAGAGACTATTTTTACAGGGTAGCTTTGCTGCAATGAACCAACACAGAATTTATTGTACCTGGAGAAATGCCTTCGGAAATCTTAAAAAGGTGTGAAACTGACCTTAAATAGCTTCTTGCTTATGAATAGCACCACCAAATTCTTGTGTTCTGGTCTGCAAGATTAGAGAGGCAGACTGAAGCACATAACATCAGCACAGAGGTATTGCAAACCACCTCTGAGTAGGTAGTCCAGTGTACACACAAAGATTAAATCAAATGCTGAGCAAAAGATCAAAGGGAATTAAAGATGTGTAGTTCTGAAAGGACGACCAGATTTCTTTCCTCTTTGCCTCCTATGATCCCCAATTCCTTTTAAACCAGTAGGAATTCCAGAAGGCTCTTGCCAGTGACAAGAGCTAGTTCTGTCTGTGCTCCTGAGCTTCAAAAAGAAGCCACTCTCAACGTTCAAAATCCACACAGTCCTCAAAAATCTGTATATTCACTATGTTCTTAAAGTCAAACCTACTCAGTGGCAAAGTATTTTACTCAGGTAGTCAAGAGAAAAGCAACTCACACAGGGCAAGTAACCAGGAGGAAAGTGAAAGGTGCTAAGCATAATCCCAGACAGGGTGCCAGATTATTTTTGTCTCTCACAAGCCGTGTGGTTTACCTTAATTTCAGGGATTCATCTATCACTCTTATTGCTCCCACAGCTGTTACAGTCATGTGCATTCACTCCTTCTACTTCTGCAAAAGGTTATGCATGAGCAAAAGGCTGCAAGGCTATCTGTTTCTCTTGAGAAGAATGCAATCTCACTTCTCCTTAATGCAATCACATTAGCATAATATTTTAGAAAGGACTATCAATAAGGACAGGAGTCGAGTCAGTCCTGTGTAAGGTAAAAGTATTGTCCAAGTGATTAAAAAGCCCAGAGGCAAAATATCAGCTGAAGGGCAGGCCAACATCACAGCAGTTGGAAAGCTCAAGAATAGTCTCATGAAAGTTCTTCCCATTGACTGAGATATCTGATTTAGGAACACATTGCCTGGCTTGTTTTTCCTCTCTGCCTATTTGCACTATAAATCCAAAGTCTGAAATTTAAATGGCTGCTTGACATGTCTGTTTTAGGCAATTTCACCTCAATGGACTTCCTTCAGCTTTGGTTGTTTACCAAAGCTCTCACCCTTGAACTTTATTTCTTTACTAATCTTGTCTTTTACAAAACTCTAGGAGGTTGACATATGGATCAGTGTCACCAGAGTGTCTGAACAAGGTAAACTCAATAATCCAGTCTGTGTTTTTACATATTTACATAGAAGGGTGAAGTAAATGCAGGAGACTAATCTACGTTTGATCTTAAAGGGCAGGAGAACATGCTGTCCTGATTTTGCTAGATGGAGTCCTTCTGCTTTCTCTAACAATATCCTTATTGCAAAATCCTAGAAGTGATATAGTAGATATTATTTGAAAAACAAATGAATAGTTCATTTCAAGGCAATAGGTATATCCTGAGCTGAATACCACCTTGGTAACAGAAGGCTGAGACGTTATTTACTAAAACAAAAGTTATGGCAGGTTGAAGTAAGCATCTTTAAGCTTCTTTTTCTTTGTCCTGAAATATTTCTGCATCTAAATATACCTCCTGTGCTTCTGCTTCACAAACATTGAAATAATCTTGTTTCTGTTCCTGATCACAGCTGATACAAGCTGTGGAAAGAGAGAAAATGTTAGGACTGATAGTACAAAGGAATAAGGCAACCTTATGCCTCCTTCCTGTCCCTGTTCTTATAGACCTAACTTCTGTTCTCTTCCCATTTACTAAAGGTTAAAATAAGAAAAGTCAACACTCATCACCAAAAATAAAGTGTTAACAGTGGAAGCGCTCTCTATATTTTCAAGAAATTCATATTAAGAAGTCAAGGTGGGAGGGCAAGGAGGTACTTTACTCCAAGGCAAAACTTAAATGTCAGTATAGATTATCAGTTAAAGCTGTGTTATTTTGTGCTCATTCCTATGCCAAAAAATCCAAGCACAACTTAATTATAGTAACAAAAACATGGATAGAGGACAGGTTGCCAGTGTTATTTTCTTCAGGGGATAGTATAAGCAGCATAAGCAATCTCTTTTAGCTAATAAATCTGCACCTACATTAGTACATTTTGTCAGTATGTCAGTATATTTCCCAGTGTTGGGTAAAAGCTAGTTTGGAAATCTCAGAGCAGAAAAATCGTTACTTATTTGTCAAAGAAAGGGCAAAGAAAATACTTGGGTTGATCCCTGCTTTTAAGAAATGTTTAGCCTTTGCGCTATGTACATGAGTTATAGCTGCAATCATTATTTACACATCTTAACACGTGGCCTCTGTCTTTTTTCCTGTAGTCATATTCCCTAAATTCAAGGATTGTCCCATAATCATGCCAACACCAAGGTCCAGGTTGCACAGCTCAGGTTTTTACATGCTTTGCTACAGGCTTATCCTGGAGAGGAATCTGGTAATTTTACAGATGCCCCCAATACACAATACCCTCAAAAGAAGGCTAACACTTATTAACTGTTTGGGCAATGCCAGGGCAACTGAGCTGGCCATGTGGGTGTCTGTCTGCTCTGGGCATGACACTGTAGCTACCAGGGAGTGCTGTGAAACAGTCACAGAATTACAGACAGGACAGTCCTTCTGCTTCATGTTCACTGAGTCCTTTAATGACTGACATTTCCTGAACCAGGCAGTATGAAGGGACTTGATACCATGCCTAAATCACAACCAGCTACTTATTTTTCTAAATCATGTCATTTCGTGTCCTCTCACTGATAAGTATTTTCTGCACAGAAATAAAGGAGTTGTATAATCAGTACTTGGTTATTTCCAGATAAGCATATAATGATTATGAAAGTCATTACTATACTATATGGTTTTTGTAACTTCTTTCCTAGAGAAATTGCCCATATCCACTAATATCTAATTGCTATCAGAAAAAGTCCCTCCACCCTCCACCGCCTCAGTTCTCAATTTTTCACACCATGTAAGAAAATGTCTCCCAGCCCCAAAACCCACGAACTACTTCCTTATAAATCTCTAATTTCAAAATGACAGCAATACAGTGTGACAGCATAGGAAAGGCAGCTAGAAACTGAGAGCATTCAAAATGTCAAGCTAAAATTCTCATCCAAAACTGAGTAAGTGCTTCGGGTTCTACTTTTCAAAAAGCTCCTAATTCCCTTATTCAACTGTTAATTCCCATTCAATTTCCAGTATTTTCTGGTGTTGCTAAAATACACAAGGTCAGAGCCAAAATAAAGGAAGAGCTGGTCCTAGTGGTATGTTAGGCACTTTTGGAAAGAGAAAATCACAAGAAATTGGCCCAACTTAAGTGGCTGGAAAACATTCATATTCTTTAGATATTTTTCCAAAATGAACTTTCACTGTTTTTGACATGTAAGCTTTACCAAAATTGGTACCTGCATGTTAGACTGGAACCCTACTCAACTCATAAACAGCGTTTTTTATCATTGCACAGTATTGTGGTATTCACACCACTTTTGCCTTTAGAGACACACAGTCCTCCTACACATTCATAACAGAGACTGATGCAAGTATGAAATTAAAGGCTCAATTCTACTAATTAAACACACATCCCATATAATAAACTGTTAGGCTTCAATCCCACAAGCTTTTTACACACCTAAGAAAACAAGTTTCCTTGAATTATATGGAAGAAATTAGGAACTTAAAATCTTTCCCTGCATGTTTTTAGAACCAGATCATTAACCTACACATTAACATGTTGCTCTTTGTAGATTTTATAGGTAAAAAGATGGCCATTTATCACTGACTTTTGCAGTGACAGGATGTAACTCAGACTGTTTCTTTTGCAATAATGTCTTCTTTCATCATCTGCTTTCCTCAGGGAGGCTTGTTTGGAATCATTATTTTTAAACTAAAGCTTATGTGTTTTAAACAAAAGAGCGTTTTCCACTGCATTTCTTGCCCCTCCTTGACATCTCCCTGCCCCAGTGGGGCACAAAGGAGCCCAGTGCCTTCCCTCCCGGCTACAGCTGAGCTTGACATGCCAATGCAAGCTTGTCCCACCTGGGATGTGAACAGTGACAGCAAGTGCTATCACATATTCATCCAGGCACTTGGCCACTGCTGGGAGTAGGATGTGGTGACAGCCAGACCTCTAGTCAGACACGGAGCAACTGGTTTTAACTACATTTGGTGCTCCTGTGCCTCAGACAGGTGAGGAACAGCTCCCAGAGTGAAGGGCTTGGCAACAGTGATATCTTCAACCAATGCAATTAGGTCTGTCCCAGCCAATCCATCACGGCATTGAGCTCTTTCTTTGACATAATATCACTGTTCTGAACAGTAAAATAAAAGAAAGCCACACAAACCAAGCAATTAGAGCTAAAGTTTTCAAATCCATTGGAACCTCAAAGCAACATCTCTCAAGGATTATTAGTGCCACAGTGTAGAATTAAAAACATCACTGCTAGGATTTCTGACTCATTGCTGTCCTACATCCTTATATCTATTGCCTTGTTCTAATATTTTAGTTGTGCATTTACAAAGCCTTGCCTCATTAACCACATGCCTCTGATCAAACCATTTTACCATCCTACTACAGTATTTCATCATCCTAATCTTATTGTCCTATGTTAGATTGCTTACGACCTTTTATAACATTTGATGGTTTTTATCCTAAGTCCCTGCCTTTCATTTCTATTACATCACACTGTTTATGCATTGCACATGTGTTTGCATTGTCCACTATAGACTGTCTTGCATACACAAAATATTTAAATGGGAAAAAAAATTCAAGGACAAGTAAAGTTTACACAAAGTTACTCTACAATCATTTTTTGCTGAGCTAACTGAACAGTTGTTAATAGATTACAGCATCAATGCAATTCCCATACAAAACACAAAGGAAGATTAGTTGTTTTCCCTGGAAAATTTTCTTTTAAATTATTAATCAACAATGTAATTAGGATATACTAAGTATAACTTATAATGCCATATAGTGAAAACAATGCAGTTCAGATAATTTCTTAGGAGCCTCTTATTCAATTTCACTACTCATATTTCATTCTTTGGTTTTTGCTTTATAATTTTTTTGATGATTAGCAAGATGATGATTCTTTCTGGAAAAATATAAGATATTTCCATACCACAATGAAATTACATGGGTTTAAATTATTATCTAAACTAAGTTAATAAGGTACAGACCACCTGATCATGAAGAAGTAGCAGATGATGCTTTCTTCAGGCTGCTGGATGAAATCTCACTCTCACAAGCCCTTGTCCTCATGGGGTACTTGAACTACCCCAGCATCTGCTGGAGGGACAGATCCAGGAGAATTCTCCAGGACAATTCTGGAGTGCATTGGTGATAACTTCCTGGACACCAGTACATGTTGGGGACCAATCAGCTGGAAAGCAACTTTGCAGAGAAGGAACTTGGGGGCTTGGCGAATGAGCTGACCACGAGCTAGCAAAGTGCCTTTATAACAAAGAAGGCCAACATCCTCTGAGGCTGCACAAGGAAGAGCATCACGAGCTGACTGACGGAGGTAATCCCTCCCCTCTACTCAACACTGGTGAGACACATCTGAAGTGCTCACCCCACTTCTGGGCTCCCCAGTATGGGACATGCACATACTGGAGTAGGTCCAGTGAAGGGCAACAAAAGTGACTAAACCACTGGAGCATCTGTAATACAAGGAGCGACAGAGAGCTGGGACTGCTTATCCTTGAGAAGAGAAGGCTCAGAAGGATCTTATTAATTAAGTCTATAAATACCTGATGGAAGAAGTAAAGGAAAGAAAGCAGACTTCTCACTGGTGTCTCATAAAAGGAAAAGAGTCAATGGGCACACACTGAAATGCAAAAAAGACTATTTAAAAATAAGGAAAGACTTCTTAATTGGAAGTATGATTGGACCAGATTTTTCAAAGAGGTCATAGAGTCACAATCCTTGGAAATGTTCAAAACCTGAGTGTACACAGCCCTGACCTGCTCTGGGTGACCCTGCCCTGAGCAGCAATTTTGGACTGATCAGTCTCCAGAGATGCTTTCCAACCTCAACCTTTCTCCATTTCCATGAACTATCTTTATCTGAATGCTCAGTGAGTAGGCTCCAATCACCCAGCCTTAGGCACCCAGTTTGCCCTTCCTTCAGTTCTCCAGATATAAAGGTCAAAGGTCTTTCTCTAATCAGTGGAAAACTGCTAATGTCTCCAGTGGCAAATTTTATCTGCCTAAGCATGAGGGGCTTTTAAGTCAAAGCACAAGGCTGTTAGCTGAATTACAAAGACTGGAATTCATCCATTGATTTTTCTGCTGACCAAAGTCTACAATTCCAAATAACCTACCAAACATGGGAATTTGACCTAAGTTCAAGTGTTGCGTTTATCAGAGGGTTATTATTCAAATAACTGGAACTAGTACAAAAGTATCGTCCATGGCTGAGTTTATTGTACTTTCCCGCTATTCAGCTGATGCACTGTAATGTCTTACCCTTAAGTAAATTGTGCATGTGCCTCAGTCAACTCTGAGTTTGGGCTTATGTGATGCAGATGATATTTTCTGTTATCAGTCCACATGCAAACACACATTCTGACTTCACCATCTTTCCTGCCCCTACCATACTACCTGTAGAGCACACCTAAACAAGCAATAACCAACTCATTAATACTGCACAAAAAAAATGCTTTTTCTCTTTACATTGATTTCCTACTCTTTGAGTAAGTTTACCCTGGTTTGGAGCAATATCAGAGGAAGCACAGAGTCAGCTCAACAGAGCGGTCAGGGCTGCAAGGCAAAGAACTGTAGGTAAAAGGAAAGGAAATGGGACAGGGAGTGCTGGGGTCAAACTGCCCTGGAGGCATCACTGAACCTCCAAACTGGCTCAAGCTGTCTCACATAGCTTTACTCTTAGCAACCAGTCGTAACTCATAACATCCCCAGGCATAAATAGGTGACAAAAACAAGACTCTGAGTCATACATGAAGGAGAATATGGCTTTGGAAAAATGAAACCACAATGTGGATTTTCTTTTTCGAGCACATAGTGCAACACAATGTACATAAGTGTCCTCATCTGTGGGGATACAGGAGAACATATGATCAAGGTTACCATCACTAGCAGAACAAGGCAGGGCCCCATGTCACACTGGAAGAAGAAAAAGGCTGAACAAGACCAAATAGAAGTGAGCTTCGTCATCTACACAAATATTGGCTTCATATACCACAAGAGAAAGAGCCAAAGCAGAGAAAGAAGTTGTTCTAATGGCTGGTGCTGCATTTCAGGCTTGCATTGGAATTTCAGGCTTTCATGTCCACCAATATCGTTAAACTTTAAGGAAAGTCTCACATAATCCAAACAGCTGCTGAGAACAGAAAACTTCAGCAGGCAGTGCACAGTCCTGGCCTATATCTTCCAGGCACTCTTGCAACAGAAAAACTGTCCTTCTCAGTGGTATTATGGCAAAACTATACTTTTTATTTTTTCAAACTAAAGGTGCAAAATGCTAAATAAATGTAAAAAAAATAATAAAAATCCAGAAAAATACCATGTCCGTTCATTTAATTGTAGACATAAATGTTTTTATTCCAAATCTGAGAGTTGAATCACTCAGGTTAAAGAGTTAAAAATTCAAAACCTAATATATCTTTTGGGTTTTTTTTCCACTAGCCTCCACAAACAGAACTAAATATTTTTTTTCTGTTTTGTCTATTCTCATTTAAAGCATTGTCTGGGAAGAAGCTGACAAGCCCCTCCAATTTTCTTTTCATATTCAGCTGCTGCACTAAACATAAATTGTACTTTGAACACTTATTTGTCCAATATGATGAAATAAACAGTTGTTACTGTTTAATTTTATTACAAAAAACAGCAGTTTGTTGTTAAATTTTTCACTCATCTAGGAAAATAACTGTCTTCCAATCATGTGGTAGGTAAAACCTTTGGATAACCAGAGCTTTAAAAGTTATTTAAAATTAAGTTTTCATATATAGCAAAGAAAGCAGCTTTCCCATGCAGCATCTTGATGAGATACGTTTTCCTAGATTTGTATATGGAAAAAAAATAATGGGTGTAGAATTAGTTTCCCTGACCATATATCTGTTTTGTTCAACTATTTGAATGCCCTTGGCATCACTTTGTTTCATGCTAGTCAATACTCTCCTGGATAATACACAGATAAGATTTGGAGGATGGTACATGCTTGGGACATACCCACATAGGTGCTTTGAGCAGAATAAATTCATCATGGAGCAAAAGCAAGGTTAGTTATAACAAGAAGAACAACACTAGGAGGGACAGAGAACAGTCCTTGATCTGTCTGATTAAATACATTAAAGGTGGTCATAGGATCCTTGGAAAGTGTTTTGAAAAACTACCAGCTTACTCATTGATAGTTGTTCTAAACCTACATAAACCCGACCGCTGCAGCGGCCCTTACAGTGGCAGGTAGTGAAGACATAGAACATAAAGGTGGTGCCTAGCTAAAAATTACAGTGGTTTTGATTGATCTTCCTGTTGTTATAATTTATTTGTTTTCAGCATTTAGTCTAGTATTCGTTGGGGAGAGGGGGTTCCAGCCTTTTTCTGAATTTATGATTAGCAAACAAGAAAACAATTTCACTTCCCTGAATTTATGATTAGCAAACAAGAAAACAATCAAGACAAAGACAGATAAGACAACTGCAAGTAAGAAAACACCAGATAGCTATAATTATATTTGTTTGCTTGATTAGATTGCAAATAGGTGGTTTTTTCTCACCCAGCAATTCTGTGAAATGAGTGAATTGATAAAAATAAATAAATGATGGTATAGTAGAAAGGCATTATCTGCAGCATGAGCACAGGAGGAGTGAAATGAACTTATTTAGATAGATGACATTAAATGAGTGCTAACAAAACTTTTAATACCTCTCCTGCCTTTTTAACTATGAGTAATTCTGTGCTACTTGACAACAGAATCTCAGAATTTAGAAAATAAGTTCATGTTTTTTAGAATCCTTTGGCAATCTATGTTTTGGTTTTCTATATTTGTAAACCTAGGTACTCTCATTACAACCTCAGAGAGCCAATGAGACCCATGAGTTTGATGCAGTTCACACCAGGGTAGAAGGTTTCTTAATGTCTTGGTCACCATTTCATGGAAATCTCACCTTGCATTAGAAACAAGGCTCTGGGACATTTGCAAAGAACATAGAAACACTGTGCCATGCCCCTTTCCAAAGAAAAGAAAGGAAAAAAGAAAAGACCTCACAGTTACAACACTTATGAACAAGTACTTTAAAAAGTGGTAAGGGCAAGGATTTAGATTTAAGGAGTAGGTTTATTCATAATGAAGCTATAAGGAACAAGTTTAGATGACGATACACCAATACAAGAAATGTAGTGAGCAAGCAGGAGAAGAAAGTCTTAAAGTGATTAAACTTTTGATTTAACTGATGCAAAAGACTTAGTGAACTAGTTCACTTGGCTTGAACACAAGCATGGACAACTGATTTGAGAGCAGCCCTGCAGAAATGTGTTTGGGGGGTAGTGGTGAACGAAAAGCTGGACATGACCCTGCAGTGTCCATTTGCAGCCCTGAGAGCCAACCATATCCTGGGCTGCATCAAAAGCAGAATGGCCAGCAGGTCGAGGGAAATTATTCTCCCCCTCCTTTCTTGTGAGACTCCCACCTGGAGTACCTGTCCAGCTCTGAGGACACCAACATAGTAAGGGCATGGACCTATTAGAGCAAATACAGAGGAGAACCACAAGAAATTATCATAGGAATGGAACAGCTCTCCTGTGAGGAAAGCCTGAGAGAGTTCAGCTTGTTCATCCAGCAGAAGAGAAGGCTCCAGGGAGACCTCATTGCAATTTTTCAGTGCTTAAAGGGGGTCTGTAAGAAAGATGGAGACAAAATCTTTAGTAGGGCCTATAGTGATAAGACAAGAGAGAAAGAGATTCAGACTAGATCTAAGGAAAAATATGTTTATGATGAGGGTGGAAAAACACTGGAACAAGTTGCCCAGAGACGTGGTGTATGCCACATCCCTGGAAACATTCAAGGCCAGATTGCATGAAACTCTGAGCAACCTGATCTAGTTGAAGATCTAAATGAGCTTTAAAGGTCCCTTTTAACCCAAACCATTGGATGATTCTAAGTACAGCTTCTACAGATGTGTGCAGGGGAAAAGAGCAGTAGATATTACCTTGCATTTGAAATGCAAGTTGGGTGACTACATATACAAAATTATAGTAAACCAGAACTGTTCTGCTAATTAAGGACAATAGACTTGAAAAGGGAAAATTTCAAGAAATTCTGAGAACTGGTAGCTACAATACAATAAATCTGAGGTTCTTTAAGGAAACAAAAACTATCTTAATGCAGAAAATAGAATAAACTCAAAAAGGGTGGGTGGGTAAATGATCAATCCTTCGCTGATCTAAAAATCAATTCACATAGAAATTGTAAATTAGGTGGAACTGACACAGAGGAATTTGAAGGAGCTTATGCAGATGACAGGAATAGAGTACAAAGACCAGGGCTGAAAATTAGACATCACATGCAAGAGAAAACATGCATATTGAAATGGAAACCCAGGGAAAGGTTTCCTGCTCTGTAGTTAGTGGGCACTTATAGTTCAATGTTGCCAAGAAAGAGTTAGTATAGAGTTAGTATAACTGACACCAGTGAGAAAGGAATAAGAAGTCAGATGTAGCAGGGGAAGACCAGGCTAGAAAATACTTTTATAAATTAGCTGTTTTCACATCAGTTTGGCCTAATGAGTTTCACTGTCATGTAAAAAAAGAAGTACCTGAACAACCTCAGAAGCATTAACAGTTGTTACTGAGAGCTCATGAAGGATAGAGAGATATTCCAGGAAACAAGGCAAATGTAATGTTGAGATTCTTCTTTCTTAGGAAAAAACTGAAGAAAATAGTCAGTGTGTAAGGCCCTAGAAAATGACAATGAATAAGTAGCAGTCAAGAACAAATCAAGTCAAGAATATCTCATCTCTTCCTGTGATGGAGTAATGGTTCTCACAGACAGAAGAGAAGCACTGCCTTTGAAATACTTTGATTTCAGTATGGCTTTTGACGCTGACTTGCATGATCCCCACAAGCAAGTGCAGATTAGAAGGTGCGCTACCACACCACAGAGGTATGTCTAATGGATTCCCTAGCGGTCTGCCCTGGGTCTTATGCTTGCACAACTTAATGCTTGCATCAATGGATTGCTTTGGATCAAGGAAAGCATACTAGGTATGCCACATGAAGGGTCACAAACACACCAGGGGACAGGATTATAATTTTAATCTAAAGCCTCTTTATGAAAAATAGTCATGAAGAAAAAAGATGCTCTGCAGTCAGGACAAATAAATAAAGGTCTGTGCTTAAGTAGGAATAATCCACTACATAAATACAGGGTGTACAATAACCATTTCAGCAGTCACCATGGAGAAAAGGATTTGTCACTATGAATTACCATCTGAACTTGAATCAACAATGTCATGAAGTCACAAGGAAAGGTGAGTAGTATATAGAAACTAAAGACAAGTAAAATCTATAAGCATGACTACCCACTATCAGCACAGATTAATGCTTCTTTTAAGCCATGGTAGTATTGTAAAGCACAAGTACAACATAAAGGAGAACCTTATCATATCTTCCCACTGAAGTCTTTAAGTGGAAGTTCAATAAGCACCTGTTGGAGACTGTACAGCTATGGCTGATTCTGCCTTGGGGCAGGTGGTTAGACTCTGTGGGATGACGGATATGGTTAAACCTAGAGGAGATTCAGAATTCTAGGGTAAAAAGCTGCTGCAGCTCCCTGGACAGACTGAGGTTGACATGCTCCCCAGTACAACAATAAACATCTGCTCAGAAAAACAGAACGGAGTGTGAAATGAAGTGGAGCCTACATGACTCCCATCCATTCAAATCCCAGCAGAACGGGAGTACATTGTGGTACTGAGACTTTGCAGTACCTGTCTGACAAGGGAGACTCAAGATATTCTGCTGCTGAAGCCAACAACCATGTTGAATCCTCTCCTCAGGTGCCAAGCCATGACCACCCCCATCCCATTAGGTACACCAATCAGAAATAAAAGTATCTATGACTAGAGCCACTCAAACTCCACCCAAACAGAAGTCAAATAGTATAAAAATAAATTTGGGATAGGGGGAAAGTGGGAGAAGACCTCCACCGAAGCTGCTGGGATCAGTCAACAGGCTGAGTACACCTTCTCCCCCGCCCAAGATGGACGCCTTGAGTGAGAAATATACTTTATGTGCCTTAAGTGCTGCTTTTAGGATTAGAAATTTTGCTTGTGCTTACCCCATAGCATATCAGCACATTGCTTCATATCAAAGTTTGTACTTGCTTAATATAGGTATTACTTTAGAATGTATTTTTGCAGTAGACACTGTCACCAACAACCTTTGAACCTTATTAATCTGTCACAATTTGTATTAATAAAAAGTGTTCTTCCCTAAACTGTTAAAGTGAGTCCTTGCAGTTGCTGGCAGCAGGTAACACCTTGGCAGGACCCACTGAGCGGTCTTCACTCTGTTAAACCCTCCCCTAAAAGGGTGGTCAAAGAACCCTCCAACCTTGTGAATCTGTTGGTGAAGGGTCTCCTTAAGAGACACTGACAGACTGCTGAACACCAGGATCTTGGCTTTCCTGGGGGTGCAAACAAGCAAAAATCTAAACTCCCACCTTGCATGTGACAGACTCCATAGTATCCCAAGGTACTCAGCCCTGCCACTTATGAGTTCTGTCACCAGTAGAACTCTCCAGAACAGATTAAAATTGCAGTGGTAGGACTGCCTTCACCAGTACTTTTCTGGTGTTCAAAAGGCAGCAGTGCTGGATGCTGTCCTCTAAACAGTGTGCACAGTGAAACCATCCTTCTCAGGTCTCTCTGTGAGTTCTGGTTCTAGAAGGGAACTCCACTTAAATACTGAAACTATGGTGTAGCATTTTGACACTTCAAAACTGAGAGACAGGCATATGTATCCTGATTTCCTTAAAAAAAAAAAAAAAAAAAAAAACAACAAAAACCTCAAAAAACCCCAAACTTTTCTTGTATTTTGTCTCAGGATTTGAGAGGGTGGAGAGAATAAAGCAGAGCAGCCTACATCCATTCAAAGACACCCATGAAATACCCACAGAGATGAAATTATTAGATGAACAAAGTAAAATCAGAATTTGTAGGCTGTGTGGAAAAATTTTACTCCCATCCTCCAAACAAATGAAATTCAAAATTCAGTTCAACAATAGTGGCAGAATGAGTTGAGGGGATAAAAGATTTTAGAGAATTCAGACAAAAGAGGTCATAAGAGTTGTGGGAAGTCCCAAGGACTGCAAGTGAAGGCTCTTCTCTCTCTCTCTGCCTTTCCCACTTCCCAATTCATTTCAATAGATCTACCTTTTCTTTCCCCATGAGAGACTCACCCAATCACTGAAATCCAGTCATGCCCAAAGGTTTCTCCATCTTCCTTCTTGCACAAGAGCCTCCCTCCTACTCCCAATAGTAGTAGCCCCTTTATCTCCACTCATCTTTTTGGATGGATCCCCCTTTGCATCTCTCCATGAGGGGACTGGCTAGGGTTTTGGCATGGCCCCTGTTGGAAGCAAGAGACAGGAAAGGGAAGAAGCCACCAGGACAGTCTGTGTTACCTGCTGGAGCCTCTCTCTCACACCATCCCAACAGTGCCAGCAATGGCAGCAGCAGAGGTCTTGTTTGGCAAGGAGAGAAACAAGGACAGAAGTTGCTGCCTTCAGCACTTGGCTCCTGCAGGTGGCTGTCTAGGCTGGAATTATAGAAAACCCACTCTGGCTTGTCTGTGAGGGTGACATACAGCAGTGCCTGCTGCCTAAATAATCCCCAGTTTTAAAGCTTTGCACACTTCCTTTTTTCTTGGGGAGCAGCTCATTCTTCTTGCCCTCAAATGTCTTGGTTTGAGTTTGGTTTTTTATCATAGAAGAGTTTCAGTCTGTAGCAAAGCCTGTGTAATGGATGCCCTGATGGAATAGACATCTTCATCATACAAAACAAAACAAACAAAGAATTTGGACAAAATCATCAAGAAGTATATGATGCTTCTTTGAAGTCATTACTGCAGAAAACCACAAGGAAAATAAAACTTCCAAAATTCCCATTCAATGAAATTTCATAAACAGTACCTGTCACAACAGGTACTGGAACAGAGCTGCTACAGCTGAAACAAATAGCTTACACACATTTTATACCTAGAAATTAGAATTCTTTCCATCATTGCATTCTTGAGTCTTTTGCATTAATTTAGCTACAATGCAGCAGAGCTCACACTGCAGTAATAGAATATTGATTGCACAATGCTCAGAAACAAAGAACTCATGTTGCTGAACTTTATACACATGCGTGTTGTTGCAGTAAGAATTCCACATCAATATTCCTTGCCAAATATATCCAATCACCACTGTGCCTGCTGGTGATTTAATTACATACCACAGAATTTTTGGTGGGACAAAGTCAAGTTCTCATAAAACTAAAATTCCGGTAATGGAAATGACCTTGAGTAAAGCAAAATATTAAATGTTCAAACCCAGGAAAGTATGATGCTCATTTAGTTCTACTTCTTTGCTAGTTTATTAATATATAGCTATATAAGTCAGAGTTGCCAGGGACTTCTCTGAAGATGAATAATATATTTATAATGCAGATTTCACATCCCCGTCCAAAGTAACTTGAGTTTTTGTAGATCTTCATCGGTTTGAAGCCCACCGCTAAATGAGTAATAATGAACCAGTGGTCACTGTGCATGCATTATTCCTCAAAACAGCTTCCTAAAACATTTTTTCAAAACAAATCAGTCATACTACAGAAGTAATTTGAGAATAATGCAGGCTGCTTATGCCATATTCCTTGCTCCTACATCTCCTATGGGCCACAAATCTACTCCTCCAGCTTCCACTGCTGTTCAGTTCCTTGCTTTTGTTTCACCACTGAATCTAATCATTCTCCAAAAGATCCTCTCATAACTCCTTTATTTTCCTGACAGTGACATTAATATAACACCAATATTATATGTATTTTAAGGCAATTTCTATGCGATGGCATTTATAAAAAAATGTATGCATAGTCAAGTTTTTCTTTGAGGTTTTGTTTCATTGTTTATGGTGGAGGGAGGATTAGGCTTTTTATCAAATAACACTGACACCCTCTAAGACAAAATGGTGATCTGATGGTCAGACTGATGGTCTGATCCCCTGAGACAATTTCCATATTTCTGTTTTCTCATTTGGAAGATAATAACATTATTGTACTTTGCTCACTGAGCAATAGCCTACTGATGATATATTATGAACACACCTATCCACTGGACATACTTTGGGATTGAAAGTATCTGTAAGAAGACTTTAACCTGTTAAAATCATAGGAAATAACTTCAAAACACTCAGAATACTTGCAATAATTTTTAACTATGCATTGCACAGAATTTTATAGCAAACAACATTTGTATTCCCACATTTTTGACTAAAGATGTATTTCAGTAGCCCTTGTAATAGCATTTACTGTTAAAATAATAGCATAGAAATAGAGTGAGATCCTGCCCCTATCTGTCTGCTTCTCCACTCCCATTAAGCTTTTAATGCCCTTTCATCCTGCAGAGACAAACGTGGACTGCTCCCCACCAATTACCATTTCCCACTACAATATACATCACAGGAGTAAAACAATATCACAACCCCTGTTTTTGTCATCGTCTCTGTGTTCCCATTTACTGTTAACCACAAAATTTGACTTCAGAGTCAAGTCTTTAGAGGAGAAGAGATCAGTACAATTAGAAATTCAGCTTTAACGATCTACCAATAACAAATATTTCCTTTAAAATGTTTATGGTTATTTAGAAACTAAATATGTTTAATTTTACCTCAGAAGAAAAACATATTATCTGTCTTTTTGATTGGTCTTCCTTATGGTCTGCTATGTAATTACCTTAAAAGTGTTTACAGAAGATACTGCTTGCAACCAGCTTTTGTATCCTTTTGTATTATCCCTTCAAGGCATTAGTTTCATATACTATAAAGCACAAGAAAGATGCTTTTATTACCACAATTCATTAAAATGTGCTAAACACTGCCAAATGAAGAAGCATTTTTTACACTTATTATTATTACCTAGTGCAATTTACATTTTGCTGACTAGGGAAAAAAGCTATCTTTTAAAATTAAGGTTTTATGGAAAAGAAGTGTTATTCTGAATCATAGTGCAGAAAAAGCCTGAAGGCTCTTTAAATTTGCTACTTTGTATTTGAAATCCATTAACCTGCACCAGCATCAGCTTAACTAATCTTGAAAGTTTGTGCAAGAAAAGTGCACCAACCTTACCTACAATCTAAGACATCTGCATGCAAAACTAAAAGGACTTTTACTGGAGGAGTTAATTTCAAAAAAACAATCTTCCCATAACTGGAAATAATTTTTAGCGGATGAACAAAAATCACTAATACTTTTAATTTTGCATCCCACATTTTTGCCAAAACCAAATGTATTAACTCCCTCCTAAATTGTTGTTGAGGGAAGGAAAAGCCGTAGAAGAGGCTCCCTTAGGATAGTGGCAGTCCTGCTGCAACACAGATAACTAAGGATGTTTCAAGTGGGATAGTATTCTTTAACCCACCAGATTCTTCAGCAGTTGGTTAAGTGAGGAGATACTTCCTTTCACTGGTCTGAACTCCTGTACCTGAGAAAAATTACTTCTGGTAAACAGCATGCTATCTCTTTTTGTGTATCCATGAGGCAACACAGGTGGAGGAAGTTGCAGGACAAGAGATTTAGTCCCAATTACCCAACACGGCCAGCACTTTGAGCCGTTTCCTCCCCGTGTAAAAGGTCTGCTGAGCCCAGAATTTGTTGTCAGGTCTCTTTTCCAGCACAGAGAAAAGGTCTGTCTGAAAGATTCTGCATTTGCACAGGCAGAATTCAGGATTGAAAGATGAGAATCATAAGATTTCAGTAAAAGGAACAGCACAAAGTCTCTGCCCTTGCACCTTGCATGTAAAATCTATAAACATTTCCGCAGTAATAATGACAAAAGCTAGAGAATGCTCTGAGGAGGCTCAGGGTGAAGGAGTTTTGTGAAAAATACAAAATAAATTATGACAACAGCTTTCTGTGTCTCAGAATTATTTGAGGTGCTGTGGCATGATGCTTCTTGAGTACTTCCAAAGCATACATAGCTCCTTTCTGGTATATATTGCTACCGAGGAGGCAGTTATTTTTCACTAAGGAAGATTTCCTGCCCAGAACAAGGCATCTTTCCCAGACACAGTTTTGGGATGTCTCTCTGCATGCATTCCACAGAAGGTTACTCCCCAGGCACAAGAGAGAGAACATTCACAGATGTGCAGTAAAGCCTTAGCAGCCAGTGGGGGAGCCGGGGTGGGGTAAGTGATGATAAAACCTGAGGAACGAATGAAAGCCTTGTTCTGAGGCCTGGTGCTGGACATACAGCACCATTTAAGATCTACGAGTTTTCAGTGTCCTCACCTTTTGAATCCTTTCCTCTGCTTACTGTTCTTTGGGGCAATACCTGCATATATATTGCTTTACACAGAGAGACTTCATTAACACTAGAAAACAGTCAGTTGTTTCTGGCTGCATTTTAAACAAAACTAAAACTATGAACCTGCAGTGTTAAATATCAGCAGTCAGCTATGATGGCATCATCAGAACTGGAGGTTCAGTGAGTTGTAGCGCTGACTATATCCTTCAGTTGTAGGGATCTTTTATGAAAAGTCTGAAACCAAAACCAATGGGCCACGGAAATCATCGTGCTCAGAGAGCACTGGCTTGTCCCTACAGATGTTCTCCCTCCACTGAAGTATCTGAGAAGCTGCTAACATTTTCCAGAGTGGTTTCCTCCCAAGCCACATACATCCTTTGAGTTTTGGATAGGCATCTCTATCATCTCTAGAAGGTCAGGGAAAAGAGAAACTGACACTAGAAGAGACCACAGTTTATCACAGAATCATAGAGTAGTTTGGGTTAGAAGGGGCCTTAAAGATCCTCTAGTTTCAACTTCCCCTACCATGGGCAGGGACACCTTCCACTACACCAGGTTGACCCATTCAGCCTGGCTCTGGCCACATCCACGGATGGGACATTCCCAGCTTCATAGGGCAAACTATTCCATTGCCTCACAATGAAGATTTTTTTCCTAATATCCATTCTAAACCTATTCTCTTTCAGTTTAAAGCCATTCCCCCTTATCCTATCACTATGTTCCCTATGTGAGGGAAGACAGAAATAGAAGACCAAAGAAACATGCATTAAGAGATGTCCTGTTTAGTCAGGTATTACTCTCTTTTCAGTGACAAACAAAGCCTTTTGCAGTTAGTTCATGAACAGAAGAGAGGAAGTAATTGAGGCAAACCTAAAAGAAGAGCAGACTGGATTTAGACCCAAAAGATGATGTGTCAATCACATTTTTGTTCTAAAAATACAGGAGAGAATGTCCAATAGCAAAAACCACATCCCACAAATGTCAAAGATTTTAAAAAGTATTTGGTAGCCTGTGCTGCGATTGACTCTGGACCATTTTGATGTAAAATAGCGTACCAATAAAAGCTATTAACATCATCAGGGGTTTATGTTCAGGTGCACTTTGTGTAGTCAAAAAAATGCAGACCTCATCATTTTTTAAAATGGTGTGTAATGAGGGTGCATCTCTCTTTAGCACTGGTACTAGTTGTGTTGTTAGAATAAGCACATACACAGGGCAGGCAGACACAAGACTGGCACTGCCTGTCTTGACTGCACATTGGAAGAATTAGGTTTTAAATAAAGACACAGCTCTTCCCAGTAACAGAGGAGCTGACTTGGACACTGTGACCAAAAAAAAAATATAAGGTTAAAGATAAAATTTAATTTAAAAGGTCCACAAAGATTTGTGAGAACATGTTTTCCCCTCTCCTCTTTCCCTGAGTGGAGATTTTGCCAGGCCCCTGAGAGTTTAACCCAAATAAGACTCCTCTCTCCTCATAGGCCTGAAGACAACAGTTCCCTTGCCCTCTGAAGTCCCCTCACATGGAAGAGATGCCCAGCCCTTGCCCAGCTCTTCTCCATCGACATCTTGTCCCTAGATTAAGCACTTTTTTAAGGTAAACCCACATAACAGAAGAAATCAGATTACATACTTTGAAAGTGACTGGACTTTTTTTTCCCTCAGAAGGGAAAAACATTACTAATTGGTAAGGCCAGACTACAGGCTCTCAATCCTACTTCTAATTTAAAATACTGATGTGAAGCCTGGAAATCTACTCGTGCACAAGAAGGCATCAAAATGCCTTCAAAAGCACATAAATCAGGAAAATAACAGGCAAGTAGGAAATTAATTTTTAATTAATGTTATAGCTGGCCACAGAGTTCAACAGTACTCCATTTCCAAAGGTATCTAGAAGGAAACCTGGGACACATTACAAATGAACTTAGAGTCTGTCAATGTCAGTGTATCACTGAGCAAATAAAGGGATGTTGAGAAGGTGGATAGACAGTCATCGGTTAAACAGTATGTTGAGAGGAAACACAACTGTTTTAACAACAGATAACAACAAAAGGATGGAAATTAACCAGCCTAGACAATGCAGGCAGAGTTCTGCCTGTGCTTAAAACAGTGTTTGGCCATGCAGGAAAGATTCAGAGCTACCTATTGGCATTTAGAATAAATGAATATTTAATTCATCACATTGCAGTAATTGATACAATACACTGACTTGTAGTCAATTTGAGGAAGCTTCTGGGTGTAGTTTGTAATGAAACCACAGAAAAATGGAATTCAGGAGTAGTCAAAAGGAGAATACTTGACCAGACAGTCTACTTTTGTGTCTGAGGAAATTGGAGCAAACAAATTCCAACCTCATGCAATGTGACAGAAATTCCATTAATTTTGAAAGCAACTAATTGTCTTACAGTTGTAAAGAGGTCCCTTAGGGACAGAAACAGGAATAGGTCTCTGAAAGAAAAAAATCAAGATAATTTTTCCCTTTTTTTTTTTTAATCACCAACTCCTTTAGTCATGCAAAAGTACCACTTGCAACTTAGCACAACCCCTTATTAAAGAAAGCAATCCTCCATCTTTAAATCTTTACAAAACATAGCATTCTAAAATAATCAAGATTCACTTTTGAAGCAGAATGCTAACATTAATTATATTGCAGTTCTTAATTATTTGAAAAGTTTTAGAAAAGAATATTTCTGCATGATGTGATACTTGCTACTTTTGTGTATTGTTTTCCATAGGTCTAATTAAACAAGGACTGTAAACAGAACATTGAACAGAAGTCTTTACTGAACAATTCTTTTCATGTGTTCTTGCCAATTTTGTATGTGTATATTTTTATTATGGATTTCAGTAGGTTTTGATCTCTTTTTTATTAGCAACTTATCTGAATGGTGCGTTCATTAAAAAAAGGCCTTTTTACTGGTTTTGCAGATTGTGTAAATTTAAAGATAATGTATTCTGTGCCAGCTCCCCGATAAAATAAAGCATATAATGACATTATACAGTAATTTGGATATTTTACTGACTTTATATTCTGGCAGTATGTTTCATGCCTCATTTGGTACAAAACTCATTAGAGTAGTGCAAGCCATGTTTTAATGCAATAGGTTGAGACTTCTTTCCCAACTAACTTGAGTCCCTGCCTATTTTCTGTACTTTCATGCTCAAGTTAATAAATTGTAAACTTTTAACTCCTCGGTTTGCTCTGATCTCCTTTACATATCATTTATTAGTAGCTCTATATTTTGAGAAAGGAAGAGATGAAAGTCAAATTATCCCCTTAGGCTCATGGAATAAATTTTGCCATCATATAATCTGTATTCTTACGGGGCATTATATTTTATTGAGCTCTCAATTTGTGACAAGAGCATTCACTGAAACACATAAATAGCAACAGGAAAGAATACTGAAGAGCAAAATGCTGAGAAGTTTCAAAGGCAGTTTCATGAGTTTTAGTCATGGTTTTGGATTTGATAGCCAAAATCAATTGGAAGATCTGCTGCTAGGATCTAGTGTATTCTAACATCAGGTATAAGAAGATTGCTAACCTGCTTATTAATTATAAGTAGTATATGCATGAATATAGGCATGCACATGCAGTGGTATGTGTCCTACACTAGGTTTATTGGTTAACCAAGTGACTATTCAAGTAGTGGAAACTCAGGAGAGGATGCTTCATCAATGCAGTGTTGTAAGCTTCAAGACACCTGAGATAACTGCGTGTCATGGCTCCAATATTCAAAGAACTCACTGACTCCTGAAACTAAATACAGTAACTGGCAGAAAAACACTGAATTCTTATTAAGGTCGACCCACAAGAGTGCAGTCAGCAACATATTATTTGTGATTACAAAGCAAGAGCTGACAGGACTGTGGTTTCATTTTGCACATAAGAGGTGGAAACACCATTTCTAGCCTTACAGTGTAGTTACTTGGGAACAAATTTTGAAATTTTTGGAAGAGACAAGTTTATAGCTTCAAGGACCTGGCTATGTTAAAGGATCTAGAACAAACAGAATAAAGGCCCCTCTAATTATTACTCTTTTTATCCCAAAAGTACATCCCTAGTTTGGATAATGGGATCAGAGAATCACAGAATACTTTAGATTGGAAGGGACATCTGGAGGACATCTGCTTCAACCTCTTGTTAAAGCAAGGCTACTCAGAGCAGGCTGCCCAGATCCTTATCCAGATGACATGAATATCTCCAAGGATGAAAGCTACGCAACCTCTCTGAGCAACCTGTGCCAGTGCTCAGCCAATTATCCTGAGACAACTCAGGCTAGATGGGGGAGTTGCCTAGCTGGCCCAACAGGGAAAAGACTTTTCTTTATAACCTATTTGAACCTCTCTGGCTTGGTTCAGTAGATGCCACTAGTCTGCCTAGCTCCCTTTCTTGATCATAACCCCATAGGTATTGGGGGGCTGCTGTTAGTCCACCAATGAACTGTCTCTCCCTGAAGCCAAGTCAGACCCAGTCCCTCAGTCTCTCCTCAAAGGGCAACCCATTTACAGGTGTTATTAACTATGCATTTGTCCCCACTGAATTTCATAAAACTCCTGTTAGCCTGTTCCTCCAGCCTACCTTTGTACCTGTGAATGGCAGCCCTACCTTCAAGACCATTGACTGGTCTGCCCATTTGCTGTTACCTGCAGACTTAGTGAGAACGGAGTCCATCATCTTCAGAACGCTCATAATGATATTACATGGAACTGGTCCCAGAACAGGCCCCAGTAGTACTGCATTTGTTAACAGCCACCAGACAATGTTCATTCGATTAAACACCATCCTCTGTTGTGCAAAAAGTTCCACCAGATCTCAGTCATTCCAACAACACTGCAGATTTGTGAAAGCACATGATGCTCAGGATCCACAGGTTTGTTTCCCTAGCTATGTGCATTTATGCAAATACAGGTAAGGAGGTTCTGGAGAAGCCACTGGAGTGCCACAGGAAGTGGCATGTCCCTTATTGCAATTCTTTGCTAAGGGTGGACCAAGTAATCTACATTTTAGTCCATCCCAAAGAAATATTGAGAAACCTTTATGAGAAGAAATATATATAATTATCTCCACTGATTACCAGCATTTGACATCATCACTTCTGATGCAAATCATACTTTCATCTCAGGTTCACATGTACACAGTACATATTACTGTCAGCTATTAGTGATATTATTGTAACCAAAAAGGTGCTGTCACTATAGCACATCTAAAGACACAAAATTATAGGAATAATTTAGAGGTCAATAAGTATCACAGCTGAGGGAAAAGGAAAATAAGCTTATGCATTCTCAGGATTGTCTACACAAAAATTATGGTTTGAACAATAGTGTAAGCATGCATAGAAATGACAGCCAGAAGAAAATTTCATTTTGTGCCTGTACTGGTTTAAAGGTAAACCAGCAGGAGGAATGAGTCTAACTCACAAACAGATTACAAGTCAGAATTATAGTTTA
>JAWWEU010000111.1:65478123-65488552 GCA_035583155.1 Acropternis orthonyx
GGAAGGAAGGAAGGAAGGAAGGAAGGAAGGAAAGGAAGGAAAGGAAGGAAAGGAAGGAAAGGAAGGAAAGGAAGGAAGAAGAAACTCCAAATCTTTTCCTCACAATCCATGCCTTTGCTAGAAAGCTTTGTAAGCCAACCAGTGAGGAAGCGGCTATAGAAGGACATGTGTTCCCCATGCCAGGAGGGTGTACTTTGCCTGTCAGGGTAGATGCCCAGAGTAGGGCTAGCAGAGGCACCTGCAGGACTAGCTTCATGTGGCCTCCACATGGCAGCAGTATCTGATTGACTGGTCAAGCACCCACGTCACTCACAGGATAATGCTCCGAAAGGGCCACATTTGGAGAGCTGAGTTAGCACGACAAAAAAATAAGACACCTGCTGTTTTCAGCTCCTTATACCACAATATTAATTCTTATGCTTTCCTCACCTTGTTCTGGTCCTCCCTCTCCTCCCATCCACCTCAGCTGCCTTTCTACCTCAGGCAGATGTCAGAGGACAATTTTTATTGCAGGAGTCCTCAACCTGTGTACAGCTGCTAAGTTCGTGCCACCTAAGTCGATGGAGGTATTGCTAATAATGCTAACAGTGATGTGGATAATGATGGATTTTACAAGAGAAAATGTAGACTAAATTTAGGAAATGGGCAGGTAGGGAAGAAAAGCCATGTGGTAGGGAACTGATGTAAGCTGAGGGTTCTCTTCCCAGGATGGACCATTTCCACCACTTTGACAGGAAAATGGGGACCAGTGAAGACCCTCTATTCACATACTCCTTTAGTTTATCCTTATCCTGTCTCCTTCTTTCCCATTTCTCTCTTAACATTCCTTTCCCCTTCTTCCTCTCACTCTCTGCCCTAGTATTTCATGCTTCGTCCTCGCTGTTCTACCTACTTGATTCCTTCTTTCCTTCTCACTTTCCACATTTTGGAGTCCTGATGTTCCTCACAGCCTGTCTTCCTCTCCAAGCTGATGATGGATGCAATCTCCCTACCTGAGCTGCCCCACTGTGCTACCAAAACTGTCTCCACAGTTCCCAAGTAGAATAACTACCAGCACAGGAGTGTCCTGATTTGGCAGAAGGGTTCTTCCTCCAAGACTCCCACATAGGCATTGGCAGCAGATGCCTGGCTGGTAGGGCACAATGGGCTGCCTGGAAGCTGTGCTCCTAGATAGACAGCACACAGGCAGTTTCACTGGAAAGGTGGGCATCAACCCCCAAGGAGCCCCAGTTTCTCAGATTTGCAAATTTAGAGCAAAATACTGTGGCTCTGTGATGAATGTGGATGTAGATGCAGTGATGGGCCCTGAAACCAATGCACTTTCCTGCTTACTAGAAACACATGCTCTTTGTGATGTCTCCACATGCATCCCCTTAGGGATGGTAGCAAAGGAATTTAACAGAGACTCCAGCAGACCAGCATGGAAT
This sequence comes from Acropternis orthonyx, assembly GCA_035583155.1. Taxonomy (NCBI): domain Eukaryota; kingdom Metazoa; phylum Chordata; class Aves; order Passeriformes; family Rhinocryptidae; genus Acropternis; species Acropternis orthonyx. The sequence goes on from JAWWEU010000111.1 coordinate 65,479,551, forward strand.
ACATGGGAATGTATATCAAGAAGGGAAAGTGTGATGGTTTCTGAATTTTCTGTGCCTCAGTCTGCCTGCCCTTTGCTGCTTACAAGACAATACTCCTTAATGAAATACTTCTATCAAACAAATCCAAATAATCCTAATGGAAAAATAGTGTGTTTAATATGTTCTTGGTATGCTAGGATGGTTCCCATTAATCCTTTACATAGTGTTAAGATTTCAGCCAACAGTCATTCATTGTATTAACTCACTCTGGATTGTCTAGTCATTGGATTATCTCCTACTGTTTAACACACCACCAAGCATTTTTCAGTTCTGCTCCAGGATCTATTTCCTGCTTTATGCTAAACTTAAACCTTTTTCACATTTCATTTTATAAATTGTTATTTCTTTTATAGAGTTATTATGCTAATTCCAAGTGAATTTATGATCATTTAAGGATGCAGTTTTGATAGTCTAACAAAATGTTATTGTTTTCACTGAGTTGTAGCATTTACAATACAGCTATTTTAATGAGAGATAAACACCTCTATATTTATAAAGGTTATTACATTTTTAATGACAAAATTAAATGATAGTGAGAAGAGAGAAAAATTTATACATTCAGACCAGGAGCAGAAAAAGTCTGAGATAATTGGGATGATCCTTCTGACAGAGAGAAACAGATTTTCTACAGTGTTGAAGAAGCTTTGCACTGGGGTAAGCATTGCATGTTATCCAACAGAGACTTTTCTGGATTTCTCTGTCTTAAAACCAGAGATGAATTGGTGGAAATCCAGCCAAAGAATTTTCATCAAGATTTGAGGACATAGTGCATAGTGTTGGAAAAAGAACAATTATTTTGTAAATGATTCTCTGGAAGGCTGCTTATGCAGGAAGTTATTGCAGAATGATTTGGTTTACTGTGCATTCATGTTGGTCAGTTTGTACCTGTTGACAGTCCCTAATTAACAGGAGAAAAAAAAAAAGAGAGGAAGAGAGACATGTATCTGTGAAAATGGAAGGTTTTCAAGCCAGGGGAATAAATTTTACATTAAAAATGGTGAGCAAAAGGAGCTGATGCAGGGGAGATTATGACCATCTGTGCATATGTGCAAAGGGATGTGCCTGTCAATGTATGCTGCCATACTGAAAATCATGGAAAAGGAAAAGCTGTAATATTCTTTACAAATTTATGGAAGAAATGAGCTAGTGCATTTCTCTTTAAACAGTCAATAATACCAGTATGCTCCCAGCAGGAAAGAGGAAAGGGACCAATTGAGCAAGATGGGGGTTATAAGTAAAAATTGGAAACTCTAACTCAAAAACTCAGGGGTAGCAACAAGACCCTGCCACTTGCAGTGATGATGCCTTTTTTGAGGAGGGACAAGGGACAGTCCCTGAGCTCTGACTATTGCCAAAGTGGGGAGCCCTAGGCAAACAGATGCCAGGCCAAACTATGGGACACTGCAGGGCTTACTGCCACAAGCCTTGAGGCTTCATCCCTCAAAGAGGAAAAGCAAGAAGGACATACTAGCCCAAGAGAGGTTTCGGAGTGACTCAAAGGGGAGTTTCCTTTCTTCTAAATGGGAAAGTGAGGCCATCCTACAGAAACCAAAGGATTTATTGATTTTTTCATTCTTCAACAAGAGAAAGTGTGTTTTGCTTTCCCTTCAGCATTAGGTGTATGAGCTATCCGAGCAGAAATGCCATTGCATATCTTCACTTTTATCCTGCTGCTTTTCTTACTCTGGTCACAGAAAGGTAAATTAGTATGCAGGGTGGAAGGCAAAGGGGAATGAGGCAGTCATAGTAGATTTATAAGAGGAGACTTTGGCATCTGGGATAATATGATGCAAACAAGAACTCTGAGGCACAGAAAGGAACTAGAAACCTACCCTGCCCAAGAAGAGGACAAATAAAAGATGAAGGGGAAAATTTTTTTCCTCAATGCGAACCAACACAAGGATATGGAAAAAAGACCTTTACTTCTTCTTACAGATGGTACTATGAGTGTACAGTTGAGAACCATCAGCATTAAACCATACAAAATGAAGGTCACTTATCTAAACTTCCATTCAGCCCTAAGCAATGTAGATTCTAATATACATTTATTACTTTGAAAACTCAGATGATACATAAAATAGGAGCTAAAATCTTTCATTTCCCAGCATTATTATAGTGTTCAATTAGTTAAGACTATAATAAAGAGCAAATTCAACACATCATCATCAACATAACACTTTTTTCCCACACTTTTTAAGAAATGAGGAGTTTGCAACAAAAGCTCCATTTCATTATTGTTAAGTTTTTTAATAACCTGCCATGTTTTGAAGTTGCCCCATACCAGACTCCTCACTTTACATCAGTATATTAACAAACAAGCATGCAACTACAGATGCTTTCTAAAATATCACAACTGTTACTTGGCAATTTTTAGTAACACCCAGGATCAAGTTTTCATTACTTTTGTCTCAGAGATGAAGGGATAGGACTATCTTGATCTCCTTCACCTTAGTGGATGAGGGAAAGGTTGTGAATGTGTCTGCATGCACTTTAGTAAAGCCTTTGATACCATTTCCCAAAGCATTATCCTGAAGAAACTGGCTGCTCATGGTTTTGACAGGTGCACTGTTCACTGGGTAAAAAACTGCCTGGATGGTCAGGCCCAGAGTGGGGTGGTGAATGGTGCCACATCCAGCTGGCAGTTGGTCATGAATAGTGTCCCCCCAGGCTCCTCAATAGTGTTGGGACCAGTCCTGTTTAATATCTTTATCAATGCCCTGGATGAGGAGATTGAGTGTTCCTTCAGTCAGTTTGCAAAGACACTAAGGGTTTGGCAAGGCTGTTGATCTGCAGGAAGGTTCTACAGAGGTATCTGGACAGGCTGGATCAATTGGCCAAGGCCAATTTTAAGAAGTACAGCAAGGCAAAGTATCAGGTCCTGCACTTGGGTCACAACAACTCCATATAACACAACAGGCTGGGGGAAGAGTGACTGGAAAGCTGTCAAAACAAAAAGGACCTGGTGGTGCTAATTGACAGCTAGCTGGACATGAGCCAGCAGTGTGGCCTGTATCAGAAATAGTGTGGCCAGCAAGACCAGGGCAGTGACTGTCCCTTTGTACTCTGCACTGTTGAGGCTGCGCCTTGAATCCTCTGTTCAGTTCTGGGCCCCTCACTACAAGAAAGACATCGAGGTGCTGGAGTGTGTCCCGAGAAGGCAGCAAAGCTGGTGAAGGGTCTGGAGCACAAGTCTTGTGAGGAGCAACTGAGGGAGCTGGGGATGTTTAACCTGGAGAAAAGGAGGCTGAGGGCAGACCTTATGGCTCTCCACAACTACCTGAAAGGAGGTTGTAGTGAGACAGAGGTCAGTCTCTTCTACCAGGTAACAAGTGACAGGATGAGAGGAAATGGATAAGTTGTGCCAGAGTAGGTTTAGCTTGGATATAAGGAACAATTCATTCAGGGAAGGAGTTATCAAGCATTGGAACAGGCTGCCCAGGGAAGTGGTGCAGTCACCAGCCCTGGAGGTATTTAAAAGATGTGTAGATGTGGCACCTAGGGACATGGTTTAGTGGTGGACTTGGCAGTTCAGGGTTAATGGTTGTTAATGTGTACTTAAAGGTCTTTTTCAACTTAAATGACTATACGATTCTATGACTTGCCTCTAGGCTAAGGCACTTAAATGTAGGTGTTTTATCCACCATGTTCATGAGTTGACACCTTCAGTTAGGATCTTACTCTGGAGATGCATCTCGAAACCCTCAGCGGGATTACACGGGACTCTGTTAGTATTTCAATAGTTTGCCTGGCAATTCCAGCTTTTTTTTTTTTTTAATGAGAAGACAATTGTACAGAAGTGCATATGACAGTCCACATGTTGTCCGTGCACAAGTATGTATGTACCCTAGAGGATAGCAGTTCTTTTCCCTGTAATGCTGGAACTTAATGAGTTCATATAGTTGTTTTTCCTATTTCCACTCATGATAGCAAATGCAAGTAATAGATAATTTTTGCTATAGCATTGCAGCTTTCTCTTGTAATTTGCCACATTCTGTCTAGGCTCTTTTATACTTGTGGATATCTGTTGCCTTCTGTCTTGCAAAAAGTCAATGGCATCACTAGAATCAAGGTTGTAACAGGTTGATTTATCACTGTTAGAGGTATTTTATTTCATTCTGTCTAAAATGACTGTTATTATTAAAGCTCTTTTCTGATTGTGAACCATTTGCTTGTTCAGTCTTTGATAGTAAGGAAATTATTTGTGGTTTTGCAAGATAAAATTACGAGGGTCATGTAACTTTTCCACACCTTTGTATTGTTAGGTGGAAACACAGCACTTTCTCCATATAGAGTAATTGCTGCTTCTAAAAGGGAATATTTGCTGCTCCCACAGCAAAGGTCATGGTTTTCATATATATTTATCATGTTCTGTGGACTGATTACCTCAGTGATTTCTGTCTTCTCTGATTATTTTAGTGTCACCCAACAAAGCAGGCAACTTTCCCATTCAAGGTACCTCCTGACAGAAAGTCCACCAGTGCACCTTCATTTTTCAACACTGAACACTCAAACTTCACATGGGAGATGTCTGTCAAATCACTCTGATTTTCACTGAGAGCTTACTCTTAAGCTTTTATATCCTCAGGGCACTCCTGTAGTTTCAGGAGTTGAGCAAAACCTTACCTGCATTCAGATCTTTGTGGGTATCTCACTTCATCATCAAATATATGAAGTAGGGATATATAGGTTTCCCATGGCCATTGGATTAAACAAAACAAAAGTTAAATAATTTGGCAACACTATGACATCACAGTTTACCTCATCATCCAATGTAATCAATGTCCAAATGATGCTTGTCTGGCTTTGAATGTGAAGTCTTTTGAATGGAGGAGGTCTTTGAGAATAAGTCAGACTTCATCTTGGCAACAAAAAGAGAAAGAAATTTCTTCCATAATACCAAGATTACAGCTGCATAAACCAAACATTCAGCCCTCTTGGTGAGCGAACTAACAGATCTTATTCTCCAAGGCTTTCCACCAAACTGACTTGCTCTCAGTGTGTTAGGGGAAAGCTTCCCTCAATCCCCTCCCTACCTAGGCATCCTGTACAAGATGAAAGTGATGGGAGCACCAGTAAAACCACAGCAGACACTGAGATAATCGGATCTCATCACTCCCTCCTACCTCTGTGCATGCCCCAGTAGAGGACTACCAAGGTCCATAAATTTAAGTCTGGTCCTGACAGTTTTATTGGGTCAGAACTACAATTCTTAGTACTGTGCTGAATTCAGCTGCAAGCCTGGCTGATTCTTCTGGCTTGGCTCTCACCTTGAGTAAGGATGCCTCCGGGAAGTTTTAGTCCAGTTACCAGTCATGCCAAGGAAATGGTCTGCACATCAAAGCTGAATTATTTTGCCTTCTGACTACACTGCACTTCGATGATGTTCTTCTCTTTTCAGATTTGACCTCCCTCTCAAAAACAGTCTTTTTCCAGTACATATCCTTGCGCCTGCTGACAGCACAACAACAATTAAAACTGGCTCAGTACTGTCATTAAAGTGTCATCTAGTATAGCCAAATTTGAGAATATACTCTTTGCATCTACAAGGTGTTGGCTTATCTATACCAACCAGAGGCTCCTAAAACACTTTATTCTTCATGTCATGCTTAAGGTGTCCTTGCCCCCTCTTTCCAACCTGGGTACTCACTGCAAAACTTGTGCCAGAATAGGGGTTCTGAATTTCCTGTTTTGTTGTTTGTTTGGGGTCTTTTTCCTGTGTTAGACAAAAACTACATAGGCCTATCACAAGTAATTTGCAATACGAGAAATTATAAGCAATATATGAACTCTGATGGAGTAGACCTGCAAATTCAGATGATGGGAACATTGCACTTAATTTGCACATATAATTGTAGTGACTGAATCAGTCTCTCAATGCAAAGATGGTCTCTCAAGTCTAGAAACTGTGGAGCAATATTTACACACACACATACACAAAAAACGCTCAAAACTAAACCAAACCAAAACACAAAAACAATAAACCAACCAAAAAAACTAATCAAAAAACAAACAAAAATAAAACAAGTAAAAAACCAACCAAACAAAAAAGAAGCACTATTAAAGTGAGTAATGGCAAAAGAACCCCTAAAATGAAAACCTGGTGATTGTCATTCCTTGATGTCTTCTGTGAGTTAAGCATTAATCAAAGATCTGAGTCTGGCTAAAGACATGGAAGAAACTGACATTTTGACTTCCATAAGCAATGAAACTAAATGACATATTGATCTACTTGTGGCCTTAAAATCAAAGATTACCTGCCTATCTAAAGCCTTGTACCAGATCAAATTCACGTTGAGGGCTTTTTGTATGTGAAGATGCAAAAAAAAAAAAAAAAAGAAAAAAAGAAAAAAAAAATTCCCTGTAAAATCTTTCACCTGCCTTTGTGTCCTGAAAAAGCAGCAGTCTCAGTAACTCCTTTGCTCAGTCTGCAAGTAAAAACGGAAGCACAGAGCAGAACGGGTTTCCTGCCTGCCAAGACAGCAAAATTTTGTCCTTTCCATCACAGATAGTAGTAGTAATGCAAAGGTTAGCAGGTCAAACTGTGCATGTGCAGGAAAAAACAGGATCTGGTCCTTTTGCAGGTGTCCTATCACAGCAGGGGGAACAGATGGGAAAATCAGCAAAATTTGTAATCACAAAAAAGCTGCTCCACTGGGCAGCATGCTACCGATTTGAAAACATGACCTTCCAAAAGAGAGCTTCCCCCTAAAATCACTAGCTTAACATTGGTTTACATCAAAAGTAAACGTCAATAAAAGAATTTGAGGTAAGCAACAAGTCTGATACTTCTGGTTTTGTTCTTGAAAAGGCAAATTTACAACTGAATCAGTCATTAAAGTCAATTTGCAGCTGTAACAAACAAGGGAAGAGCTATTCAAGTCACGGTATCACCAATAGTATTAATGATCTTGGTAATGAAAAGCTGATGAGTTTTAACAAGTGTTATCTGACACACAAGATAAATACTATTAAATATGAAAAGTCTCTTTAATTACATATGGAGCTTAGAGGCTTATAAAAACCAAGGAAATTGGTATGCCACTGATTCCTTTACCTGTTACTGGGCAGGATAATGCTATCACTAAATTGCTGCCAGCGCCACCCAAGCCCTGGCTTTCCACAACACATGGAGGCGTGGGGTCTTCTGTTCTGGATGTTTCCACATGGAAACCATAGGTTCAAGGCAATTGCAAAAACAGTGCTGAGTTAGTTCTGTACAACTGGGTAGCAGAGGTGCTGCAGATTCCAAGCAAGTGAAAATGTAACACATTTAAATGGATTTATCTGTGTGTTTGTTTTTCCTGTGCAAGAATCTTGCAAAGCTGGCTGTGTCAGGGGTTTCTCTGAGACACTGGTAGCTGCAAAGGCATACCGTAGCTCTTGAAGGAGATTAAAAAAGGTGCAGTCTGACAGACAATTCCTGACCAGGTTTGTAATTTAGAACTCAGCAGGCTTTGGTGGGCCTGTGATAAACACTCCGCTTAAATGCTTATAAATGCTTGTCCTGCTTTTCAATAAGATGGCAAATGGCTGTTTAAGAAAAAATGTCTTTCTCAATTGTCACACTTTTCTACCCATGTGTTATTATACCAAAATTTAAAACAACAAATAAAAGGTGTGTCTTTTTCATTTTAATAGGCATTATGCTTTCTTAATATTTCCAGTGATTCAATTAAGTTACTTTGGTGAATGAGGTTTAACATACTCTCATGAATAGCAGAGGCACTTCCTACTACTTCTGCTCTATAGCAGAAGCACAGGAGAAAAACACATATTTATAAAATTACACCTCTGGCTACACTGTCCCATCAACAAAACCTTGTAAAGAGCCTCATATTTGACCTAAAAGAACTAAGTCATGTTCACACTAGTTTGGAGGAGAGGCTTGAGGTGCAGGGCTTCTCTTTCAGGGAATGGGAGTAACCCTACAGACACAGGATTAAAATCTCAGATGAATGATTTTTCTGTGCAGTATTTTCTTAAATAAATCAAATATAATTTTTTATTGAATTGTACAATTGGTTCACTTATGTCTGAAAGACACATATATCAATATTTGTCAAAAAGATGACCTATACAAATGAAATTTCAATAGTATATGTATAGTTATCATTAACGTATTAAAAAATCAGTTTCATTTAACAGAGAACTAAAGTAAAAACACTTCTAAGGTGAGGTGTTCTGAACACTTGCTATATTCAGCCTCCTTTTTCCGTTTTCTGAGGAAGAAGGAATTAACTCCTACCAGATATTTATATAAGAAACATTAAAAATACTTAGGGTGAGCTTCTATGTGTGTTCTCCCAAATTTCCTGGATCCACTCAAATAAGAAATAATATTTCCTATTCTTTTTGTTTTTCATTTATTCAATATTTATTAAAAGACAAGTTCATACTTCACTGAAAACAAATTCTAGCCATGGTAGAAAACATGTTGAAAACAAATTCTAGAAGAAGCAGGAAGAGAAGAGAATGAATGTGGTAGAGAATGAATTCCTGACCTATCTTCACTTACCAGTTGTTTGAAAACAGAAGTAAAACCCACTTCCCCTCTCTGTCTTCCTGACTGGCACATTATCTGTAAGTCTCATTTTCACTGTATACCACCAGCATTGGAATGCTTTTGTGGGGATTAGTGGTGCTTTTGAGTAGCAGTTTGGGTGTTACACAGGTAAGCATCTAAGCTGACAAGCACTAAGAGTGCAAAGTACAGTAGGAACTGAGACCTCACGGGATGGATATTTTACATTTGGTTCTGTCACTTGCTGGCTGCTTTTAGCAGGATTATGTAGTATTGTTGTTATTGTTTGGTTTGACCTGGGTGAAATGCCAAGTCTCTCAGAGCCGCACAGAGTTTCAGCAAAGGAGTGAAGGAAAGAAAAAACACCTTAAAACTGAAACTGATATATATACATATATTTACACAAATTTACAACATATATATGTATAAATATAAAAGACAA
>JAWWEU010000111.1:65488652-65514419 GCA_035583155.1 Acropternis orthonyx
AACAAAACAAAAGTATTTTACTTCCCAAAGACCAAAGCTGCTATGGATATCTCGGCACAGGAGCGGTGAGGCCTGTCACTTAGAAAGCAGCAACAGTGTGTCTTCTCACATCACACCAGGGGAGAAGAAGGGGAGGAAAACACATCTCCAGTGGTTTTTATAGCTAACCTGATGTCATATGATATGAAATACCTGGTTGGTTGCTTAAGTCAGGTGATACCTGTCCCTCTGAACCTATGGAGAGCCCCACAGCCCAAAACTGAGACCTGCTGAAGACCTACACCAAGGCCTTAATCTGAGGGTTTTTTGGGATTGATCAAACCCATCAAAATTGTACAGCAGACTGTACTCCTAACGTGCAGAAGTTGCAAGACTTGATGATGCAAAATGAGGTGTTTTCCCTTTGAGAAGTTCCTCTCTGTTGCTGCCAGGAGCTGAGGAACCTCAGTCCTTCCAGGAGTTTCTCAGATCACCTCAGGATCCAGTCTGTTTGAGTCTGTTACTATTCCCTATGTGTTATATAATTATCACCATAGAAACAGACATACAGAACATTTGACTTCAGGAATAAGCACGATTAATATTATGTAGCTCAAATTTAAAATGTTATTAACTTTTCATAATCAGAACCATATTCTCTCAAATTTGGAAATGGAACAGCATTTTTTTAAGTTTTAAATCTGCTTCCATTAAAATCACTGGAGATGTTAAAGACATGCCTTTCACTTTTAATGGGAATGAGGTAAACTCCTAAGTACCTGATCTAACCACAGGAAATTTTTATGAATTATGGGGTATGATACCTCCATGAGAACATGGAAAGAGTTTTACATCTTTACAATACTGAAAGTCCTGACATATTTATTACTTACTTTGTCCTGGTCTAAGAATTTGAAAGGCCAAAATGGGATGCTGAAAGGAGGTTGATGACCAAAAAAACCATGAACAAAAAAATATGAAAAGGTTATGAGGATTATCAGATTATCAAAAGGAGATAAAAAGTTTGATGTGTAATTATGGAATTTCTATGGAATTTCCTTGGTCATCTTCGTTTTCCAAGCAGAACTGAATGCATGATTCAACTGAATGAATAATTCATTATACCTCTTGGACAAACCACACTGTAGCAAAATGTTAAAGACACAGCACACAACTACAGGTCGAAAGTGGCCAACTGTATGGACAACCTTGTCTGCCAATACATACCTGGGTCTACCTGAGGAAGCAATTCATTGCATTACCAGAACTGTCTTTGCACAATGCTTCTGGGTGACAACGAGGATTAAACTTCCTCCATCACTCCACAGATTACAGGCAGCTCAGTGGCACTGTGGGAAGGAGACGAGCCACCAAACTGCACAATGAGCAGCTACAGCACCTCGTTCTGAGCTCAGTCTTACTTGAGGGAAATCACAGCATAAAGGAAATATGCTTTATGGCATGGTACTGTGCACCAGATCTCTGGGTGCCTTCAGCTACCTCCAAATTTAAATCACCAACATGAACATATGTGCACACATGGGATATACAACACGTGAGTAGTCCTGAGACTTCCACAGCAGATCAGCTGACATCCTTGATGCAGTAAGGAAAGTAAGGGAAAACATGTTTGTATCCTGTCATCTCAGTTCCCTTCATCTGTTGTAAAGCTACACACCATGAGTTTAGGAGGCTCTTGCTTTGCCCAGAAGGCACAGTCAGAGGACCAGTGAAGCACAGCCTATGCTTACAGACACCTCCATGCCTACCATTCTCCAAAAGCAAAACTTCTACTGGCTCCAATGTTGCAATATCAGAAGAAGGGTGTTCCTCATGTGGGAATCTGGCTATCCTCATTAAGTGAAATACCACAGATGATGCACAGACTCTTGAAACAAAACCATTTTCTCTCTCAGGAAATGGAATTGTAAAAACAAAGTATTAATGGTTCACCTGGTGAAAACTTTACAATGTGTTTGGTCACACAGTAGTCAGAAACTGCCTTAGCTTTCTCTATGCTTTTAGTGCAAAGTACAAGACAAAGACTCCAAATGCAACAAAACCCCACAAAAAAAAGAGAAATACCTCATACATAGATGCATTGTAATTCACATGGACTTAGTTATGGTTTACTTTCCATACAATCCATACAAACAAAAAAATGATCATTTAAAGTCACATGCAGATTTGTAACTACAAGTAAATGACACAAATATCTGTAAGCTGCATTGCAAACACTGTGAGAAAAATCAACCAAAACTTAATACCTGGAGTTAGAAACTGCAGGAATATTAAGACCCTATATGGTAATAGCTTCATAGTATGCCATCTGGGAAATAAACAAAAATGAATACAAGTGTTAATTTTTTCCAGACTAGAATAACCCCTGACACTTCTGTTTGTTTTTGTTAAAAAACAAACAAACAAACAGACAAAAAAATGCTGAAAAAAACACTGCAAGAAGACATCAAATTTAACATACAAGCAAACACACATATGCAAATTTATCTAGCTATCTGTCTGTCTGTCTGTCTATCTATCTGATGTATGCTGTAGTTTTATCATCTTTACTCCACTATGGAAAGCAGTCACAAGAAGGAATAAATATGTGCTTATTCAAAATTGAATTAAATTCAGGTGAGAACCTGTTGGAATGTTTACAGCTGTACCCTTCATTTGAATATTATTTAGCATTCTTCCATTTATTTACATGTTTACCTCAAAATGCAGCTATTTAAGTCATTTAAAGCATTCCAGGGAAACCAAGGATGCCTTACTCTGTTTTATAGGCAGTTGGGCAGCAGAGACAGAAATGCATCAATCAATAAACCATAGATACAAAGTGAACCACTATTAGAGACAGAAACCAGATTCAGAGACCTGAAGGGAGGAAAATAAAGCTTAAAACTTGAGTAATCCAAAATGCATAATTGTAGAAACATATTGGAAAAGATCTCCCACTGCCTCCCATGGGGCAGAGAAGAAGTTGGGTTTTAGTTTGTTAAATTCAGAGATAGAAGAGAGCTCTGTTCCAGTATGGCTGAGCAGTTCTGTGTTTGTATTAGATAGGGGTAGGAAAAGGTCTTGTCCCTGGGCTAAAGTAGTCTATCAAGAGTTCCATTCAGTGTAAATGCCCCAAATACTCAGCTAATATTCACTGCTAATGCCTCCACTGCAAATAAATAAATAAACAAAATTAACACAAAAGTGTCTCATTTTCCTCTCAGTATAAACCAGAAACAAAGAAGAAACCTCAAAAATTTTCATAGGAAGTAAAATATCCAGGAAGTTATGTCTGGGAAGCGTGAACTCCCAAACAGATATTTCTTTCTCCAGATCATGCTACTTCTGTATGCTATTACTTCTATATCTTTCTGTCAGAGAAACATAGAAGCAAGTAGGAGTGGGAGATACAGCCAAGTGCAGCCACCTGCAGATACTAGGAAAACCACAAAATATTTCCTGAAGCAGCAGATGCCAATGTTTAGCTTGCTACAGATACTGAGAAGAAACAGGAGAGGGAAGGCTCAAGTAGGAGAAAAGGGTGAGGAAAGCTTCTGTGCTTACCTCACTGCAGGACAGAGAGATTGAATTAAAAGACAGCTTAATAAAAATGTAAATCTGTATTCATATGTCTTTTCTGGGAGACATAATATGTGCAGAGTAAGCAGGAACATATAGATTATTGTTTTCCATTGGTTTGGGTCCACAGTAATATTTCTGGTCTTAGAAATCTTCTCTCTCCTTGAAAGTGAGGTGCTCCTGACCGGAGTCTCACACTTTAGAGGTTTACAGCCCCAGGGTCAGAACTGAAGTGAGTATGAGTCAATAATGGGAAGTGAAACAATGTAAATAATGAAATCAATGGGAAAAAAAACTCCCACAGAGTCTGCCTCCTGGTGGACCATGCCATAAGGCAGTAGGAGTACATCCAAGGGAACAGAAATCCTGAGGAAATTGTGTTTCTAAATAGGAAAAAGTGTTTCTATATTTCTTAATGTAAAAAGAGCTGTAGAAGGAATTTAACCATTCATTACTATAATGCCCCTCATGATGATGCAGTGACCTACCCCACCAACAGCCCAGCCATTGCCAAGGCTAGTAGTGATACTTGACATTTGTGCAAGAGAGCAGTTGTTACTGGGGAGAGAAGTTATGTTCCTGGATTGTTGGGTGTATTGTTAATAAATCTATATTTTCTGACAATGAAGACTTTTAGATTTAGTTTTCAAGGTAAAAGGTAAAGAAAACATCAGAAATACACTATGAAGAACAAACAGATAGTACTGTAAATAAGCATAGGTCAGACCTTTTCTTCTACTTTCTGATTGTTTCTCAAAGGTTTCATTAGATCAATGCCTCAAAAAGCTGAACAATTTGTAAAGGCTGAATAAAGAGCAATATGGAGTCATTTGAGAAAAGCTGGGTTATGTGTGACCACAGAAAATAAAATGAAGTGTCCTAGGAGTGTAAAAGTAAGTCTACCTGTCACGTTAAGAAATTCATCTGATTACATCCTTTTTCATTATTTGCCTTTGCCTGTTTTCCAATTTAGTAGAATTATAGTAAACTTAGTGGATCCCATCAACTCCATTGTTTTCTGTTTGGCTACAGTTTTGCTGGGATCCACAATTGCTGGGTATGTTTCTGGAAAAGAACTATGAGCCATGGACTCCTAACCATTCAGGTTTGTTAGACAAAGAAGTAAAGCACAGACTGACTCAGTGACTTGCACAAGGCAATAGCAGAAATGTGGTGCAAAACTGAAAAAGCCATGTCACCCCAGACAGGATTCAGCACCATACCACCTCAATCACTCTTTTGTCACTACCTCAGTGTTATCACAGAAACAGTGCAGGAATTAAATTCTGACAAAAAATTAAGTAAGTAAGTAAGGTAATCTGTCCTGGGGAAGCTATGTTTTAATCACGAGTTTCCCCTCAGTATTCAGCCAAAGGCCTGATGGCTATGGGATTGCAAAACAAGAGCTCTGATCTGGCAGAATACTGCAGAAAAGGATACAAGCTCTTTAGTGTTACAACTTTCATGCACTTCGTTGAGGTTAAAAAAAATGTAGTAATTGTCCTCAGAATAACTGAAAGTCTAAGACTCATTGGAAATTCAGAAGGTGAATTCTGATTTCTAACTGCTTCTTGCTTCTCAGTTTCTGGTATCCTGTTAAGGACAGGAGAAACACTCTTTTGAAATTACAATGGAAGAGTTAATTCCCTTGGAACTAATCAGATATTACACATCGTTCTACAATTATTCTATCAAACAAAGGTCCCTCTAAAGAAAAATTAATCTAACACCTCTAAATGATGCATACATGTATTTTCAATTGTCACAAGTAAGAGATCTATTCACCTCTTAGCATCAATTTTTGCTGCATGGATTTGTGGAAATAGTTATCTTCAAAATTCATAAGATCTCTGTGTTCATTTAATTTCAGCTGTTCTGAAGAAATATATTAATTCTTTGGCAAAGATACGGACCTCACTGTTTGTAATGAGAACTGTCCGACAGTTGTATGAGTTCAAAGGATCCCTGCCTTTTTTAATTCACGACTGAATAGCATTATATCTGCTTTTGAATACTGGACTATAAAACCATCTGCCCGTACAGTTGTTCTAAATTTCTCATTATTTTAGACTACATAGTGTGTGTTTGCTACTTTAAATTACAATGCTGCAATTCATGTCCACTGACACAAGAGATTGAAACTGAAAGATCTTAATGCCTACTAAAGGCTGATGCACTCAAGGAAGGGCAAGAAGCATAATAAGCTGGCATTAACGCCCTTGTCAGTGATACTTTTACAGCAGATGGATTGTAACTTGTGGTTACTGATGATAGATACATTAAATCATATGTCTAGAAGCCTTGACTCAGCATCTCCAGTTGTAAGGCTCTGCTGGCCCATCCTGCAGTTCAAACACAGTGAGCAGAGTACTTGCACTTTGCTGTAACGCACCCAAAGACGAAGGAGCTGCTACCAGAATTCTCCTGGTGACACACACCAGTGTAGGCACTTCATGAATTGAGACCCCATCATTTTCCAGACTGGCCAAAATAATGCAATAACTGATATACACAGAAAAAAGCTGACATCCTGTGATGTTCCTGTTAACATTTCCTTAAGGAAGTCCTACAACATTCATGAATTAATATGAAATAGTCTAGCAAGAAAAGGAAATCCATATTATAAGATAAACTCCTTTCTGAGAATCCCAGACATACAGACCTGGTATAGTGATTTCCGCTGAGATTTCTGGCACAGGTGCCTTTTAGTTTCTCACCTATGTTCTGGTGAGACCCAAGAAAACAACTGCCTACAAACTTGCCATTTTGTCAAGAATTTTCCATAAATCTAGTCAATTAAGATTTCCTTCAGAAGAAACCTGGTGACCACCTTCAATTTTCTATTGTCCCTTCTCACAGATAGTATTGAACGTCCACACAGGGCATTTAGCTTAGAATGTAATAGCCATCATATCTTTAAAGGTGGAGTCTAAATTGTTCTATATGTATTTCCTAATTAGAATTCAAGAATGTTTATAGAGCCTTCCTAACTAATTATCTGCTAACTAACTTTAAAATTATACCTTTGACAAGGGGCCAGCACGGGGGTTAGCATAAACTTTTTCTCAACAAGATTAAACTAAGAATGACAGAGATATGGTAACTGATTTAATTATAGAATACCAGCTCTATTTAAACAAAGTTAATGTTGTCTGCAAAAAGTTTTCACTGTTTAAAGGCTGGAAAGAACAGTTAGGGTTTTAATAAAGTGCTTATTACTTCTGTTAACTGGACTCTCAGGCGAGAAATCTTGAAAAATACAAAAGCAACCCACATCTAAGCAAAATGCCATGACATTCAATCAACAGTACCTTCTGTTTTTAAAATGGTATGTAACTCAGCTGGAAATTAAGTATTGGTGTTCTCTCCCATTGACCACAACATATTTGTCGCAGCACTTTGACAGTCAAACAACCAGGCATGCATGAATGATGTTTAGGGATGGCACTTGTGAATGTAATGTTTCTCAAAACCTGTTCAAGGGCATGTCATCCTTGGAACATACAACCCCTAATTCTGCCGAGTTTGGTGTCTCCACATGTTATCTGCCAAGTAATTGTCAGTTATTTAACCTAATAGTGTCTGGGGACAACTGAAGAGATAAGCAGGAATACCAAGATATTTTGGCTTTCTCTTCTCTGCATGCACAGTTGCCATCAGCTGCAAGCTTTTCCCACATCACACTGTGCTTTCACACATCTGCATCCACATCAAGCAGTGACCCAGCCATATTGTGGAGCAGTACAGCCCAGATCTGAGTCAACCCACAGAGGGCACTGCAGAGCCAAGCTGATTCTGGTACAAGGGAATGTTTGAAAGAACTCCTGGCCTTCCTGTCACTCACCTCCACACTCCTGCTCCATGTCGCACTTCCACTAGTGGTCTCACCTCCAGCTGCAAATCATCTGCCTGCACACATGCCAGCTCAGTCTTCTCCATCCTACTTTGCTTGGAAGATTCCTGGCTTCACCCATTGTTGTGCTCAGTACAGGGGAGGAAAATGGGGACCCAAAACTTCCCTGACATCTGTAACCTGACCTGTGTACACAAATTCATCAGCACAGTCAGGAGCACATGTGGAGGCCCCAGGTGTGAGCAGATGTGCTCCACCCACTCTTCAGTTCAGAAAGGGTCGACACTCATCACAGAGGGACCCACCTCTTCTCCTTGGACTGACTAACTGAGAGTACAGTAGAGTGAAGGTGATCTGCATGGAGTAAGAGGTACCCAAGCCTATCAGCAGGTCAAGGAGTAGAACAGTTTGGGTTGGAAGACACCTCAAAGATAATCTAGTTCCAGCTCTCCTGCACACCTTTTACTAGACCAGGTTGCTCAAAGCCCTTTCCAACCTGGACTTCAACACTTTCAGGGGTGGGGAATCCACAACTTCTCTGGGCAACCTGTTCCAGCACCTCACCACCTTCACATTTCTTCCTAATATCTCGTTTAAACCTACCCTCTTTCAGCTTAATGCTGTTACCCCTTGTCCTATCACTCCGTGCCCTTGTGAAAAGTCCCTCTCAGCTCTCTTGCAGGTCCCCTTTAGGTACTGGAAGGCTGCTCTAAGGTATCCCAAGAGCCTTCTCTTCTCTGGAATGAACAGCTCCAACTCTCAGCCTGTCTTCATAGAAGAGATGCTCCTGCCCTCTGATCAACTTTGTGGCCTCCTCTGGAGTCACTCCAGCAATTCCACATCCTTCTTATCTTGGGAACCCCAGAGCATGACACAGTACTCCAAATGGGGTCTCACAAGTTGAGTAGATATAAGATTTGAGTGAGATTTTACACTCTAATTTCAGCCATGACTTGTCAAAGCCCTTAAATGGTACACTGTAAGCTCACCTCTAGCTGTCTGCTTCCTTTACCTCACCTCTGCTTTGAAAATGCAGACAGAGGTAAAAATACCTTGCCTTAGCAGTCTGCATTCAAAGAGACTGTCATTTTTCTTATGGTAGACAAGTAAAAATAACAAGAGTTATGCTTGTTGTAAAAAACAATATGCCATAAAATGTTATTAAATGCACCTCCACCTAAATACCATTTTCACCTAAATCTCCCTCTCCTCAAAAGAAACTGTGAGCTAGTTTACTGGAAAGTGATAAAATAACATGTTTTTTGCTCAGTAAAAATTACAGTTAATCTCTGCAATTTCTTGTTAAGACTAGTCTTCCTGTACTATCTTTGTAATCTGTCATTTTTACTCTGTCACTATCCCAGCTATCTGCTGAAGATACAGAAAAATTCCCTTTACACAGACAGAGAAGACCTACTCTTCACAGTCCTGGTTCTTCTTCATTCTTGGGCTGAGAGAAGGGAAATGCCATCCTGGTGATGGAAATACAGGAATGTGTAGCCAAATTCTGCATCAGCCTTTCAGTAAGGAGGAGGCTTCAGGAGCAAACAACATAAAGCTTTGCCTTCCTCTGGTCATTTGAATGAAGGTGACCTGCTCCTGTTGTATCTTCCCATTTCCTCCTGTGGACTGCAAGCACACAAACTAACTCCCAGCGCTGCCTGAAAGCTGTAGGGCAAACCATGGGCTGCTCTATACTGTCTGTCCTGCAGCAGGTATGTGACAAGGTGAGAATGGTGCAGCTATGCCATAGTGCACTGACAACTGTGTTCACTAACACACTCTTGCTGACTAGTCAGCAGACAGGCATTAAGACATGGCCTTCTGCCTTATTTTCTGATCTATAGCTGAGAGTTTAGTAAAGGAGATTTTCTTCTTCCTGCTGGTGCTGCTGGAAATAAAGCATTTATTGGAAAGTAGAGTTATGTCACATAGTTAAAACTACATGATTTGGTTTTTTGGTTTTTTTTTTTTTTTTTTAACAAGAAGACATAGTACCTTTTCAACCCAGAAAAATTAAACAGAATTGCTTTTTAGTCTCAACTGTTAAGACTTCCTTATAACAAAACCTTGAGACTCAGAAGTAAGAAACATGATTATGCTCTGTATGGAATGTGTCCATACTAGATACAAGCAAAGGATCTACAAAACCCTCCAGATTGTGTCCCTTCACACGCTGACTCAATCTAACATGAAGGAAAGCTGCTCTCAATGAAAATCTCTCCTAAATTGCTCCAAAGGTTGTGACAAAACGTAGGTTGAAATTCCAGAGGGCATTATATAATGTCACTCAAATTTCTTAATAAATGCTATGTATTCTAATTTCTGTCTCCTTCCAAGAAGGATATAAAGTCATTCTGCCAACTCCTATCATTCACTAGGACTTTTATCTTTCTACCTTTGGAAGATTGAGATAATTGAAAAATTAATCTGGCAACAGACTTTGTTTTCATAATAATAAAGTTGTATTCAAAAAACATTAGGAAAACAGAAAAGGCAATGGGGGTGGGGATGGGCAGCTGTTCATACATCAGTGTTTTCTAACTTGAGGGATGTTGTGTTTCTACTGGGGTGTTTAGTAGTGGCAACATAGTAAACAAAATCCATGAATTACGGGTAAAAAAATCTGTAGCTGGGACTAGAATTGTGGTGTCACAAAAAAGGCATTGACTAACACAAAGATGAACTGTTGTGTGACATTCAGAGAAACACTCTTGCATATTCCTCTTCTAGAAATATATCAATGCAGACCTCTATTTCACCTGTGTGAAATGCAGAAAACAATTCCACTCTACTTATTCCTAGACCAGCAAGTGCCTTGTTCCTTGCACTTCTAGTGCAATCTTTCCCTTGTGCTCTCCTTTGAAGTATCTCATTTTTAGCCACCTGGCCAAACATCTTTTTCGTGGTTAAGGAGCTCATGTGAAAAATAAAAAAAGAGTACCCACTGATTTTAAACTGTGCAAATGAGACATCCATCTCTTTATTTTCTGGCTATTCTATATATGCTGACACAAAGTCAACTCTTGTAGAATATGAGTTATACATTAAGACAGTCTAACTTGCCCTAAACAATGCTCTGCCTTTAATTACATTGCCACAGAACAGTTGAACAATTCTCAGGAGTCTGCTCTGAAATTCTGAAAAAGTTTACCTAGTTCAGACAGGACTTCTGTCTACTGCAAAGTTGTTTTTAAGCTATATAGTCTCTATATACAGATATACATGTAGATAAAGATACAGATAATATCTCTGGTAGTGGTGTAGCTTCTTGGTTGATGTTGCATCAAAGATGCAGTTGCCTCTGTGACTCCTTCCTGGAAAGCAGAAATACAGGAACACAAAGCAGTTGAACAGAAAATCCCTCCCCAAAATCCCCTTGCTCCTTCCCATGAATTTGAACCCCGAATCCTGTTCACTTTGGCCATATCAGCCCCACTGCTATAAAAGGTGCTTAAATCTTTCACTTCTCTTTGTATCAGTTTGTTTTCTCCCAGGTCACTATTTGGATGTGTAAGTTATGTACCTTAATAATCCATCCTGGATCTACTTTTATAACATAGCATACATCTTTGCCCTGTGCTTCATAGTCCTGTTTCCCTAGTAACAGATATGTCAGAGCTTTGATTTCCCAGGGAATTAAAACACAGAAAAGAGAGGTGAAGTGTGTGCACAAGTGCTATGTCCCCACAGCTCAGACCTGAACTAATGAACTGGAAAGAGCTCCTTGGTGGTACCCAGGCTTGCTCTTTCCATGAGTTTCACAGATATTTATGATAGCAAGGAAAAGTACAAAAACCATTTATTGGGTTAAGCTTTTTTTAACCTCTGTGAAACTGATGTTACTCAGGCTACAGTAAGCCTGACAGTGAAAAATACGGTCCCTGTAATTCCAGGTACGTAAACCATAAAATATTTAACTTCAGTGGTTTTACTTAGCTGAAAGCTGTGACCTGAGTCTTACTAGAATACTTTGATAACAGGAATCTTCTTCATTCAGACTGGTAATGTAACACATGGTAAATTAAAACAAATGCAAGACTGAGTTGTTGGAGTCTTAAATACCCATCAAAAGACTTTTTAAAACAGTCTACTTTCTTCCTACAGACTTTAAAAGAAAGAGACAAATAGACTTACTGATTAGTTACAAGTTCAAAAACTGACATTGAAATTGCCTTTAAGTTTCACTCCTGGTTCATCACCTCAGCAGTAGAATCAAAAACTGCAAAGCTGTTTTCTGGTTAGAATCTACCAGGATAAAATTATTTTCCCTTAATATGGTACCTAGAAACTTCACACAAGGCCTGACCTTCGTTCCTAAAAATTTCTGACTCTTATTTTTAAATCATGTTTTTAAATACTCTGCTTCACAAACATTCATTATAATAAAAAAGAATAAATATTAGACTACAAAATAAAGATTTTGTTAAAGAGTTAGTTGTGCTAAACTTTGCAAATGAATTGTTCAGTCCTCAGAGATTTAACCGTCTGGTTCTCCAGTCACTGTTGATACATAGAAAAAATTGCGTAGTTCTAGAAATCTACTTTTAAACCCCAAACAGTATTTTCTAATTACTTAGGCCACTGACATTCAGATACCTGAGCTTACTTATTATGGTATGGGTGGGGTTACTTATTTTTAAATCCAAATTTCAGCTCATACCTGTTTACTTGTTCAACAGTTTCCAATGAAACAGTATCAGACATTCTCACAACCAGCAGTTTTCAGCAGTTTGAGTATCTCATATACTAGAAAAAGAATTTGCCCAACTGAAAATTATGCTTTCTGCTTCATATAAAGCTGTTATAATTGCACATAAGCAAAGACACATTTCACTAATACCTATTCTACCTTTTCACACCCTGTGCAAAACTAGCACAAAGCACTTGCCCACAGAAAATCTTAGGAAACAAAGGTTATAACAAAGGTTATCCTCACAAATGCCTTGCTCAGTGGAGCCTTTAGGAATACACTTAACTCTGTGTTATAAAAAAGAGAATGTGACTGAACATTTTCAGGAATCAGGACTGAGAAGACTAACGTTTATCATGGCAAAGTGATGAATAAGCATGCTAAACTTGCTCTGCAGTAAAAGGTAGCTTCTAAATCACAAAAGACATGTGAAAATCACCTTTGTGACATGAAAGAAGAAAATATATAAGTCCAGGTACTAAATAATAAATCCATCAGGGATTTAAATGACTCTCTTAAGTAAGAGAGTCTGAAATTTTAATCTCCAGGTCACCTATTCAAATTCAGCTAAATTCAGGTTATTGCTGTTCAATGACAGCTTCCCGAACAAGTAAAAAAAGTATGTTTAAAGTTAGCCTTAGATGAAGCCCAAGGACAGAGGGAGTCTTTTGATTGCAAATCCACTGACTTAAAAGAAGACACTCGTGTTAATGCCAGCTAAAACAGATTACTATTTTTCCCCACACTAATGGAAAAAACTACTACCTTGTAATATTTTAGTAAGCTGGGAAGTTTTTCTCTTTGAACAGGTTATATTATCTCTGTTCTTCACAATGATACGACCATAAGGAAGGAGTTTCCTGACATAAAATTCTTCTGTCTGCCTGAATCACTGCTCAGGAGGAGCTTTACATGACGATGACTTTTACGAGAGAGAAATAATTTTCTGAGGGTAATATAACAAGGAGTGGCTTGAGGGAAAAGCAAAGCCTCCAAGGTATCAGTGGGCTGACTCTATTCTTATTTACATCAGTTTAAAAAAAGCTGAACAGCACAGGCTGTCAGTACTTAGCATGAACATTTCAGAGCACATGGGCACTGCCAGACCAGACTATGGATACTCTATTACTTGTTCACAGTGTAAAAAAATCCTTGTGAAGGTGAAAGGCAAAGGATAGTCAAGACTATAGGATTTGTTCCCAATAAGGGATAGATGTAAATCCCTGGGGGAAGAAAAACATCACTTACCAGCACTACCATCAAGAAAACTAATAATGAACTGCAGCTCAGTGCATCTCACCACAGCTTTTGAGCCAGCTGTGTGACGGGAACCTGTCAGAGTGCAATTCAGTTACTTTTCATTAATTTACTGACTGGAAACTGCATGAGTGTCCTCATGTTTTACTCAGTGCTTGTGAGAGGACTGTGAGAGTAAAGCCTGTTTTCACTAATAGTTCATGCTCTATGAACAAGGATACCGAGCTACTAGCACATACTGCTGTCAGGCAAGAGTGGTCTTTCCCTTGATATTATATACCACCTCATTCACTTGTCTGCTTCCCCATCTGACTAAAAAAATAAAATCTCCAGAGCTTTTCTACACCTCTGGAAGAAACTAGTGGTGCTTATCTGCCACTCCTGAGTGAGGATTCTATGACTACTCTATAAGCTTCAGAAGTTTCTCTGTTGCAGATGGAGAGAGATCATCTCTTCCAGAAAAGATTCAGAACAAAAGCTCAAAGCAGCTATATTTTATTACATCTGAAAGAGTTTATCTGTTTCCATGGACTACACAGGAGTCCACAGAAATTACCCTTACTAGACTAAGAGTAGCCTTCTTCCAGAGTGCATCCTTTCCCATGATTTTGTCTATCTTTACAAGCAGCCAGAAAAGGAAAAAGTTGACTTCAATTTATCTTGCTTTGTAGGTTTTTTCTTCAATGTTTGTTAGTAAGAAAATATGTTGATGTTTATTTTTTAACATATATTTACTGAACTATTTATTGCCTTGACCTCCTAATTTATGGGCAAGAACAACAACAAAAGACAGCAAGAACAACAAATGGCAGCAGAACAAAAGAAGCATTGACTACTTCTAAAGTCCATATTAAAAACCAGTAATATCACCTTAGGAGAGAGATTCTTCTAAGATACCAAGACCATTTATGAAATCAGGGGTTCTATACCAACAGTTTATATTTAATGTAAAAATAGCTAGAAGCTATTTTAGATTGGGGAACAGTGCAGAATACTTTCTGATACCTAGATCTGACTGCATCCCAGACTGACTGAAGTTTATGACTAACCTTTTAATGTGTATTAGTCTAAAAAGGGAAACAATTAGAGTGAGGTAAAAGAAAGAGGGGAGCAGTGCTCTTGACTACCCATACCTGGGTGCCAGGAAGAAGCTGGAGATTTAGTGGGATCACAGATCAGGACTTGGTTAAAGAACACTCAGAAGAGGGTCAAGCATAAACTTCCCTCTTTTTGGTGTGTTTCTTCAGTTATAAAAATTATTTCACTCCTATATTGCACTACATTCTGAAAAATCACCAACACCCAAGCAGAGCTAGACCCCTCTGACTCAGTACTTGAGACTAAGAGAAACTGAAACACATTTTAATGGTCTATGGAGCACTACAGCTTGACCTCAAGATCCTTTTTAATGACTATAGTCAACTTGAGCATAATTGATTGCAAAATTAGATTTATGTTTGCAAACACCTGAGTTCTGCACTTACATGTGTTTGTCCATCGATTGGTTCATTGAAGTTTTATGCCCTTGACTGCCCACAGTGGAGGTTTCAGTGACAGAATCATAGAACGGTTTGGGTTGGAAGAGACCTTAAAGTTCACTTAGTTCTAACCCTTCTGCCATGGTCAGGGATACCTTCCACTAGACCAGGATGCTCAAAGCCCTCTTTACCTGGCACAACTGTAGCTGGAGAGAGGTGTGAGAATATGAGAGAGGAAGAGCCCTGCAGACACCAAGCTAGGTGAAGAAGGAGGTGCTAGAGGCTCTGGAGCTCAGATTCACCTGCAGCCTGCAGTGAAGACCATGGTGAGGCAGCTGTGCCTCTGCAGCCCATGGAGGTTCACGGTGGAGCACAGATCCACCTGCAGTCCATGGAGCGCTCCATGCTGGAACAGGTGAATGCCCAAAGGAGGCTGTGACCCAATGGGAAGCCCACACTGGAGCATGTTCGCTGGCAGGATCTGTGACCCTGCAGGGGACCCACACTGGGGCAGCCTGTTCCTTAAGGGCTGCACCCCAAAGGAGGGACCCACCTTGGAGTAGTTTGTGAGGAACTGCAGCCTCTGAGAAGGACTCACCTTGGAGAGGTTCATGAAGGACTGTCTCCCATGGGAGGGACTCCATGCTGGACCAGGAGAAGTGTGTGAGGAGTCTTTCCTCTGAGGAGGAAAGAGTGTGAGAACATCTGATGAACTGACTGAAAGCCTTCTTCTCTGTTCCCCTGTACTACTGTAGGGGAGGAGGTAAAGAATTCAGGAGAAAAGTTGAGCCTGAGAAGAAGGGAGGGGTGGGTGGAAGGTGATTTCAGATTTGGGTTTATTTCTCACTATGCTACTCTGATCTAATTGGTAATAATTCAAATAATTTCCTCAAGTCGAGTCTGTTTTGCCTGTGGTCGTAACAGGTGAGTGATCTCTCCCTGTTCTTATCTCATCTCAGGAGCCTTTTATTATAGTTTCTCTTTCCTGTCCAGCTGAGAAGGGCAGTGATAGACCAGCTTTGGTGGGTAATCACAAAAAAAAAATATTATTTTATTACTATTGTAAAAATATCTGTCTGGTATTTTAAAATTTTAAAGCTGGTTACTTCCCAGATGCTTAGACTCTCTTTGGTACTCTGTCAATTTCTCCATCTCAATGACGGGCAGCTCAGATTAAATCTCTGCAGCTAAAAATTGAAGAAGCAAAGGATAAGGAGCACTAGACAGGCCTGACACAGGACACAACTCAGCAACTTCTATTTATGGATCCACTTCCATATCCACCCATCCTGTTTTGGGAAGGACAGTAGAGTAACTCACTTTATGTTGATGCATTAACCTAAAGCTACCCATTCACATTTCCTTGTTCTTAGTATTATATCTGCTTTACTTATGTGTCTAGACATTCATCCCAGTATTTAGTTCACTGCATTAACCATTCACAAGCCATTTCACAGATGAGAATAGTAGCAGCAGTGCTGCCCTGGTGGCTTAACCTGCAAGCCATGCTTATAAACAGAGAACAGCACTGCTCCTATGCATCATTTGCTGGTCAAGAGTTCAGAGCACATAACTGACATCACACAGGTTATTTCTACATCCCAGTTAGAAATCCAACTGACTAAAACAGGATGGAATTAGGCAGTGTCTAACAGCAGTAACAGTAACAAAATTGGCTCTAAGAAAGACCAAACCCATAATTCTGAAAGGCTTACACCACGTCTACATTTTTCTCATTTACTGTGCACCATCCTGGTTAATATCTTGTCAGGTCAGTGAGGCTCAAAAATGCTGGTGTGTAGAGGATGTGAGGAAAAGCTGGTTTAAGGTCTTATCTCTGGCTAGTGCAAGAGACTACTCTAAATACATCCTGTCTAACTACGGTTTCTGACTCTAGCTGACAAGAAATGTTTCATGGCAACATCTGGTTGCCTGACATGGAGCCTCGGGGTCAGATTTTTGTTCACAAAAGACTGCTTTCTATTTCCTCTTTTTCTTCCACACCCATAAGGGCTGCTCTCTGCCATCATACTTCCCACAGTCTGTGTACCATAAAGTACATATTTCATTAACAAATCACCATATTTGTGTTGCCAATTTTGAATTATTCTGGGTCAGGCCTCTAGCTTCTGCTAGTTTTCATGGAAGAAAACTACTGGACCAATGACCCGTGTAGAATATACCAATAGGGCCAACTCCAGGCTATGCAGCTTACAAAAGGAGGGGAGAGTGCCAGTTGGTTAGTTCTTCAGGACAACTGGATATGGGGGCACACTGCAGGTAACCCTGTAGTCTGAGAAACTGGCACCAGCCCATGTTCCTAATCTCCCACTTTTGTGATGAGATGCTGATGGGCAATGACTTAGATGAAGCTATTGCCTGTCTATGAGACCACAGGAAGACTATATGTGGCACAACCATATTAGTGGTGAAGAGCCAGAGGTGCAAGAAGACCTCAGTGGTAAAGGTGTGGTCCCTGAGATGCCTTGTGGAAACCCCTCTACAGCCCCAGTAGGACTGTTAATAGGACAAGACTGGGAGAGGACAAGTCATCACAAGTCTTCCCCATTGTAAAAACTCAGAAACAGAACAAAACAGAACGGCGCTGTTTGGAAAGTAATCTCTCATTCCAAGGCAAACACTTAAGTATTAATTTTTTTGGCCACCTGAGTTCTGCACTATCAAATGCCACTATGAGCTGAAAGAGAGGAATAAATCTGAGGCAACACAAGACAGAGAATCATTATTTGAAGAGAGATGGTGAGGTTGTAGTAAAAGACAGCATGACACCAAACTACTTCTGATAAAGATCTTTAAAGATCACCCCATCTGTTCTTCAAAAGCAGTCTTTTCCAGCTCTCACAGAAGCATTGGATAGGTCATGCAAGCCCTAACTGTTAGAGAAATGTGACTTTACCCTGCCTGCCAGATAGGATGGATTTATTCTTTCTCACACTCCAGCTAGAGAGAAGAATAAATTACTTGCAGCTGCTTAAATGCTATGTGGTAAACTTTGATGTCCATCAGTAAACACTCCTCACTCGAAAAGAAAAAAAAAATCCCAATTTCAAAGATTTGTTTTTCAGAGCAGTTTGCAAATCAATATCTTCCTAATATAGGTCAACAATAAGGAATATGCCCATGAAAATAAACTGCCTGCTCACTGGGGAAAAAGGTGGAACAAGGTAAACCTATATTAAATGGGTGGTTCTAGGAGCATGACAACCTTACCCAGATGCCTCATTCTGTTCTGTTTGGAATTTGTCCTCTGTGTTCATGTACGTACATTAAAAATTAACTTATATTGCTGTGTCTCATCTGTTGATTCAAATCCTTAAGGGGAAAGAAACACCAAATTATTTTCATTTGAGAAAAATAGCAAATGTCAATGATGAGTCAAAAATAAGGAACAGACCACGCATATTTTTCAAATTTAGCCAATTACTGGCTAACTTGAGGAAAGAGCAGAGATTAGCACTTACAGTAGATATATTATCTAACTGTATTGATGTTCATCCACTGTTAGACGGTTACTTTCCATGTTAGCAACTGACCGGTAGGTTTATTGAAGCCAAAGACATGTTCCCACCCTGCTAGTGGTGATATTAAAGGAACAGACTGTATAAAAGAGAACTAGAGAAATATACAGAGGCATAAAACTACTGAAATCTTAAAGAATCTTGTCCCACTTGTACCCCACCTTGTAGATTTGATACACATACAAACATTTCTCCATTTCTTAAGACAATACTCAACATGCATGGACACCTTCAGCCACAGACACCAGTCTGAAAGCCAAAAATACATTCTTCAGCCTTTAGTATCTTCTTTGAGAGAGAAAGTTTTTGTAAGAAACATTTGCTTCTAACTCAATAATTATCTTCCCTTTTCAGCCAGGAATATTTTTCTGAGTTTCATCTTAAATTGAAATCTCTTGAAAAGCTAGTTGAGTCTTGTCATTCTTATGTTTGGAGTCCCATACTGCCTAGTGTTTTTGAGGGACATAATGCACTCACAGATGCCTTGTATTGAGGAAACCATTATATAATGCAAGCTCAGGGTTACAGCAACGAACCAAAGCATCAGATGACATTGAAGCACTACAGCTGTCAATAAAACAGAAGGCTCAGGGACAATTTGACATATGTAGGGAAGAAAGGAGACATGTTACAGGAGACAGTCAAAAAAGTTAAATAAACCAGGCCTAGGGTAGATTGTCAGTGGTATACTACAAATCCTTGGATTAGTAATGGAGCATTGAATACTAGGAAGAACTTAATTTCTGAGGAAAATGAAGCAAAACTTTGCAGCCCCAAACAACATTTCATCTAAGGCTATCAAAGTAAACTCCACACATGAGATCTACTGCAAAATAGGTTAGCTCTTACTTTACAGCTGAAGAAACTAAGCCTCACCATCACACACAAAAAAAATAGCCAAACCATTTTTCTTATCTAGATTTTCAATAAAATATTGGTTTAGCCAAACAGGAAGATAAAAGGTCAGATTTTTTTCTGCATGATTTAGCCCAAGCAGTACATCAAACAAAGGTATTTCAGCAGGATAAAAGATCAGAACTGAGGCTGAAACATCTCGATTTAATTTAGAGAAGACAAATAATTCACAACTGTGTAAGATTTGAGCACTAATATGTGCATTTTGCACACGTGCACCACCTGCCAGTATGCAGCTGAGAGCCATTACCTGGGGAGGGATTTTGCAAAAAAAATTTATACAGCCCATCCATCAGGTGGTAGCGGGACACATCTGATGTAATATCACTATGTGTAAAGGTGAGGCAGAAAACACATGGTGCAGGCAGAAAGACAAAAAGAAAAAAAAAGGTTAACCCTCCATCACAAAGGTTTCTGTGTCCTGGGATGAGAGAATCTGATGGAACTGACCACAACAATTTCAAGTCTGTGAAAGGGAAATCTGTAGTGGTCCTAATTAGAACCACCAGGAAGTGTGCACCAGATGAGGAAGCCAGTAAGCAGTGAAATATTTTCCATAGGAAAGATTAACTAAAAAACATACCTAAATACACAAGCTCTGCTGCTTATAATCCCAAAGCCACTTAAAATTTATAGAAAGAGAAAGCAACTTTAGAAGGGACTCAAAAATTAAGTAAATTCATAGTAATGCTTCAGTCAGTCAGGGCACAGTCAGTAAACCATGTCTGTACTTGTTCTAGTAAAATGTGCTGTTGAGCAGAATTAACTCATCTAGTTAGGGAAATAACCATTGGGAAGAGAGACACAAGGACACCACTTCAACTATTACATGAGGGTAATTTACATAATCCATGTGGCATCACATGTGGGGTGATAAAAGCTCAGGAATATTGTTTTTTACTAAATTGTCAAGGAGCTATTGAATATGGAGTTCAAATTTTGTACAAACTAAACACAGCTAGTATAAAGAAATAGATTAATAATTCATGGTGTCCTTTTCCTTTAAGATTGTTTGCTGATACTTTCAGTCATCTATTATAGAATACTTTTACTCCTTAGCAGGTTTATCAGGTTAGTAATATCTGCTCTAACCACTTTTCCTTGAGGATATACACTAAAAGAGCCAGAGCTGCTTTGCAACCAGGGAGTCCAGTTATTCCAGTCACCTGGCTGCTAAACAGCTGTTGAATGGCTGCAAATGCCAGCTACAATGGCCATGTCTTGTTTTCTGCCAACACATGTCCCCTCTGGTTCAGGA
Source organism: Acropternis orthonyx (assembly GCA_035583155.1). Classification (NCBI taxonomy): domain Eukaryota; kingdom Metazoa; phylum Chordata; class Aves; order Passeriformes; family Rhinocryptidae; genus Acropternis; species Acropternis orthonyx. The sequence continues at coordinate 65,509,207 of JAWWEU010000111.1, forward strand.
AAATGATACCATTTCAGAAAGGACCGTAAGTCTGTTTTCCAAGGACAGTCTTACAAAATTTTGCCTTCTTGTCTCTTGATTTAATCTTGTCAGAATCAACTAAATTCGTATATGTGAATGGAATATACAAAATTGATGACAGCAATGAAAGCACTGCTGGGAATTCCTACAGTTGCTACAGTCATAGCACTGGCACAAGATATTTTAGTGTTATTGGAGATAATTAAGTCCGAAGGAAACCACAGTAGTAAACTACTTTCAATCACTCACTATTCACTGAGCTTTTTCCTTTAAGTATATGCCCCATCTGGTGGCCCTTTAACTTTCCTGGGGACTGTGGGTACAAAATTGGTGACTGGAAGGAAAACAACAGCAGTCTTACTCTGTCTAACAGTAGTTTCTTCACTTCTGAAGGACAGGGGAAGAGAATAGGTCATGACCTGCCATGACTTTTAATAATCTCTTAAGGATCTAAAATCCAGATGGAATTTCATGGGATGTCTCAAAACTACTTCATCTTTAATTGCTATGAGAATAATTATATGAGATTCTGAATCTTAAATGGTAAAATGCCATAAAGGCCAACTTCTGTTTCTTAGCTCCATAACTAAAATTCTCTTCAGGGATGTGATCACTCATAAAGTGGCAAGAGGGACAAAGTTTGTAGTTCTCTGTTCCATTTATTTTCCCCCCTTTTTACCTATATATTGCTCTCTCTTGCACATTGGAAACCATGGCTTTGTTGCTTTGAAGGAGTGCAAAAATATCTAATTCTAGATTTAGATTTTTTGTGATGTTGAAGAAAATGCTTTTAATCTTTCATGTTTTTATAGAAGAGTCAAATATTTTCTTCAGACAGCATTTCTTGCAGTTCATTTTCTGTGCCTTCTGAAATCTTGGGGAGGAGAGAAAAGGCAGAGCTTTTCTACCCTTAGCTGGATGCTTACTTGGGTGCTTCCAGTGAGCCCTCCCAATAAAAACTGAAAACTGCATGCACTATAGAGATTTCATTTGGAGAAATGAATCATCCTCTCCCTCAAGCGGGGATGTAAGGACTTGTGGAAGTTATTTCCAAAGATACTGGTAGAAAAGAGACCTTCCATAGCGTTGACAGCCATTCCAGAAAAGAGTTTGAAAAGTGGTTAAGAAGGTTTGTGAGTCTACGGCTTCATATTCCTGGCACATTTATTTCTACAGTATTTATAATGTTTGGATGTTAGCCACATTCATCTCATGTGTTGAGCCAGAGGAAATGTTTGATAAAGGATATCATAGAATTTAATTTTCTTTTTTCTCTTTTTCATCCTCAAATAGGAAACCAATCTTCCACATCCATCTCATTGGGAAGGGGATAAACTGGTGTCTTCCATCTCTCAGATTAGTGCCCTAGCTCTTAGGCTGTAGGCTTCTCTGGGAGCGGAGCAGTCTTACTCCAGGGTTGTTAAGCAACACTCCACAGAAAAGTTTTCTCCTCTTTGCCTTCAGAGTCCTGCACTCCTCTCTGAGTCATGGCATTACATCAAAAGGAAAGATGGTGGGGAATGTACATGTTCTCCTGGATCTTACTGCAAGGCAAAAGCAGATAATTTGAATCCCCCAAGACTGAAAAAAAGACTTGTAAAACATGGATCTCCAACTTCTTGAGCAAGTGCTCTAATCACAGGACTCCTAAATAAGTGGTCAACACCTCTCCTCTGAGCTCTTAAAGAAAAACATCAGGCAGTCCTCTATTCTCAAAGCACTGAATATCAAGCAAAGTTTTGTGGCTGTGAATCACACTTTCCTCACATACTGAATTTAGAACTGCAGCCAACCACCAAAATCAGAGAGACAGAGAGCATTTCGTACACATCTGGTCCTCAAATGGTCAAAGCCTCCTTCCAGGCAGCATGTTACATGTTATGAATCCAGCTTGTGAGACCTGGGAACCCTAAGTCTATATCATGTTACTGATTCTATGAAAAGCTGGATGTCTAACTTGGATTTATGAATCACATTCCCAAAGGCAAGCACGTTAAAAGTATATGTGAAGAGCTGCAAAAAAGTATTGCATTTCAAAAGGAAGCTGTCAAGTAATTTTTTTACGGTAGTCTTAACCAGAAAGTAACACTGGGAACTCCTTGCAAGGGAGTGGCAATGTTACAAACTTCTCCTTCAAAAAGATGTATCAGTCAGTATCTCTGCATCAAATTAATGGGTCTAAAACTGGGACAACTGTAAATATTGTTACATGTGTCTTTCAGACTTACAGGCTAATTGCTTAACACTAGACAAGATCTAAGGCTAGAACCATGGCAAATTAGGTATAAACTGATTTTAACAGTAAAACAAACAAACAAACAAACAAACCAAAAACAAACAACCCCCCAACAAACAACCTCCCCAAAACAAACAAGCAAACAAAATAAAAAAGCAACAAACCAAATAAAAAGAGTTCCTTTTTTCCAGGCAACAAATTTCCCGATTCAGAACATTTAGTACAGAAAAGAGCCTTGTCCCTTATTATGCAAATCTCTCTCTCACCACCTCTCATGTATCAGTTCTACCTTTCTATAAATGCCTGACCTCTGCATGATTGCTGGAAAATTATTCCTGATCCTGCTGCTGAACTCACAGAAGCAGTATTTCCGTCCATGGGAGGGATGCAGTTCAGTGTTTTGTTGGTATAACAAGAATGGATAGGACCCAGCCTTACCCAGCATAGAAAAACAACTGCCCAAAGGCTTGTTTTTTCTCCTTGTTTTAGCTGATGTCATCCAGGAAGTAATGCAGCTCGATTAGCAAAAACAGCCAACCCAAAGTGTCAGCCAGTTCAATGTTTCCACTAGGTGGATATGCTGGCAGAGTTGTATTTAAAGAAGCTCTTCTAGTGCAAGTCCTGGTGCAGGCAGGTGGGCTTTCCACTGCTGTCACTAGATTAATGCAAACACCAGGCTTCGTTTGTTCATGCTTTGTTGGACTTTTTGACACTATTTAAGCATCTATCAACATGGCTTAAATTTATAGCTGAGTTGCCTGTTGGACACAGCCAGTTGAAACTGAGCATATACATCCTTTCGTTTTACTACTTCCAATCAAGGTGGGGGTTTTTATGAGACTCCTAGTATTTCCATGTTCTTTGGAATACCTTGTGCCTAAAGTAAACTATTGACTGAAAAAACAAAGAACTTGTACATCACTCTTGGGTTGAAGCAGGTGTTTCTTTCTTTCAGCCTCCATTGCCCTCATGTAGTGAACAGCTCTGTACGCCAGCAACTTTACATGCGTCAGTAGTCCCACTGAATAGTTCCTGCATGAGTTTACTGGTAACCATAACATTAGGTGCTAACAAAAGGAACGTTCTGCATACAGAATTTCACATTCTGCTCAGAGAAGGAGTCCTAAACCCAGATTATTGTGGTCCTTGGAATGGTCATCATATCACAAAGGCTTGAGAATGTAATAATTTCTGTCTTTGTATAGAAAATCCTTGTTGTTGCTTCCCTCATGCTCAGGATGCCACAAAGACAGTGCTGAGTGTGGCAGTGAAGCCCCTGGCATGGGTCTACATTTAAGCTCTAGTACTTACGGTGTACAGTGAAAGAAGGCAAGAGGCTGATGAGTTCAGAGAGCTTCAGTTTAGGAGGCACAGGAGCAGAACCCCATGTGATGGTATTTTCAATTCCTGCATCCATTCATGAAGTGCTGTAGAAAAATGGCAACCTGAGGAATGACTTCTGAATACTGAAGAAAGGCACTTCTTCCAGCAGCAACTTCTACCTCCAAATATTATCACATAAGTACTGATGAGTTTTGAGGGCAATCTGTGAAAAATATTGTACGCCCACATACACAGTGATTGAAGTAGAATATGCTTGCTGAAGCTGAGAGTGGTATTTCACTATTTAGGAAGCTTTTTCATTAGTCAACTGTCTTTCAACAGCTAAACCCCATATTTGCTACCTTAAATGTTACTTTAAAAAAAAATAGGCACCATAGATTGTTTTTTCCTTTTGCAAGCAGTCTGAACTCTTCAATCCTAAACAGCTTTGTCTTGGCACAGCTATTGGACTATGTTACACTTTTCTGGGAAATGTGTGTCAAAATCAGAGTGCTTAGTATTTAGTTTAAGCAATAGTTGAACATCTAAATGTGGGGAAATGTAACTCTAGGAAAAAAATATGATTTAAAAGAAAACTACAATAAAAACTAAATTAAATTACTGATCTCACTGGATACAAAAATTTGGCCCCTGATCCTTCAGTTTCATGTATAATCTTGAAATTTTACAGAGGCATTTGCTTGTATTCTTACGTGAGTTTTGCAGAACTCAGTCTGACATTTATATGTAACTGTCTTCTCTAAAACTGTTTTTAGTTAATCTATTACATATTCTAACCTCTGAGGAATGAGATTTAAAAAAGCACTGGGCAGCAACTTTACTTTATTCCTATTAAGTCAATGGTAAAACTCCCCGTAATTCCACTGGGAGCAGAATTAGAGCCATGCCAAGCCCATTTTCAAAATCACGTCTCTAAGGCTTACACAATGCCTTTTCACTGCCCTTGGTTAAAGCACAGACTTCCCCCTACTGCTGTTTTTCGTTTTCCCTTGCAAAATAAAACCACACAAATATGCAAACAAACCTCTGCATCCTAACTTCTGGGAACAACCTACAACCTACCTCACTGTTTTCTTTCTGACTGTATGGTTAACATTTTACAGGAAATGTTTAAGTTTACAGTGCTGAACCAATGTGAAAGTCAAAGTAGACTCCGAGTATGTTCCAAAAGATTTGGAGATAAACTCCTGGGTGTTGGCTGGATTCACTTTTCCTGTAAAAGTGACCTAGTATTTTACTGGTTCCCGGCTTCTCAGAACCCTGCTATTTATTGCATTTCCCTGTAACACGAGCAAAAGTAATAAATCAGTATGTTTTTTGGTGTTTGGGTTTTTTTAACTTTTCCCATCACTGAATGTTCGTGGAACTTGACGCAGCAATTTCAACTGCTATCAAGCATGACATTTCCCTGTGCCAACACATCATGGTTTCTTCATTTGCAGTAGAATAGATGAAAACTTGAATTTTCACACTCTGTGAATAGATACATTCCCCAACTTCCTTGCAAAAGACGCACGTTGGAAAGAGAGAAAGAGAGAAAATAAAATAAAATAAAATAAAATAAAATAAAATAAAATAAAATAAAATAAAATAAAATAAAATAAAATAAAAT
>JAWWEU010000111.1:65514921-65699032 GCA_035583155.1 Acropternis orthonyx
AAAAGTTGCCGCGCCCACCCGAGGAAACTTTGTGCCGCCGAGGCGGGGAGAGGGCGGTGGAGCCGAGCCGAGCCGAGCCGCCCGGTGCGGTGCGGTGCGGTTCGGTCCCTGCGCGGCGGCGGCGGCGGCGGCGGCGGGGCGCTGAGGCGACGCGGGGGTCATGCCCGCCGCCAGCCTGCTGCCGCTGTTCGGTAGCGCGGCGGGGCCGGGCGCGCTGGGCGGCCCCGCGGGCAGCGGCGCGGGCGGCGCGGGCAGGAAGGCGGCGGGCCCCGGCGCGTTCCGGCTGACGGAGAAGTTCGTGCTGCTGCTGGTGTTCAGCGCCTTCATCACACTCTGTTTCGGGGCCATCTTCTTCCTGCCCGACTCCTCCAAGCTCCTCAGCGGCGTCTTTTTCCACTCGGCCTCCCTGCAGCCGCCACCGCCGCCGCCCGGCGGGCAGCCCCGCGCCCCACCGCAGCCCGGAGCCGGCCCAGCGGCGGCGGCGGCGGCCGCGGGCGGGGCGGGCAGCCTGGAGCGCATCCGTGCGGACCACGAACGGGCTCTGCGGGAGGCCAAGGAGACGCTGCAGAAGCTGCCCGACGAGATCCGCAGGGACATCCGTCAGGACAAGGAGAAACTTCTGCAGGACGCCCGCGGCAGGAAAGAGTCAGGGGCCCCCGGGCTGCCCCGGCGCCTCTTCCGCCAGCCCGTCGGCGCCGTGGGGCAGGAGCCCGCCGACCCCGACGTCCGGCAGAGGAGAGAGAAAATCAAAGAGGTAGGTGGCGGCGGCTGGCGGTCCCGCTCGGGGGGACGCGCCTCGGCACCCCCGCGCCGGGCAACAGGTTGCTGCCGGGGCTGGCGGCGGCGTGGGGGGAGCCCTGACCCCTCCTGCCTCCTCCTTCTCCTTGTGCCAGCAGGGTCTTTCTGCCGGCCCTCGCCTGGCAGCCGCCGCGCAGATCGGCGTCGTAGCCCGCGGTCGCATCCTTTCGGTCTGCGGTGTGTTCCGCGCCGCCGGCTCCGTGCTGGGTGCGCCTCCCACCCTCCCGGCGTTATCGGGTTCCCCCGGTTGTTGCAGAGAAACCCGGGAACGAAGCAAAGTCCGGCGAGGGTCGGCAGGCTTCAAGGCATCCCGGGGGGAGCCGAGGGTCGGGCGAGGGCTGGGAACAGCGGCGCCGGGGAAAGAAGAGCAGCGCGGGTCCGCCTCCGCGCCCCGTAGGGCATCCCGGCCTCGGCCGGTGAGCGGCGGGTGTCTCCGCGGGGTGCGGGAGCCAGCGGGGGACGGTGCCCTGCCTATGCCACTGCACTAGTGACAGAGTGGGAGCCGCCCCGGGCTGTCGGGCGCCGGGCGAGTGCAGGGTGGAGGTGCGGTGCAGCGCTCCGGAGATGTCGCGGTCTGTCTCGGGTTCGTGCGGTTCACTGTTCAGCGATACCGGCTGTCTAAAGAGTTGAGGGCATTTGGCAAAACACAGTCGATTTAGCTTACAACAGTAAAGCGTCAGTCAGAGCTGTATGTGTTTTGACAAATTCCCTCAACTGTCTTTTTCGGTAGTGCTGCTATGTTGGTCAGGTACCGCTTTTAAGTCCTTCCTCACAGGAATTCTCCAAACTGTGTCTAGGTAATGCTGTCGTGAGCAGAGCTTGACAGGGTCCTCTAACAGAAGAAGAATTTGCTTGATAATACAGTTCAACTTCCCGTTAGTACTGGCTGGTTTATTTATCGAACTGACAGTTTCAGCTGCCTGCAGAGATTATGGTTTATGAATTAATTAGTATTATATGTTTCCTGTTCTGTGGTGATGGAAATGAGATAGGAATGAGACTGTAGTTACAGAGTATTTCAGTGTTTGTGAAACATGGTTAGCCTTATTTGAAATACTTCGTTTTTATTGTGTATTTGTACAGAGTGGTCTGAAAAGTGAGCTGTGACATCACATTGAGCATTAGATAGTAAGCTCTCACAAATTTCAAGTTGTGTTCTATACTCTGGAGTCCTTACATCAGTTTAACTATTTTAGCAAATTATGCAGACAAATGCAAAGGTGTTTTGAAAGGAGAAACTCTCAGGAGTACACAGTACAGACCACATCTTAGAGTGTGCAGAGACTATGTTGTCTTGGTTTAGGCAGCCTCTCTGAGGCATACAGAACAGTTAGAAATACCAGCAACTTTTTTCAGTTTTCTGGAATTGACATGTAGAAGTATTTAAAAGTAATGAGGCTCTGGACCTGATGTACCTGAAGGCTGCAACAAGTAAATAGACAGGAGGGAGAAGAGAACAAATATACTGCTGCTCTTGCTGGTCCCACCCTTTGTCAACTAGTTCAAGTTATTTATTATTATGCACAGATACCTGTGTGTGTGTGTGTATGTGTGCATGTATTTGTGTGTTTGTAAATGTATGTATACATACATAATCTAGTATCTCTTCTATTTCTTCTGTCCTTTCCATCACTCTTTCTTCTCGTCTACTTCTACAAAGGAGCCACCAAAGACACACTAGCCCCCCTAACAAGACTTTTGGCTGTTTAAAGATAGGACATGACAGAGGGACTGCACTTGGTTTCCAGATCTTTACTTTTTCTTTGTATCTCGGAGAAGTTCTTCAGTAGTGTGTGTTGTTTCTTGGAGTTTCTTTTTCTCCTAATTCAGTATGTGACCCTAATATGTTGTTTACTTAATAGCTCTTGCATTTTTGCAGTACTTTTGCCTGGTCTGATCTTTTTTTCCTTTTCTTCCCCCCAGTCCCTCCCCGGGACAGTATAACAGTATTTCTTATTCTGTGTTAACTTGCTTCACGTTGTTTCATGTATTGGCCTTTTTGTTGCTTTTCTCTCTGTCTTTTCAAGCTTTAGCCTACTTTTTTATACTGTTACTTTACTGTCAAGAGGGATTTATAATCTGTGGTCTTTTTTTAAAAAGTTTTAAATTGTAACATTTCTAGGAGTGAGCTTTTGTACTCTGCTATACATGCACAGAAACCAGAACTACCCTTTAAATCTCCTCTCTTTGTGCCTGGTGGTTGCATGCTGGAGGTGCAAACATAAAGAATCTTTCTGCTTTCATACTCTTTTGAGCCTGGAACTTCCACCTGCCTTGTGTGATCTGTGTTGTATACCTGGAACTCACAATTTGAAACTATTCCTGTGGATATTTTTGACAGAAGGCAGCAAGTTGTTTTAAAGGAAAAGAATGTGTAAAAATAAGGTTGTTCTTCCCTGCATTTCTGTCTTAGAAGAGCTCTCTCTCTTCAACATGCTGACATAAACTGAGAGGGGAGAGAGCTTACACGTTTTGTCTGTTTACTGTTTTAAATTTAAGTAGACAAAAGTGTTTAGAAGTTTAGCCAGTACAATATCATTTGCAATCACAAAACAAGAAAATGCCATGACTTTCTAGCATTCTCAACCAAATTTTACTGTAGAAATTTTAACCATTTTTTCTACAGCATACTCTTTTTGTGTTAAAAAACCCCAAACCCCACAAAAAAACAGGGCAAAACTTTAAAAATATGGAAATATAAACATTTTTGAACCCTTTTTGGGATTTAAACCAACATAATGAGACAAAAAAAAAAAAACAAAATTAAGTGCTAGATGCATATTGAGCAGGTGAAAGACTGGTGGAAACATGGAAAAGTGGATGTTGTGATACTCCTCTGTTTCTCTTCTGATGATGTGCTACAGGCAAACTCAAAAGAAAGAGGAGTACTGCCAGCAGTGGGGTTTCCCCAGTACTTCCTGTTATAAAACTGCTGTCAGTTGCTTGTAGCTGCTGCTTTATTTTTTTTACTGAATGACCTAATGTTGCCTGCGCTGAGCGTCTTCCTCATGCCGGATGCTTTAGGGAGACTTGAGCAAAGGGCAACAGTTGCATTTGAGCATACTAGCACACTTGTATTTTGTCAGAACTTGAGTTCTTGAGACAGTTTCACTAATGCTCTGGTGAGTCCATAGCTTGGGGCAAAGTCTGGGTACCTGGTCCCTCTTTCCATGTCCTGATAGGAGCCCCAGACTGTGAATGAGGTGGTTGTGGTCTGTATTCTTGCTCTTCCACTCATTGAGAGGTGGCCCCTCTTTTTAACAAGTATTCCTGTGATATTTGTTCCCTACCTGTAAAAAAGGAGGTGTGTAAGGCTATGGTGACTCTTCCACTCAAGCTCAGCATCTCCCAGATTCTGCTCTCGACACTGTTGGTTGTGACTGGACATCATTATTTCTGATGTAAAAGGAAGAATTGCAGGTGCATAGGCAGTTGATAGGAACAAAAGAAGTGATTAGAAGAGGATGGTAATAGTGAGAGGCTATGGAAGCATGAGATGCATTCTTTCAATTAGGGAAATCTAAATTTGAGTCTTCAAGTCTCATTCCTCTCTCTTCAAAAAAAAAAAAAAAGTGATTGAATTCTTTAGGTGTTAAGAAAATAGCAAAAGCTAAATTTTTTTTTTTTTTTTTTTATTCAGAGCAAAGAAATAGAAACAATGCATGAGCTAGCTCAGGTACTAGAAGCTATATAATCACATTAGTGCAGTGCTCTGCCCAGACTAATTAAGCCTTCTGAATAGCAAGCTATTGGTGTGATCCAACACCATACTAATGCAGCTGTGCTGTTCTTGTACAAAGTAACTAGCTTGGAAACTGTACACATTATTGATCAGAGCTGTTTGGACACGTTTTCAGGATAAAAGCCTCCTTGGTAAACTGGAATCAATGTCAGAAGAGCAAGAGCATGATCATGCAGTGCTCCAAGTACTTGCACAGCACTCAGCTGTTGAAGTCATGTAGTATTAGTCCTGGAGAGGAGAATTTGGGCACAAGTCCTTTGAGCTCAACAAGACATGGTTGCAAGTCAGCAAAACAGACTCTGCAGACTCCCCCATCTTTCTATAATGAACTGAACTGAGGTTGCATTGCCAGTGTGAATTCTGAGACTTCCTGAGTCCTCAGCATTCCTTCTGCTTAACTGTTTTCTATGGTGGCTTTTATGCAGTTTAGTTGGAAATCTCAGTAATGTTGCAGGGAAGTTCAGCAGTATCTTGAGGTAAGAAAGCTTGTGAGCATGAAAATAAAGCACTATTCAGAGACCTAATACACATTTGACATAGAACATTTGGACATAATTGGATCTCTTCGTTGACAAGGAGGAATGATGGGAAAATTAATGGGGGGTCACTCCCTGCTGAAGAAGGCCGTTGGCCCCTTGTGTTTTCCAGCATGCTTCTACTGCTTGCTTTCCTGCTGCCTGGTATCCTAGTGCTGCTACTCAGGAGGGTCCAGTGTCTGGCTGGGGGGAATTTTATTTCCTTTTGGTGATATTTACATGACAAAGTGAGCTTCTTGCTGTTGAAAGAGAAGAAGTCACCTCTTACCACTTTTGACTGCCTTCTTCCACTGTCTTATGTGAATTCTACTGTGCCCCTTCATAAGCTGCTTCAGCTCAGTAAGCCAACAGAGAGCTGCCAGAGCAAAAAAACTGGATGGACTTCAGCTAAACTTTCTGTCAAGGTGGTGAGTTGAAGGCCTTAATGAAAGGGTTGACTTGGTGCTAGTTTTGGTGAGGGAACAGGTGGATGAAAAGCCTGAAACCCCTTTCAGCAGCCCTGTCTTAGGAGCTGGTATCTGTTCCTCTTGCCTAGCTTCCCCATTAAAACTGAATCTCTGCAATGAGACTTGCAGAGCAAAGATTCTATCTACTGTAATAACCTTCTCTAGCAGAATGAAGTGCTTCCCTTCAGGAGACTGTTGCCTCCCAACCCCTTTTCTCATAAGTGGAAAGGTGAAAGGAAACAGAAGAGCAGGAATTACTGAACAGCTACAGCTGCTGGAGACAGAAATTCAGAGTACTTTTACTCGGAGGAAGGTTGTGAGTGCCTTCATAGGAGAGGGAAGAGTTAAAATGCAGCAGTTTAAGTATAGAGTGGTTTGGGTTTCAAACAGGAAAAAGCCATGTTCCCTCGTGGTATTTCGTTAAGAACAAGATACAGTGAAAGGAGTTGACATGTAATGAGTAAGCAATGTGGTGATTGCTGCCAACATGCTGATGATGCAATAATGCATTTCGAAAGATGTTTTCTTAAAGTATTTTGTGACCTTTATGCTGACATCTTATAGCTGTTACTCTGTTTGTCAAAGTTTAAAATTAATCTTGGCTTTTTTTACCTAAAGCTTTAAATACGTACCTGTAATCTTCAATATTTTTGTATCTGCTAGTTCTTTTTGAGAGTTTGGCAGTGCTTTCTTTCCTGATAAATCCTATAAATACTGTTTATTGTAGGTTTGTGGGTTTTTTAATGTTTTTATGGAAGACACTAAGGAAGTGAATTAAGTGCCTAAAGACAGGGAATATGATGGTGGTCAGTAGGTACCTTATACCCCTAAACTGAGGGCATCCTCACAAAGCTTATAGACATTCTCCCTGGGTTTGTTGCGAGATTGTGCTCTTGTGTAGTGGCAAACTGAAGGTGGTCGGAGTTGTCTTACGATATCCAAAATCTCAAAAAACAGAAAGTTCAAGTGCTTGCTTAGGTTTAGTGGCACTGAAAGATGCAGAGAAGCTTCATCTGAGTTACTAAAAGAATGATTCAGTGACTCCATTAAGCATCTTCTTGTGTCTCTCAATCGGCAGAACCTACAGAGAGCCAGTTTGACCAGCCAGGCAGATAGGAAGCTACCCTGCTTTTGTTGGGTTTTTGGTCTGGCAGGGTAGAGAGCCAAAATGGCTTAGTGGAGGTCTGAGCACAGTGTAAGCAGTGGATCCCCAGTGCATTTGAAAGGAGAGGAAAGTGGAGGAAAATGGATGGAGGCATCTTTATTCCATGAGATGTGCAATAGGGTATTCTTTTGCCACATTAACGTCCTTTCTGCTGGGAGCCCTTAGGGTCATTTTAGGGAAGGACATGGTTTCGGGTGAGTTGGTAGTTGCTTCAGGTGCCTTCTTTTTTTTTTTTTTTTTTTTCTTCTCCCTTTTTTCAATTGAGAACCTCTAAACCTCTTCTCAGTCAAATGACTTGCAGGCAAATACTTGTCTGATCTGAGCATTCCTTATGAGATGGAGGGATGTCTCAGTGTGTGACTGTGCATATCTGACTGGAACAGGGTGTGTTCCCAATTGCTAGTTCATGTTTTTACAGCCTTACACCTGTTTTTTGTGAGCTAAGAGTATTTAATTTTCCTGTGTTCAGACTTGGTCTACATTCTCAATGGGTAAATTTATGGAAACTGACTGAATGTCCTATGTAACTGGATCCTCAGAACTGAGGGGAGAATGAAAAGGCTTTAAATATTCAGTAGAAAACATGTGACTTTCACAAAAAACACAAGCACATGATTAATTCTTTATGTAAAGCCAAAATGTAAATACCAGACAGAGGGCTCTTTTTGTGAAAACTACATGAAATGATGTAAAGACATGAGGTAAAGTTAAAATAGAATGTCTCCTGTGCTTTGGGAAAAATTAAAGTCTCATGGTGATGATTTTGTATTTAATGCTGGTATAGCAACCTATGACAGCCATTTAATATAAAGAAATAGAATAAATCATTATGTTGTTGAGTACAGTTGCTTAAGGCTGTAGTTCTGTGCTGTGGGCAAACTGAAGCAGAAAAATTCCACCTATTTATTAAAATCTATCATTAACACCAAAAAACATCTTATCTCATTCAGGGAAAAAATAAGAGTGGTAGATAGACAGGCTTTGATACTTTCTTTGAATGTTAATGAAAGCACAGGACTTATGAAAAGGAAATCACAAAGAGACAGGAGACAGCTCTTCTTCTGGAAAGTAATTAATATCTGTACAGAAGGACCTGTATGACTGTTGGATGGACAGAGCTTTTCTTAAAGCTGTCTAAAACATACTGCTCTAAGGATTGTTGAGTGTGTTAACTTCCTCTTCAATTGGGCTGGGGTGTTTGTTTTCTAGCTTGGGGAGCCAGGATAGGTGTAAATGTCTGCAGTTTTCATCTTAAAGATAATATCTTAATACTACTTCCTTTATTTACAAATAATTAATTTGTCTTCTAACTCACTTGGCAGAGTAAGAGTAATACTTCAGGAAAGTGGCTTTGATTCAGTGTTTGCTCTGTCTTAATAGTGTAGCACTTATTCTGGCAATAAACTACCACCTGAGGTGGTACAGAGATAAGGAAACATTCTGGTTTTGTGCCTTCTTGGTAACAAACACAACTATTCAAATGTGTCTCTGTGGGTAGCATGTTTTATACATTCAGTTTTGAAGGATTTTGTGGTCTACTTCTAAGTTATTTATAGACTTGTCATTTTACAAATGAGGAAAATAATTGGTTGGGGGGGGCGGGAGGGGTGGGCTGTGAATTAAGTAATATGAGCAATGTACCAGATACTTAATACTCTAATTCCTTTTGTGTAAAAATCTCCTTTACCCACAAAAGTAAGTGGGGTATTTTGTTTGTTTTAGTTTGGGTTTTTTTGCTTTTCTCCCCCTACCCCCGGGAATTGTTTGGATTTAAGCATGTCGTATAAAGAGTGTGTGCACACTTCTAAGAAGCATCTCTGGTTTTGTTTTCTATGAGTCTTTCTAATCATGTCTGAAAGTCTGTCATGAAAACATAATTGGTGAGTAATGAAGTGCATGCTTACCTGAGATTAAATGAAATCTTTTACAGAGTTGTGGTTAAGCCGCTGTTGTATCACAGTGCTTGGCAGCTGGTCCTGCAGAGTCCGGAAGACTTTACTGTTGAGAGGAAGTGGTTCAGTTTTCCAGAGGTGAGAGCTGTCCATTACTTTGCACAGTGTGGCAGGTTTCAGAGCAGAACTTCTGTATCTGGAACCTGTTTGACTGTGCCCCACCAAACCAGGAACTGTTGGTGTGTGCTGGGTGAAGTCTATCTTTGCTCCTACCCATGCTACAGGTCTCTAGCCTGGGCATGTCAGCTCATTAGGGTCAGTTTAAAGCTGGATTTTAGAGTCTGATTCATGGCCGCACGTGGGCAGCTGTGGTTTACCACTCAACTGCTGCTAAATGCATTGTTTATTACAGGAGGAGGCTAAACCTGAGACTCTCTGTTTCTGTGTTTAGGTCACCAGCTGTAAGCTTTTTAAGTCATAGTTAAGTGCTGTGCACAAGTGCTGTTTTGAAAGAAGACACGTAGGGTAGTAAAATTCACAGTTTGCCTTTCTTACATCTTGAAATCTTCAGTTTGAACTCTGTTGTAGCCAAGAAAGGCTTGCATAAAATAATATGACAACTTGCTATAACTCTCTGCAGTAAGCTGATTGGATTTTATAGCTGGTGTTTATGAAGATACAGGTATTGCTCATTCTGATGCTTCTGATTTTAAAGGCTTTTCAAACAGATTGGATGAGCACATAACCTGCTGTTACATTCTTAAAACTGTTAAACATTCACAGCCCTTGTGGGAACACTGAGATATGCAGTTGCTTATGCAAAGGTAACTACAAGTGTAAAATCTATTTTCATTTGTCTTCCCACTCTTTCTTGGAAGCTATAGGTACCTTGGCTTTTAAATTGTTTTAGGAATACAGCAAGTAAATGAAAGTCTGACTTCTATGAAGCATGGAGCCTTTATCATAAAGGCAAATCTCTAATCAGGTAAGAAAATAGGTGAAGATCAGAAGAGATGGTAGGCAATACTGAGCAAAGGACCAAACAGTTCTGTGCAATGAATGAGCTGATGACTATGGAACATCTGGCTGTCACAAGACTTTGTGTGCATCTCAAAAACTATTTCAGAAAAATCAACTTTTTTCTCTGATGCTGGGTAGAAACAGAAATTGCAGTGTTAATGTAAAAGAATGCAGCTTTGCACTTCTCAGTGTAAAAGGATGCAGCTTTGCACTTCTCATGCGAAGATAAATATTGCTGGCATTTAGCATAGAGGCAGTATTGTGCATTTTTTATATTAATAAAGTAGAAAGGAAAGAATGTCTGATACTTTCTTTCCAGAATTTTACATCATTTCACTTGTGTAGGGGTGATCTTATTGCTTGGTAACATAAACCCTCTTTTTCAAGTATTTATTAAAAGTATCTGCTCTTAAAGCATTGTAATAAAATTGCATTAGATCAGTCTGACTTGCTTCTTTAGTTAGTATTCAGACCACTGTGAAGCTATTTTTTGAAGTATCTGCATATTTTTCTTTCTCTTAGTTTATTGCTTAATATAAATCTTAGTGCCTTTTGAAATTTTGTTTGTTCATGGACTGCTTTTGTCCAAGGAAATAGAAAGCAGCTCCTGTAAAAGAATACCAAGCTAACAAAAAAAAAATTGCTTTCAAAGCGTAGTGCTTAAGGAGACAGTAATTTTACTGTTCACTGATAGACAACATGCAGATGCAGATCGAGTCTAACTCCACTGTCAGTTTTCTCACTGCCTTCGAGCACTGACATCTGTTGGTGCACTGAGTGGTGGTACTGATGATAAAGCTTTGCCCATACTGAGGTCTGTAGGGAAATCTGTTGCTTGCTACTGTGGTTGTAGTTCTCCACCCATCTGTGATTTTGAGAATTGCACTTTAAATTCTCTGTTGGACCTAGGTAATAATACTAGATCTTTGAAACCTTAAAGAAGAGAAATAGATGTTAATAATTTTCAGCAATGGATTTCTGTCCCTCCCACCCCCATCATGCAACAGAAAAACTAATTACCATTTAGAGAGTAGAAGAGTTATACATGTTGCAATATTTAAAAAAATCCTAATGCTTCAAAACTGCAGACTGCTTTCCTTGTTCTGGTGTGATCATTTGAAGAATTGCCACAGGAAAACTGTGCCATGTAAAGACAAACTGCAAGTTGACCGATACTTTTATGTCTTATTCTGTAAAGCTCTAGAGTAAGCGTGGCACTGAACCTGAACTGACTGTTCATAGAAATGTGTGTGATATTGTCAGGGGCTGAAGTGACATGACACATCAAGAAGGGCACTTCAAAGAAATGACCTTTCTGAAGAAAAGCCCATATGTCTTTTCATGCAGCTTCTTTAAAGTAAATAATCGTATTTGTATATTGACAGATGTAGTCATAATCTCTCTCCATATGCATGTTTTACATAAGGGTCAAATATGTTGTACAATTGGTCTGTTGTTCATAGCTGAAGATGCAGTCTGTAGAGGGCAAGCTCTGGTCTGAATAAACACCTTGAACAAAGTAAAAGGTATGGGTTTTGTTTAGTTTTACAAATAGTCCTCTAGATTAAAAATATAGTTATACATATGCTACAAGCAAAATTAGGATGAAGCAGAGAAATCCTTATATTTCAATAATCAGTTTTGCTCAAGTTATTTTTTGTTATATAAATCTAAACCTTGCAGAAAGTAGATGCTCTCTGAGAAAGTTGTCAGACTTCATGGAAACAGTTTCCGTATGCAGCCTTATCCTCTGAAAGCATTATGGAGACTTGGTCTGTATTTATGCACACCATAGTCCTATTTGTTCTTTGCTTACCATAGAACTTTGTTGTTGAGAAGGAGAGAGATCTGGCCTTACCACTGGACCTCTGGAGGCCTGATCTCTTGCTTAGAGTAGGGTTGACTTCAAAATTAAATTGAGGTGCTCAGTTTTGTGCACTCAAGTGTGCAAGATCTCTGCAGAGGGAAATAATTCTGTAGCCCCTCTGGACAAACATATTCCAGTGTCTTAAGACCCTTATGTAGGTTTTTTGAGTTATTATTGTGTCTAGTTAGAATTTATGGTGCTACAACTGATGACACTTTACTTCTTCCATTGTGCCCCACTGAGATGATCTTGGCTACCTTTTCTCCATGATTATCCCTTAAGTCAGTAAGAAGCCTCTTTTCTCTAGTCTGAACAAACCCAGCTCCATCTATCTCTTCTCACAGGTCATGTGTTCTTCATTATTTTTTAAAACATCTCTAATTGGTACAAGGGAGCTGAAAACCAAGAACAGGGCTTCCATTTGAGGCATCAGGAAGGTCACACAGAAAGTGGAGAGTGCTTCCCATCACTAGCATGCACTCTTGCTAACGCAGCCTACTATACAGTTTGCCTTCATCATTTCAAGGATGCCTTGTTTGTGTTCACAGGTTGTTCATCAGGACCCCCAGGGTGTTTGTTTCAAAGCTGTTTTCTAGCCTGTAAGTTCCCATCATGTACTTAGGTATAAGACTTTTGCACTTGCTTTAATTTCAAGAGGCTTGTCTGCTCAGTCCTCCAACTGGTTGAGGCTCTTCAGATGGGAGCCCTGCTATCCAGCTTCTTGATTGCTGGAGTTACACATGAAGCTGGTGAGAGTGTGTTTGCTCTGTTGTTCAGAGAAAAGTCACTCACAGCTAGCCACTAGTTAGAATTTGACCTGTTTACTGCTGTCTTGAGATTGTTTAACCAGCCACTTTTTTAATCAACCTTGGCCAGCCATCTAGTCCATGCCTTTTTGACTACCATAGTGCTAAGGCAGACTGTGTAAAAAAGCATGCTAAAGTCAGGTACGTGGTATCTCCTACACTGTTCTCATCCACAGGGCCAGTGGCTTCATCCCAGTAAGTAAATAGGTTGTTTTGGCACATTTTGCCTTTGGGGAATTGTATTTGCCATTTGCAAAGGTGTTTCTGTCAATGATGTTCCTGAAAAGAGAATCAAGGAGGTTTTGCTCCAGTTTCTTCCCAAGGTTTGAAATAAGGCTGTCTGCCCTGTGTAGTTCCCTGGATCTTCCTCCTTGCTTTCTTCCTCTGTTACCATGGACCTCCCTTGGTTACTATGGCCTTTCCAAGGCAATACAGAGAGCCTTGCAATGGCATGCTGCCTTTCCTCTCTATTTTTCATCTGTGCTGCCTCCCTCAGTTTCCTTAGGGAAGCCCAGCAGATAACTGTATGTTGACTCATCGCGTATTTTTTGATTTAAAAAATGAGGACATGTTTACTGGACAAAGTGATTTGGTTGATATAGGGAATGCCCATTAGAATTTTTGAAATACAAGCTGTTAATGAAAAACAAAAGTCTTAGTTGCAGCTTTGCCACATTTGTGGCTGTAAATGGGTGACTAGAACACTGACATGGATTGAGTGATACCATTGAAGAATTTTGAAGCATCTTTCCTCTACATGCCTTTGATCAAAGCATCAGTCAGCTGATGTTTATACATTGCAACTATGAAAGTAAGGACGTGAAAGCTAATACAGTGTCATTTCAAAGTTGGTAGTTTTGGAGTTTGTATTGTAACAGACATGGACACCATTAAATTAGATTTAAAGCGCAGTTCTGTCTGATTTCTTTCTTAAGAGTCTAACCACTAGCATACAAAGATGGGGGAGTTTTTTATTAAATTTCCAGCTATTTTATGTGACTTATGGGGTTTATAGCAGGAACTGTAAATATTTTTACAGTAGGGTTATACTATTGAACTGCATTACTGGTTCAGGAGAGTCCAACTCCTCAGCATTTGATTTTCTGTCACTTTTGACATCACAAAGCGGGTCTGGCTTTACAGAAGCTTGGTTTTGAAAGTGAAGCCTTTCTTTACACTGCCTCGTACTCAGTGTCCGGACCTGCTGTCCACTTCTAAAAGGGTTGGTTTCCAGCATTGCAGAGATACATGAGCATCCCTTCTATTTGACATATCTATTCTGATTTTGTGATGTGAGAAGCAGAGCTCTTTCCATCTATAGCAAGGACTATAGAACCTTCCTTTTACCCTAACTTTATGATCCTTTGTTATGGGAACAGTGACAATCTATATTTTTTTATTTGGTCCTTAAAGTGTGAAAAGTTACCTGTAAAACCTACATGAGTACTTTTGGTGTGAACTGAGTAAATTTGAGGAAAGGACCTCCGTGTTTTGTAACGGAGTTAAGCTTGTTACAACTTTGATTAGACTTTTTTCCCTAAAATTTTCTACTGTGCCCAAGTATGGAGGTTTGGTTTCATCAGGAAAATAAGTTGTTTTGGATGCTATTCAGGGATCCAAAGCATGATCAATGGCTGCAGACCTCCACTTTTACATTTTTGATCAGTGACTTGAAGCAAAAATTCAGCATTTTCCTACATAAAGCTGATCCTGTAGTCTAAGCTGTTGAAGTCACACCACTTGGGTCTCTTGCATGTGAAAAGAAACCTTTAGATGAATGGTTGTCTGACTTGTATGTGCTGGGCATTGAGAAACCATTTCTTTGTCAGCTGTAGACTTGGTCATAAGAACCTAGAAGAACACAGCTATTAATGAAGCTGTTTTAAACACATAATAGTGCAGTGAAAGGTATTACATGTGTTCATTTCAGAGTGCCTCTCCAGTAGCTTCATGGTGTGCTAATTACCCGTTACCGTGTTCTCTGATGGGGGGATTTTGTGAAGCTTTTTCTTCCCTTTTGTTTGAACACAATATTTTTGTGATGATTATTTTATTCAGTATTTTTCATAAGGAGTCTTTCCCACTTCAGATTCCTGCCGCTGTTTGGAAAATGAGTATGCTTTATTTTCTAAGGAAGGAAGAGTACCAGTGGCTGATGCCAAAGACAAGTCTCAAAATGAGTTTTAAAAGTCCTCTGTATTCCTGTGAACACTGCAGTGTAAATAAATGGGTACACGACCAGCTACCTCAATGTCAAACACACTTAATGTCTGTTTTACCAGCCCTGCCTTAGGTCCACATAAAGAACCATTTCCCTAAGAACTTCAGGGTTGATTCTCTTGTGCTTGGTAATTTCATGTTGCCCTTAGTCCTGTGTTATGTGGGGAACTTCTGCAGGCTGTGAATGTGCTATTATCTGAAAGAAAATAACTGATTCATACTTTCTCTTGGATATTCCTGCTGTGCTGTAATATCTGGTTTAAATATGTTGTTTATAGGAAGCATCCCGGGTGGCATTGCACATGCTGTAATCAAAACAAGAGGGAATTTGTTACATGCTGTATTTTCCAGCACCACCACACTCCTCCCTGCCAATCCCACTCAAATTTCAACTTCAGTCTTTTCCTTAAAATTGTTAAGAACTTGTCTAAATTCCTGAAAGATGTTATATAGAAGGATGAGAGAAACTTTTCTGGTAGGATAAGGAAACTTAATCATCTTTTGTTTAAAAACAAGTAACTAGGAACATCATGAATGTTACACGTTTTACCAAAGATGCCAGCATATAAAAATGTTTGGAGTGAAGTGGAGGAAGACTTGTATGTGTATGGATATATAAATATGTGTGTGTGAGTTTTTTCATGAAAAAAGTCTAATGAAAATGCTCATACCTTCATATGTGGAATTATTGCCAAGGAAGCAGAGCCAAACTGTAATTGTTGCATAGCTTTTCTGTAGCATGAATATTTTTGCAGCCATTCCTGCTTGTATATGAGACTGAAACCTGTCAAAGGCCCTTGTTTTGGCTGGTGAGTAGGGACAAAGTTGTTTGGCAGCTCAGATAATGAAAGGTAGATCTTGAAACTTAAATGTATAGCTGTATATAAAGGTGCACTAATGATTATTGTATGAACTTTGATTAAAGTTGTATTGTTCATATATTTTGCCTTTTTCCCTTTGGACTCGTGGGGATAGATCTTCAGAAGTGCTGTTACTAATGAACGATAGACCTTTTTGGTGAGAACAGTGTTTGCTTGCAAGTCACAATGTGCTTAAAAATAAATTTTATTCACTGTTTTACAGCTTATTGAAAATTCTTATCAGCAGTTCTTGATCGACTTTTTATATGAGGAATTTGATAACAATTAATTTGTACAGTTAATCCATGCATTTAAGCTCTCTCTCTTGGGACATCACTCAGTTTAATTCATACTTTCCAGCATTTGTGATATGGTTGGTGTTACTGAAGTAGCTATGACCTCAGTAATACCTCTAGGCAAATTTAGAAGTAATTTGGGTTTTTTTCTCACAGAATTTAATTTTATTTTTAGTGTTTGTCTCTAACTGTACTTGATTCTGTTTCTACAGAAAAGTACTGAAAATACAGATTCTGAGAAAAAAATTATTTTTACATCTTCATAACCTTTAAAGATCTATACAGTCAACTACTTCACTCAAATCAGCACAGAGTCATGTTCCTTTTATTCTCCCTTGGACTTCAGCAGTACCCTTGATACTCTAACTGGCCATGGCTCTGCCAGATGAGAGCTGGAAGCAAATTCATCTAAAACCCACTGCTTTTTTGGCACACACCTTGCCACTGTAAAATCCTCTTCCCTGAAGGCAGAGGGCATGTGCTTGTACTGTTCAGAGAAGAGATGTACATGCACTTGGTGCCAAGCCTTTTGGACTGCAGGGGCCAAATGTTTCTGAAAGGGAATGAGGATTGTGGAATATTTGTACTTATCTTTGAAGCTTTGGTGATATGTTGAACATATATTCCGTTATTTACTTTATAATGTGGACAAAAGCCAAACTAACTAAAGCTAGAGCTCACTTTGATCTGTAAGAAACATACATTGCATGAACAAATGATTGCAGTAATTTACTGCCAAGAAGAATATTAGTGTACAGAGATAGAATCACCAAAAGATCCTTCCAGCTGAGGTGAGGGGTTAAACTCTTCCACTGTCTGCCTCTTAAGGTAACTGTGACATGATGGCATGGAACTGGCATTTCCAAATGCTCTGTTAAAGTATTCTAATATCCCTTCATGAGTATTGAGAGGGGAAAGAGAGAAAAATCAGCGATACTGCAGTGAAAGTGGGATTCCTCTCTTTATGGCCATATCTCTCAGTTTCAAACATGGCAAATGCTGCTCCACATGGACTGCTGTTCTTCAGAAAGACAGCAGAAAGCCATTTCTCTTAAAATCAATGAAAAAAGCACCAGACTGCAACTATTAAACATGTTTTTCAGGGCCAATGTTTTGTAAGACTGTAATTTTTGAATTTGAGTTCACTTAATACTGTTGGGAGACTTCAAAAGCAGATACATTTCTGATGTGTTGCCTCTCTTGCAGACCCTTCTTTTTGCATTCTGCTTTACACTTCCTTGGATTTAGTCTGCAGTCTGATTACAGCTCTAGCTTGTAGCAGGCATTATTGACTTTTGATGCTGACTTTAAAACTTCCTCAAAAAATGTTAAGTACTTTCTCTGTATTCAGACTTGTTAGTTTCTTGCTCTGGCATTTGGGTTTTACCTATTATTAGCAAGAAGCAGTAGCATCATATGTAACGTAGGCATGAAGACAACTAGAGACATTGAAATATGCCGCTGCATATTTTAATTACAGTGATGCATTTATGGGGCCAGCTCTCTGGCCTTCAGTCTTTGGCCAGAGGTCCTGATATGAGACCAGTTCCAGTAGCACCATGCACTAGAGAAAAGCCTTCTCTCCTGTATTGTACAGCCTAAAGCCTTTCCTGCCACATCTCACTGCTCTTGAATGGGATGTGAAAAGCCCCAGGTTTCTGTGCTCAAGCTGTGGGCCCTGACTAGTGTGATGCTTCTGGAGGGGTCTGTTTTGATTTAGCTGGAGCAATGGTTAGTGGCCTATTTTGGAGTCAGTAGCTGATGAACACACTGCCTAGTAGCTGTTGTCAAAGCTACCATGCTAGTACAGGTAAAAGGACTGAGCTCAAAGCTGACTTTTTCCTCAAAGAAATGATAGCCTTAAAAGAATATAGGCTGTTAATGGGTACAAGTAGAAGAGAAGGAAATGAGTCTCTTCTGTTCAGTGGGGTAAAGCAGTGATAGAGTTGGCTTGTTTGATTTTATGACTGACAGATGTGGCAATAAGATTTCCTCTTCAGTGTCCGCATCAGCCCTTCATTGCCTTCCTTAGCTAGTGCAGGTAAATTTTTGTCTCTCAGTTAACCATGTCAGCTAGAAGCTTGCAAATATACTTAATCTAGTGTGTTGGGTTGACCTGGCTGGAAGTCAGGTGCCTGCAAAAGCTGCTCTATCTCTCCCTTCCTCAGCTGAACAGGTGAAAGAGAATATAATCAAAGGCTAATGAGTGGAGATAAGGACAGGGAGGGATTGTTCACCAGTTACCATCACAGGCAAAACAGACTCAATGTGGGGAAATCAAATCTGAGTAGGGTAATGAGAAATAAAGCCAAATCCTGGAACACCTTTCCCCCACCCCTCCTTTCTTCCCGGGATTGACTTCACTTCTAATTTTCTTTACCTCCTGCTCCCACAGTGGTGCAGGGGGATGGTGAACGTAGTCTGTGGTTGGTTCATCACATGTTGTCTCTGCTGTTCCTTCCTCCTCAGGGGGAGGACTACTTAAACTCTTGCCCTGCTCTAGCTTGAGGTCCCTCCAACAAGAGGCAATCCTTCCCAAACTTCTCCAACATGAGTCCTTCCCACAGACTGCAGTTCTTCACAAACTGCTCCAGCATGGGTCCCTTCCACAAGGTGTGGTCCTTCAGGAACAGACTGGTCCAGTTTGTATACAGAGAGTGACGTTCTGTGTTTCAGAATATCCCTTTGTCCAGTTTGGTTTGCTGTTCGGGCTGTGCTCCCTCATGGCTTCTTGTGCACCTGCTGTCAGACCTTGGGATACTTGAAAAGTCCTTGATTTGGATAAGCACCACTTAACAACTAAAACATCAATGTTATCAACATTATTCTTATACTGAATCCAAAAATTCAGCACTCAGCACTATGCCGGCTACTAGGAAGAAAATTAACTTCATCTCATCCAGAACTAGGACACCAATACAGGTTTGCTATTCCATGTGCTTGGCACACCTAAATCACTGGATGTAGGGGATGATAGGGCTTGCTTGTTACAATTAACAGGAAACAACTAGGATACATTGGGTTTTTAAACAAGTGATGTCAGAACTGTCTAATGTGTCCTGGGTTTAAAACAAACTTAAACAAACTAAAACCACTGCTATTATGGATCCAAGTCACAATGTTTAGATGAGTTCTCTGTGTGTGGTCAGTCATCTCCTGTGCATGTGGAAAATATGATCCAGCATTTTGTGACAGTGGGCAGACAAAACAGACTTAGGGATGTGTCAGGAGGGGTTTTTTTGTGAGTTTTCTTCTCCAGCAGTCATCACAGGGTGCAAACCTCAGAAAGGAAAACAAATGTAGTTTTACTGTGTTAGTCTCAAGTACAGCAGCAGAAGAGAATTTGAAAGAAATGAAAAGTCTTTTTCTAATTCTTTGATGTCAGAGTGAAATATTTCACGTTTTTGTGAAAATGTAGTATTAGACTCAGAACTGTTTCTTCCGCTTTTATTTTTGACCAGTGATGTTGTGAAAGAGTAAGTTCTAGGAGTGAAATATATTGCAGTTTTGAGAAGATTGTAAGGAGTTGTCTAAATAGCTCATGTGTTCAACTCTGTGCTCAAGAAAGGAACTGTGTATAGTTCTGGAGAAATGTAATATCCTTAGAAGGACTGAAACCTCTGTTGCCCTAAACTGTCATCTCTAAGGCATGTTACTTTAACATGCTAAATGTTATATTTGAATAGATTTGATAGTTAAAAGCTCTGGATTTCTGTAATTTGATTCTGAAATCAGTATGTGTGTGGAGACTGTGGTTATAGGCAGGCAACCTGCATATCAGTATGAGTAAAAAATTACTGTTAATGAACATGGTGTAGAAACTGGATTCTGTGATAAGACATGGCTATTTTATATAACGTTTTTATGAATGGATCTAATGTAGCATTTCAAAGAAGATCAGAATTGCTTCCCCAGTTTTGAATGCACGAACTAAGGCAGATTTAAAGCATGTTAGCTCCTTCTAACACAAAAAGAGTACATAATTAGAAGGAGGTAAATTACACAATTCTGACAGTCAAGCCTATGCTCCACTACAACAATCTTTACCAAAACGCATAATAAAAGCATACTTTGTTTCAAAATTTTAAGATTAAATAGTCAGTGTTTTCCAGGAAAGTACTGTAATTGGGAGAAAGAGGTAATAGTAAGACATCAGTTTTTATGGTGTATTTAGTGGTGTTGTTTGCACCTGTTCTGAGAAATATTCCTGTTTGTTGAATATAAGGCACATCAAATGAAACTGCTAGGTGATAAAATCAGAACAAACCTGTTATTTGCACATTATGTTGCAGAACTGTAGAGCTCTTTGTGCAGGATGTTACGAACATAAAAAAAATTAAGCAAGGTCAAAAAACAGTTGAGTGATTTTATGAAAGAAAACTCTACTGGGCATTATTAATCATACAAGCATCACATCTGGCTCTGAAAGTCTCTGACTCTCAAGCTCTGAACACTCCTATTACTCATAGGAAATGTTTGCTTGTACTGTTCATAAGCTTTTGTTAGGAATAGGAAACTGTAGTAGATAAGCCTTTTAGACTCATCTAGTAGTCATTTTTTTTTGTTTGTTTGGTATCTTCTGAGAACTGGAGTGGTTGTTTTCTGGCTTTTACTGAGAGAAATCTGTTTTTCAGACAGGAATAAAAACCAAAAAAAGGTAATGAAGAAAGGTATTGGCATTGTTTCAGAATGGCACAAAGAGAATTCCTAACTGTCATAAGTAGAGTTACATTATTATTACCTAAATGCTCAGTTATGAGCTGTAAACATGGAGAAAGGTCTGCTCCATCCTATAAGTTGTTACAATGTCAGGAGGTTCTCTCTAGCCATTTCCTCATGTGCAGGAGGGAGAGCACCCAGGTTCCCCTGCACTGCATTGATAATGTGCCCTCAAACACCTGATTTGTCTCCCCTTGCATTCCCTTCTCCCATTTTTCCCTTTCCAAGTTCTTTCAATGTATCATCCTTATTACTTCCCAGTTAAACATCTGAGCCCAGTTTTCCTTTCCTCACTGACCTCAATTCTTTAAAAGCTACCACTCTTCTGTTATCTCTCATGCCTGCTCACCCTTTCTCCTGTTGCTGTCTTCTTGGTGGTGCCACAGGACAGAGTGAGCTCTCTGCATGTAGGCTGCTTCTCCTCTGTTATCTGCAGCTACTTGCACTTGGTGGTGATGTTATCTTGACAGAGGCACCACAAGCCTGGTCGTTGTGCCAGTTGTGTGCTGCCCTGATATACAGAAAGTCTTGCATTCTTTGTGTCTGTTCCCCAGAAAAGATTGCAGAATAATACAGTTTACACATACCTCAATGTTTACATAGCTACAGATGTAACCAGGAGTTTCTTAAAGTCTTTCTGTTGGGATAACTGCAGCTGTTTGCATTGGAGGTTAGGGGACTTGGTAGCTGGAAAGAGGTAGACTTGGAAATGGGATCAAGCCCAGAGGTGGATAGAGAACACTTCTTGTGGAAAAAATTAAGGTTTGGGAAGAAATGTACAACAAAAGATTAATTTATTTATTTTCAGAAAACATTTCACCCAAAAGTAGAACCTTCAGAATTTACAAAATTCATTCATGGGCAGCTGGTAAGCCAGAAATGAAAACTGACAGGGTCTGTCAAGTAGGTTCCTGGGGAAGCTTAGTCCCTGCCTGCTCTGCCCCTCAGCCATCATCAGCCTGCCTGGAAGGGACTTGTCAAATTCAACTTTCTGTCTACAGCAAGTGAAGTCGATGTGTTTTTTTCTTGTGTATGATTGTTTGGTTTCGGTGGGTTAAGGGAGAGCTGTTTTTAAACATAGACAGTTGGATTTTTGACAGGGAACTTCACCATTGGACACTCTGTAGCTTAGTGACTTGACCTAGGTATTATTTTTTTGAAATTATTACAACGATTTGGATGTTTTGTTTTTATGCTTCAGCTAAACAGTCCAAAACAGTTTGAGGGAGAGCAAAGACTTTGTCTCTTCTATATTGTAGTTTTAAGTTTATTAAATGTTCTAATTGATCTCCTTAGGAGAACTTGAAATACAAGTGAGGAATCAACAGAGCTGATTTGGGAGACTTGCATGGTTTTACATACCTGCCTGAAAAAAAGCAAGAGAATTAAAGTAGTGTGTGCTGGAAAACAGGTCCCATCCAGTCTTTCCTTTCTCCAGGCTTGCAGGTCTGTTAACTCAGTACCCAGAAGGGACAGAAAATTCCAGTTTGATTGTACTGTATTATGGAGGAGCATCCCACCTTCTATATTGTTTGTGATATCTTATGTATTTGTGTGAGGCACTATATATGCTGAGAAACTGTAAGTTTAGATGGCAGTGAAAAGCTAAAATTTTTGCCCATTGTGGGAGCTGTGATTGTTTAGCCTGGAGAAAAGGAGACTCAGGGAGGAGACCTCACTGTTTTCTACAACTACATGAAAGGAGTTTATAGTGAGGTGGGAGCAACAAGTGATAGGACAAGAGGAAGTAGCCTCAAGCTGTGCCAGGGGAGGTTTAGATTGCATGTTAGGAAAAATTTCTTCAGAAAAAGGGTTGTCAAGCATTGGAACAGGCTGTCCAGGGGTGTGGTTGAGTCACTATCCCTGGAGGTATTTAAAAGATGTGTAGATGTGGTGCTTAGGGACATGTTTTATTGGTGGTCTTGGCGGTGCTGGGTTAGTGGTTGGACTCAAGGACCTTAAAGGTCTTTTCCAATCTAAACGATTCTATGGTTCTATAAGAAGTCTTTACTGGGTGCATGGAGTGGAAAGTGTCTCCTGATAACACTACAGTGCTTGAAAGTCATCATGCCATTAGCTGTGTTACAGATAGTGCAAACTGGAACTATGTTCCCCTTGTGCTATGAAAACTGTACTGCGTTTGAAGCACTTTTTGTTAACAGGTTAATAAATGCAGTATGAAGTTTGGGCCACTATTACCATCTGCTCTGTCAGATCCTTAAGTATCCCATTAGGTTGTCACTGTTTGTATCTTCTGGCAGTGATTCTGGAGTGTTTGCCTTTTCCATAACAAACATAATATTTGCATGTTTCATTTTCTCCTTTTGTCTTTTACAAAGATGTTAGGAGCAACCCTTACTTTTTGTATACCTTTATTTTTATCTTGTTCTCTTTTTGCCCATTTACAAGTAAACAGAGCTATTTTTTCAGCCTTCCCATTGAGGAAAATATTTTCATGCCTCTTAATTGAATCCTTTCTTTTTCTTCTGTATCCTCTACTGCCAGGATGTGTTTGGAACAGACCACTAGTATCCCTTGTGGTTGTTTTTATCTCATAATGGTTTTATGGTTTTCCATTCATTTCCTTATACAACTGAGCATCGGATTTCTTTTGCCTGTCATGAATACATGAGCACAGACGATCTCCATAAGCCTGTGACAGCTGTTCTCAAATGCACGTGGAGCTCATGAACTATTAACAATATTATAATTTTCTATATAATTTATAACTGCTTCTTGCTAAGGAACATATGGATATATTAATAAAAATCCTGTGTAAAGAACTAATATGCTATAAATAGCACTGGAAGAGATACTACCTAAGGGTTAAATTAACTTTAATACATAAAAGCATATTTGTATAGCTTTTCAAGTTTGTTATTAAATTGTGTCATTCCACAGAAGGATTTACAGCATAGGTGTACTTTTCAGTATAAAGCCATCATTTCCAACCTGTCATCCTTACTCCAGCTTGACTGGAGGAAATTATAGGTACCAGTAGGTATATTTCATCTGTTGGGAATGGGGGAAGTGTCTTATTACTTTTTTTGCAGATGTCTTTATGTGAACCAGAACACTAATTTACAAATTTACAATACTAATTTACAAGTCACTGTTCTGTAACATGTATATATTGTGGTAGTGGAATTAAGCAAAAGGCATAAAGTCCAAGTGTCTTGTATTTGGGGAACTTGACCAGCACTGATTGTGTCAGGATCCACAGGCCAGATAATCAAATATATTTTTCAAGAGAAAAACAAATGCCACACAAAAAATGGTGATGTTTAGTCTTACAATATCAATTTCAAATGTTGTGATAAAATTGCTGAAGGAAGATAAATTGTACGCATTTTCTCTTGTGGTCGTTATTTCACCATTTGTACAGAGAGATGCAATGACTAATTTACAAGAAATTTTCAACGCTGAAAATTTGCTACAATGCAGCCCATGTTGCCTGGAGGTAATTTGAGGGCTGCAGAATAAGTATTGCTTAAAATATTTTTTTTTTTTAAATCAAATGCAGCCCTGGGAAAGCTGCTTGCTTGATCAATCCTGACTAAGATAAGTAGATGTAAATGTGAAATGGGCAGAAATCATGAATTTGTAGATGACACTGCATCTTCATTGTGTTTCTCCAAGGTCTGACTATCTTAACTGTTCTTTTTGAATCTTTCTATATTAATGACACAGGTAGATAGACTAATTTCTGACTTCCAGTCAGAAATGAGCTGGCAGTGTTTTGCATAGCTGAAGTATTTTATTCAATATAGAAAATACCTTGAAATATTTCTGAAGGCTGGGAAAAGGCTTTAATAATTCATAATTCTCGTCCGGAATGTTTTAGATTGCCACAGTCTTGGACTGAAATTTGAGTTGTGTCCATGTTGTTGATTGTGAGAAGCAAGTCAATTTACTTGCCCTGTAGAATGTAGGTAAGTATGTGCAATCCATATTGAATTCAGTAGGATTGCAGGTTAACTTGATCTGAGGGTATGAGAAGGTCCTTGATCTGGCCCTGCCTCAGCATGCTCAGCACCAAGGTCAGACAGGGCTGCTTAGGTCTGTGCCTCCCTAGTGCTGAAATCCCCCAGGGTGGAACTGGCACAGTCTCCCTGGGCACACACCTCTGCCTCCCTGGCCCCTTTTCCTTGTTCACCCTCTGAACCTCTCTGACTTGGTCCAGCTGATGGCCCTTGTGTCTCTGGCTCTCTCCTCTCAATCACCTTCCCATAGGTACCAGGGACTGCTGTTGGCACCCCTGCAGCCATTGCCTCCCCAGGCTGAGCCAGCCTGTCCCTCAGCCTCTCCTCCTGGCACAACTGCTCCAGCCATGACCAGTTTGGGCCCCACCTCCCATTGGACTCACACCAGTTTATTGATACCTTTTCTGTATGGGGAGGCCCAGAACTGGATGCAGCATCTGTATGTGGTTTCATAAGCACTGAAAAAAGAGGGGTAATCCCATGCCCTGATGGATGAGCTGTGTCCTGTCTTGCTGCCCAGGCACTGCTGGCATGTGCACAGCTCCCTGTGCAGCAGAATCCCAGCACCTTTCTTACAGAGCTGCTTCCCTGCTCTATACAATCACCAGAGGTTATTTACTTTGCATTTGTCCCCACTAAGTGTCATGAAGTTCCAGCTGGCCTGTTCTCCAGCCTGTTTTGGCCTCTGCAAATGGCAGCACAGACTCCCAGATAGGATTTCCTTTCCCCACCCCCAAATGGTATCACTTCCAAATTTGATAAGGGTGCACTGCATCACATCCGGCAGGTCACTAACAAGGATGTTACAAGAGGGGGGTGGGAGGGGAAAGCTCACAAGTTAGTATCACCTGCTTTTGACCACTGTGTAACTGGTTTTCAGCTGCTGGGAAACAGTCCCATCCCTTTGCTCTAATTCCAGGGTATTAGGCTGAAGATACTTCTCTGAGGGTAGTGTTAATGATGCCAATTTAGCTCTTGATCCATGCAGCAACTGTGTATCTGATTAACCTCTGTAGATGCTTTTCAGTGAACGGGCTGTCTGACTTCTGAAAGTGCAGTTTCACCGTGGCTGCAATAAGGAGCTTTAGCAGTGTGGTACTTTAGCTTCTTTAACTGTATGCTGGAGAGAGGAGAAGGGAGTGGAAAGGAAGAACTTATGTGGAGCAGGGGAAGAGGATAAAATTACTTACAGCTGACAATTAGTGACACCTGATAAGGTTTTGATCTGATCTGTTCTTATCTGGTCTGGCCTTTTGTCAAAAGCTGATGGCCTGAGGCTGAATGAAGTATTTATTGCCAGTACTGAACGTTTTGGAAAGCTCAAAGTGCCCTCCACTTGGTGAATTCAGGGACCATATCAAGCTTTAGTAAGTTTCTCATTAACTGAGAAACTCTAATAGTTTTTATACCGGGGTTTGTGTTTTTGCTTACTATTATTAGCCATTTCATTAGGTTGGTAATGGTCCTAAATCTACTAATAATACATGGCTCACTGTTTAATTTTTTCCTTAAGGAAAAAGCAACAATAAAAAAGAGGAAAAAAAAAAAAAGAAAATAAAAATCCTTGCTTCAATCAAGTGCAATTAAACAAAAGAAAATACTATTAAAGAAAAATTTCTCATAGGAAGTACATCTGAAATTTTGTCTTTCAATGTTAGTCTGGCATTCCTATCACAACTAAAACTTCTTACCATCAAGGATACTGTCTTGTCACTCCCAATTCTTGGGAGGGGAAAAAGGATTGTAGGATGAATGTAGACTTATTCTGAAAGGTGGAAAAACTTCTGGGGGATGTTACTTTTTTGTTATTTGTTGTTCCTGTTTGGTTTTTTGTCTTAAAGCCATCCTGGACAGGCCTGGATATACTGACACTTTTCCATTTAACGAAGCGACCAAAACTCTTACTTATTGACTTTATCAGCAGAGTAAAACTTAAAACCATATAAGGGGAGATTGAGGTTGAAAATGTGTGAAAGTAAACTAAACAGGTTCTTTAAATCCATCTTACTTCATTTTTGTGGATTTTAGTCATGCTCAGGAACAGCAGCTTGAATCACCTTAATGTTGGTGACTTCATGTGGTTGTGTCATACTGCATAATGTTGTTCTTATTTTTTTATTTGCATTACACTGCTGAGATTGGGAACTTTACTAGCAGCATGCCTATGGAGTGCCACTTACCTAATAAACAAGTAGGAGATACAGTCCATGCCATGAATAATTTATAATCTAATTAAAAGCAAACTTTATCAAATAACTTTTTGAAGAACAGTGGGGGGAAAAAAATAGAGAACAAAAGCATGACTGTATCACACGTTTGCAGGAGCCTACCTGTTCACACTGTTCAGCTTGGGAGTTCTTGGAAATTGTAGCAAGTCATAAGTAAACCAAGAAGAAAAAAATTATATGGAGTGGGATGAGTCTATGTATACCACTATTCTTCATAACAGTAGTAATTCCATGAATTGGTTTCTTTTTTCTTTCCCTTTTATGATGTTAGTCAAAGTGTGCATGATCTGCAGAAGCTGCTACTAATTCTGCATAAGATGAAAGAAATACATTATTTTCTTGTACAACTCTTCAGTGCTTTTCTGTTCTAAGTGAAAAAATTTCAGCTTGCTTTCTGGTTACTGTCAGTAATGAACAATGACTTGAGTTCTTCCACATTACCTTATGCTGTGATATGTTTCACTAACAGAAAACATCTGTGAGATTTGATTCTTTAAAAGTTAGTTAACAGTGACTCTCCTTAGGAAAAAAACCCAGAACATTGGAGTATCACTGATTTGTCCATCACAGAGATTAAAAAAACCCAAACAAACATCCAAACTGCTGCAATAATAGGTTGTCTGAAGGAGCATCATCTCTCTCTTCCACTAGTGGTAAGGAAATAATTTTAAAGAGTGCATCTGACTTTTTTGTTAAGTGTTTGAAGAAGACAGCTTTGGAGAAATGCAGGGGTTTTGAGTGACAGGTTGTAGGCTTCTTTGTTTTTCTGAAATGCAGATCGTGGTTACAGTTGCTAGGTTGTAAGATAGAGGCTCTATAGCTTGTTCCTTGGACTGCTCTTTTGTTTGTAACTGGATGAATTGGACAGTTCATTTAAGATTTCCATCTTGTGTGTGTGTATACAGATGTAAATGGCAACTGAAATAAGTTGAAAATAGAACACCTTCAACATTTATGTAATCTGTGCTCAGTTTCATAGTGCCACACTTTGGTGCTGTATTTTCTTTTCTTTTTCCCTGATGTAGTTAATGAGAATGTGTAGTTAGTTCGCTCACTAGTAACTGAGAGTTGGAGGACAAAGCAGTTCAACAGTATCTT
Organism: Acropternis orthonyx; assembly: GCA_035583155.1. NCBI lineage: Eukaryota > Metazoa > Chordata > Aves > Passeriformes > Rhinocryptidae > Acropternis > Acropternis orthonyx. The sequence goes on from JAWWEU010000111.1 coordinate 65,542,598, forward strand.
AATTGATGCTTTCAAGGCACATGTTTTCAGGAAAAAACTACTTAAATGCCTACAGAGCATACTCAAATCCTAGCTTACCTGAGAGAGAAGGGGGAAAAAGAAAATCCAACCCCCTCAGTTTTATAAGGAAATAGTGTTTTCTGGCATTATCTATTTTGTTTTTTATACTTTGGGTAAAAGACAGATGCAGTTGAGTGAATGAATCTAAAACTGAGCTAAAACTGATCAACTCTGGATGGTTCAAGGTAGGATGAATGCTGTTGTACTAGATTTAGGTAACTATATGGGCATGATTTTCAAACTGCCCTTTTTCTCTTTCCCTGAAAGTGATGATTTCATTTGGCTGAAATTAGCCAGAACTTTGGTTACAAAAAGTGCGAGGACGGTGCTCATTGTGAGAAGAGGTGTTTACTTTTCTTGCCTTCACAGTTTTTGATTACTCAAGGAAAGGGTCTCAGGGTATTTCTGTGCTGCATCTAATAGTTTGGTTTTCATGTATCTGCGGTGGTAAGAAGCAGGCTATAGATACTGGCTTGTACTGAATGATACTAATACTTGGAATATGCACGTAAACTTCAAGTTTCTCTGCCTTATCATATTATGACTTCTACTAAAATGAACCATTCAATAATTAAAGTACTATAGCCTAGCTCTCAGAAACTAAAACATTCTGGTATCTCCAGTTTTTCAGTAAATTCATAATTTTAGCAATATGTTACTCTTTAACAAAGAGAGGTATGCCTGAGAAAGGAGTAAAATGTAGCTTGTTATCATGGAGTAGCTTGGTATGTCATACGATATTTTCAAGTGAACTAATTTTGGTTTTTTGGTGCAGACATATCAAAGCATAAAGGCTGTTCTTATTAGTTATTTCTTATATGAAATAGTCTATTTTTTCGTGTGTACTTGTGCATTAAATAAAACATGCAGTAATAGAATGAGTGTAGAAAATACCTTACCTGCAAATTTCCTGTTCTCCTTAGTTACCTTTTAATTAGAATTCTTCTTACAGAATTAATAAGATAATTGATTCCTTTAAAAATGGGTAACAGAATGAAGTGCTGTGCAGCGTCTGTTCCTGGTTAACAAATGATGCCCAGAACGGCATATGATGAGTATTAGTTGGATAGTTTAATACACTACTAAAGAGGCTTACAAGCTACTGTGAGAAATAGAAAATATAAGAATAGAAGCTTATCTGTAACTTAACACATGAGGGAATAACAACTTAGCATTTCTGACAGGCTTCCCATTTGAGGAGTTTGAAGTACTTTGCAATACAAATGACAAATTAATCCTCAGAATAGACCTTAATGTTTTTATTTGCCTCTTACTTCCTTTTTAATATGGAGATATTGGGGGGGGGGGGGTATTTTAATTTGTCTTTGCAGGCAAGAAATTAATTTTTTGTAAGATATTGAAATGCTCAGGAGTAGTAGGATTTCCCAAAACCACTATCTGCTGCTTAGTGGAAAACAGCAACTGGGAATTCTTGTTACTGGCCCATTAACTATTATTAAAGTCTACTTTGCGGCTTTTCTTGGCTAAGTGGAAGGCCCATTGGGAAGTGCTCACAGGAGCTCCTCCAGCCTGCATGGGCTTCAGAGCATGGTTGTCATCCACCTGCTAAATTAGAAATGGTGACACTTTGGCAGTGACTGTTGAACAAACATTGACAGTGTGTAGCTTGCTTTTAACTTGGGATGATGCCATGTTAGGAAATGAGGTTATAAACACCAGAAATCTGTCAAACTCCTGATTTGCAATAATCGTCCTACTGACAGATAAGAAGTGTTTATATATATGAAGGTTCATAGTGACAGGATTTATTTTATGTGTCTTGGAAGAAGAGAAACAGATTTCCGTTGCCAGTAGAGAAAGGAAATCTGTCATTTGTATCTTCTTCTGTCAGATTCAAGGGAAAAAAGTAAATAGTATCCACTGAGATGAATCTTCTTTGTACATTTGAGGTGGTTTTTTCAACTTTGTTTGTGAAATAAGAAATAGTAACATAAAATGAAGAGCTTAAAATTCAGATAACTGTAATTGCTAATTTTTAGTTTGAAAACAAAGTATAGACACAATTTTATCTACAGAAAACAAGATCTGAATATAAACCAATTTTAGCTAGTTTTCTAGTGAATCTTGGTCTTCAGTCAAGAAGTTAACTTTGAGGTTTTGTTTTATGAAAAGTTGCTTAAAACAAGTGCTGTCAGCAGTCCAGCACAACAGTAGAAGTGTAACTGAAAAACCCCAAACCAGACGTGTATCACTTTTAGTCAATCTGTGTGTCTAAGGTTATGTACTAATCAGCAACGAAGTAACTGGAACAGAACACACTACACCTTTACCTAGAATTTCCACTATAGAGCAAGTCTGAGGAGGGTGAAAAGCTCTGAATACTGATAAAAATTACCTTAAAAATAGAAATCAAGGTAGTTATAAGTGATCAAAACAGTTCTGGATGGAAAAGACATTGGAATGTGTTATGATTACATGTAGAACTGCAAGAAAAGATGGAAATAAAAGGTTTAAAATACTACCAAAGCAGTAAAAGTGAATATTGACAAAATTAACAAAGATCACACTCAGAAACAAGGGAAATTATCAAATGAGTTTGCAATGTACCTGTGCTTACTAAACCTGGAAAAAGTGTAATGTATTGAGACATAGAGAAAAATTCACCTATTACTTCATGTTTTCAAGAAGCATATTATTCAAGACAAGATCAATAAACTCAGTTAACAACTTGTTTTTATTGAAAATGTAGTGCTACACTAATACCATTGTAAAGATGATGAAACACACACGTAATACTTTTAATAACTCAAAAAACACAGCCTCTGTATTGCCAAAAATTATTCACTGTTACAATCAGTAGATTCAGTAAGAGCATATTAAACAGAGCTCTATTTACAGAGCTCTATACACAACATAGCTTTATGAAAACTGATAGTGAATCAGCTGAAGGAGATCCTACAGTTTTTCACAGAGAAATCCAAATTGGTGGCAATACATTCAAAGGTAATGTTACATTTACTAATCATAGTCTGGAATGTGAACTTTTTCAGTTTTACTGTAATTTGGCTGGTACTTGGGAACTGCGAAAACAGTTGACAATAGGTCTTTCAATGGGGTTCTGAGCAGGATGATTTCCAGAGTCCCTTTCAACCTCAACCCTTCTGTGATTCTGATTCACTGAGTCTCAGTTAGCTTCTTGGTTAACAGTAATGGGAACAGAAAGTAAGAATGTAGGGCTTTCTAAAGCTTGAATTTTTGCTAGTGGTTAATGTAATATTGTCATCAGAGGAAAGAACCAGCTGGGGGTTGTGTTGTGGCCCCAAACTTCCTGCATTGAGACACTGTGGTGGGTTCACCTGGACCAGCAGCTAAGCATCCTCACAGCTGTTGGCCCAGGTGGGCTGCAGGAGAGAACAGGGAGGAATGAAAGTGAGAAAACTAGGGGTTCAGGGTAAAGCCCATTTATTAGGTGAAGGAAGGAGAGGGCAGGGACAAGTCATGCAAAGGCAATCACTCACCACCTCCCACAAGATGAGTGATGCCCAATGTCTGAGAATAGCCACCTTGGAAAACCCCTTCTTCTTCCTCTGCCCCAGTTTTTGTTGCTGAACATAGTGTTAATGTGCTAGGAAATAACCCTTTGACCAGCTGAGTTCAGTTGTCCCATGTCCCCTCTCAGCCTCATAGCCCATCTCTCCACCCTACTTCTCAGAGGGAGTGGAAAAGGGGCAGAAGTTGGAAAAAGAGGAAGCCTTGTTGTTGTACAAGTACTGTTTAGCAATAGCCAAAACATTACTGTGTTATCAACCTTATTTCAGGCACAAATTCAAAACACCATATGGGCTCCTCTGATGGATGCTAACTCCATCCCAACCAGACTAAGTACAGTCATCAGCCATGCAAGTCAAATTGTACAGGAGGAATGTTTAAGTGGAATATCTATAGAGGTTTCTTACTAATTCTAGGGGCTTCCTTAATTTCCTCTTCCTTAATTTCCTTTTTTAATCTTCCTCTGGAGATACTGGTGATAGTGTGAGAGAATGATGCTTTAGTTGTAGCAGCAAGGAGAGAAGAAGCAGGGAGACTAGACTGAGTGAACATGTAGTTCTGGTAAGGAGTTTAAAAAGTGAGAATAACTTAAATGTGTTAGAAGATCTGTGTGAGATGAGAAAGAAAAGATTATTTAATCTAGCAGTGAAAGTTTAATAGATAGTAGTTAAACTGTTACATTTTCTTCAGAGGTTTGTTTGGGTTTTGGGGAGTGTTGTTTATTTTTTATTAGTTTGTCTCTTCATTTCTTGAGCTTTCAATACCTTAGTATTCTGCCTTCCTCCTCTGTCTTGGCAACATTTAAATGGCTCTGTCGAAGGTCAGGATGGTATTATTTCATGTGACTTTTTTTTTTCTTTTAGTATCCCAGTTCTGGAACGTGCTTTAATACTTTTCCTGATGTCCTCCTTGAGATCTCCCCCACTTGCATGTAACTGCTAAAAATAAACCATACTTAATTCTTATTTTCATTCCACCTGATATTGCAGTAGTTTACATCTAAATACCACTATTGCTCTGCTGATTCAGCATTGCTGTTGTTTTCTGGCAGCATTTTGTGCCTGAACTCTTTAGTAGTCCTTTTTGAAGAGAACTTTATTTTGCAGATTGCAAGTGATTTATGCATCCTCTGTAGATGCTGTACTAAGAATGCTTTGAAAGATAGTAGAAAGTAAAATACCAATGAATTGGAGTGCATTATCATCATCTTTTAGTTGGCCGACGTTACAGCCGTAGGAAAGAGCTTTGGTTTTGCTTCTGGAGAACAAATTGCTGGATTTTGTGTTTAACTTTTTTTTTTAATTGCAACAGTTTGATAAGGATTTTAAAATTATGTTTCAAAATGCTTCCTCTAGTGTTAAAGAAATGCATAGGTCCTCTTGTGCATAATGTCAGACCACCTTTTTCTTCTGAGTGACATAGCTGATATCAATTACAATAGTACAATTCAATATTCTGCAAGAGAGGCAGGTTAGTGTTTCGGCATTTTCTGACTTCATAAGTAAAAATCAGTGCCCTGTGTCTTTCTGAAGGTGGAAAAGCAGCCAGCTTAGTAGTGAAACAGTGCTAGCTAATCAAGCCTTCCACTGTCATATCTGACTGTGAGGGACCTGAGGTAGGACTCCATCAGAAACAGACTCTAGTAATGTAGGCACGAGGCTTCCTACTGAGGTGTCAGGCTCTTCTAGAGTTTGAGGTTCAATGAACAGTGTCCAGTTCTGGACTCCCCAGTTCAAGAATGACAAGGAATTACTGCAGAATGTCTAGCAAAGAGCTATGAAGATGATTAGGGAACTGGAGCATTTCTCTTATGAGGAAAGGTTGGGAGAGCCAAGTCTGTTTAACCTGGAGAAGAGATGACTAAGGTGGGATTTCATCAATGCACACAAATACCTTACAGGCAGGTGTCAAGAGGATGGGGCCAGACGACTCTTCAGTGGTGCCAAGCAATGGGCACAAACTGAAACATGGGAAGTTCCATCTGATTGTGAGGAAACACATCTCTACTGTGAGAGTGTCAGAGCACTGGAAGAAGCTGCTGGTTGTGGATTCTCCTTCTCTGGAGATACTCAAAACCTGCCTGGGCAGAATCCTGTGCAACCTTCTGTGCATGAACCTGCTTTAATAGAGGGATTGGACTAGTTGATTTCCAGATCATTTCTCTCTTCCGATCCCAGCCATTCTGTGATTCTGTTAACATAAAAACATGTAAAGCTAGAAGGACTAAAGGATACCTCTATGCAAATGTAATTCTGCCTATTAACATCCTGGAAGTCTAACAAGGAATTATTTGAAAGCACTCGGGTGAAATAATTTTATTAGTTCTACTGTAGAGGAGTTTGAGAGTGTCTGAAATCATCTAATCAAAAGCTGTTAGACTCTCCCCCATTGGTAATTTCTCTTTTTAACAGGATCAGTAATATCATGTTGATATACAGATGTTCTCCATAACTGTGATCTTTATTTAGAAATTTCAAGTCATTAACAGTACTCCTGCAAGTACTCAGAGATGTGATCAAAAGGTCCTTGTGAATGAAAAAAAAATAAATCTGGAGGTAATGATTTGTGGATGTCTCGTGCAAACAAAAGGGAGAATACTGAAAAGATAGATTAATTTCCTCAAAAACCCCTGTTAAAATTCATTCCCAAAGTGCCAGTGTTCGGAGTTTTGCCTAAGCAGAGAATTATCAGTGAGCTGGGTCTATTAAAATTGCCCCTCAATATTTTAGAACTTTTTCGTTCTTCCATAGAAAGTAAGACTATGAACAAAATGGAAGTTAATATAGTTGAAAACTTAATACAGTTCAGTAATTTACAGAGGATGGAAAGCATGTGGAGTGTTTCTGACTTATTGAATTCTTGAAACTGAGACTTCTTGATAGGTTAGATGCCCAAACCCACTTGTGCAGCAGGCAGTCTTGGTTGGCATAGGGGTTTTTGGCTCCCATATCTATGGGCTATTGGCTCAGTAAGTAATACAGAAACACTGAGTCCTGATAACTTTTTGCCAAATAGCCATTCACTTTGGTGTCTAGTTGGAACGACTCATGTTCTTTTGAAACACTAGAGGGCTCACTGCTTTTGGAGCTGCATTTTGCTTTCAGTCTGTGTCCATAAACCTCCAAATGTCTAAAGCAAGGATGTCCTAAAGGAGTACATTTACTTACTAACCTTTGTGGTTTTGTCTAAATCTAGGCTTTCTGGAAGAGTTCTAAAGAACACTTTGATTAGCCAAAAGAGATTTATTGAATCTCTTGCTCAGTAGATTCTGGTGGGGGTTTTCCTACTGGAATATTTCCTAAAGTTGTTTTGCTTTTTTCTGTTGGGGTAAAGGTGGAGAGAGTTGGTTTGGGTTTTTTGTTTTGGGGTTTTTTTTAATTACTGTGGGTTGCTTGTTTGTTTGTTTTTATGTCTGTTTGGCTTTTTGGAATCATGTATTGTAATTTCCTAAGAAGTAATTAGACAAATAACTGAGTAGTTATCAAGATGTGAGGACACTTTGGAAAAAAAAACCAACCCAGTTGTTGTTCATTCACACACAGTAATAAATGTTATTAGAAGGTAGTGTCTACTATGTGGATTATCTTCCTGTCTTACTACCTATGGGTTGACTAGTAGGGTAATCAAAGTGGTTTCTGTTACCAAACGACACATGTATTTAAGATACAATATGATTGAAATGTCAGTCCACTGGGAAAAACTAAAGGCAATTGAGTGCATATGAGACATCTTGTAGCATGATGCACTTCATGACTCTTGTGGCTGGACTGAACTGGACCTGGAGTTGTTCCTTCCTTTCCCACTTGGTAACTCTGACAATCTGACTTATGGAATCAGACAGGACAAAAATGATCCTCAAAACAAAAATTTCACTTTCTGTTTCCCCAAACTGACTTGGTGTGGAAATAGATGAGTACTGCATTTCATATGCAAGAAAGGTGCATGGATGTGCTAGGAGAAAAAGGACAGAAAAAGGGAAGGACCATGGCAGTAGTGGCTTGAGCAGTTTTAATTTTGATATGATACTGCATCATTAGGCACTTTGATTCAGGCCACTTAATTACAAGTTTAGTTGTTTGGGATTTTGGGGTGGTTTTTTTGTTTGTTTGTTTGTTTTATTGTTGTTTTTTTTTAGAAAGCCCTTTTGTCTGGTGTCCCTGATTGAGATTAAACAAATTACAAGATTCTGGTGTGATTTCATGAGAAAATAAGCTTTGGCAAAGTATAGAATTTAGCCTCCTGAAACCTTTGAGAATTTTTAGGTTAATATCTAAAGCTGAGCTTGCAGGTCTGGCATATGATGGCAGGGCAGAGTAAACCTTTCTTGTATAGTAGGCAAAATTGTCAGAAAATGTCAATGGGTAAATTAGAAAATATGTTGTGGACAAATAGTTTCATGTAGTCTTTATCATTGTAGCCAGGTATTGGGAGTGTGCCAAAGATACAAAGTCTGCCACTTGGCTGCCCATTATCAGGTCTGCATTGGGATAAAAAGCCCCATCCTTGGAGAGCTCCTAAGTCATTCTGCAATGAAATCAAGCAATGGACACTGTTCCTTCCATCTGGCATGTTGGTGCCATCCATGGCCTGAGATCATTTCCACAGAGCCCTTACTTTCAGCTGAGATCTGATACCAGGCTAACCTTCTGACTGAAAATGCTCAAGTATTAAATGCAGTTGCCAATTTTTGCATTTGTAACACTGGGCCTATAAGGGCTGTAGCATAGATTAACATCTATGAATTTTCCTGCAGGATAGATATGCATTTATAATTCCATAAATAGCAAAGAAATGTTTATTCTCATAAGTATAGTGGTACTATAGAAAATCTGTTGTCATCTATTCTAGTATGGCTTAATGCAAATTTTTAATTGACATAATTTCTCTGTGGTTTGAGCAAAGGAAATAGGGAGAAAGCGCAGGATTAGTGTTATCAGCATGTCCCAAGGCTGCTGCTTTTAAATTTAGGATTATAACTGTTATTTAACAGAATTATCCTTGACACACATGGCCTCAAGAAGAGGTCTGAAAGCAAGGGCAGAGCAGTGTTGTCAGCTGACAGCCTGAAGCAGTATCTTTGAAAAGGTCTGAAATTGTCACTTTTTGTCTAGAAGATGACCTCTGGCATTCTCAACACTGCTCTCTGCCTTGTGGAAGAGGGACAAAAAGGATGCAAAATCATTCTATTTTGCAAAATGAGGTTGCTTGTGGTGCTTTGTCTTTAAAGAAGACTCTTCCTGGGCAGGTGTTTAGGGTGGTGGTTTGTAAATGGAAGCGTTGGACCCGCTGGAGTGGCAGTGGTTTGTTGCATGTATTGTTCTCACTGTGTGTTTCGGGAGGGACAGGTGGGTTCCTGGCTGTGCACCTGGACCACCCTGGAAAAGGACAGTTTGGGCTAGGTGTGTCTGGTGGTGGTGGTGATAGAGTGTGAAGTGTTCTTGAGCCAGCCCACTACCCTGGCTCCTGAGCGGGTGCCCTCTGCTCTTAGCACAGTGCTGCTGTTCTGAGTTCCCTGATGCTGTTTCCCAAAGCAGTATGTCTTTGTGGTGCACCTCACTTTATGCAAAGCATGCTTTTGTAGTGATGGGTGTAGTTGTAAAAATTTTTGTCTGTTTGTGCAAAATGACCTATGAAAGCAGCTACAGATGCATTTATAGTAACAAAAAGATTGTATTATAATAACCTACCACAAATCTGCCTACCCACTTTATCTTCATTCTGCTGTTATTAACTGTATTGAGCTTGAACCAGCTAGTTTTATGGAAGCAAGTCTCTGTCAGAATCTGAAAACTACTGTGAGCTTAATTTTGACCTTAAAAAATCCTGCTCTAGGAGAAAAAGGGCTCTTTCAAAATGTTACTTCACTCAGTTTCGAAAGTATATACTTAAGGGAAATAAAATCTTAATTGAATTGATATATGACACAAGGAATTCCCTTCCTAAAAAACTAATTATTTTTGAGAGTGTCTTGACCATAAGCTTACAGATAACAGTAGAAGTGGACAGTCATGAATTCTTACAGTAACCATCCCACTGCCACCCAGAAAACAGTGCCACTGTTATTCGGTACTGAGTATTTCATAGTTATAGTGCATACAGCAGGAATTTGGTTAAGAATTGAATTAAATATGTTTAATACTGAGAATATTCTCAAGTTGATATTTGCTGTGACTTCTAACTAAATCAACATTATAATCCTGCTTTCATTTCCCTACAGATGATGAAGCATGCCTGGGATAATTATAAACGCTATGCATGGGGATTAAATGAACTGAAACCCATATCTAAGCAAGGACATTCAAGCAATTTATTTGGTGAGTAGAATGTATTTTTGTGCTTAGTGACGTTAGCATAAAACAGTAAATCAGCTGAAAAGCTTATAGGTGATAAACATGTTTTCTTTCTGCTCTCTCTGTCATGCAGCATGATGTTTGTTGCTTTTGTTATGGATAAAAAGTAACAGTAAATAAAGGTGGTGCTTTCTGTGACTTTTATAGATTCCTGTCTGAATGAGAATAAACGGAGCATGGCATTGCTGCATGATAAAGATATAGTTTTGTTGCATTAAATGCTGTCCAGTCTTAAACTTTTCCTGTGGAGTGGAACTCATTGACACCACATTCAGTAAGAAGGGAACAAAAACTATGAGGACAGGGTGGAGAAGGGAGAAATTCTGTACAAGGAGCAAATGATGCTCTCTACAGTCATGAAGGTAGCTGAAGCTGTCTGCAGTTTTCAGAAATTTATTTCCATTCCTTAAAAAAAACCTTGTTCATCTAAATTAGTCAGACTCCCTTAGCAGGCTTTGTCTGTCATTAATATCACCATTATTTGCTCCTCTGAATGTTATACAGGTGATGTTAAGTAAAACTCAAGTTGTTATCAGTGTAGAACAAATATGGGGCTAAGATGTTGTAGTAGGAGAGGCACAAAAATCACTGCAGAAATCCAGTGTAATGAGGCGAGACTTTTTCAGTGTCCAAGTGGGACATATGGCTGGAGAATAACAAGATTCTGAGGAAGTGTAAGAAAGCAGTCTTATGAATGTCATCATTAGTTTTGCAGAAAAATGAAGAATTAAACTGTTTGACATCAATTTTTGAATTTAAATGACTTCTGTTTTCAAAACAGAAAGCTGAAAAATTAACAAATTTCTATAGCTGAGACAGAATCAATGCATTATTTTGATTTTAACAGGAACTAACTTTGTTAAATGTTTCAAATGCACTTCAGTTTGAAGTGGAAACATTTCCTGAAACAGCCTAAATAGAGCACTTATCAAATCTTCAACTATATTTGGAAGTTGCTAAGAGACAGCAGTTGTGATTTCAAAAATTATTTTGAAAATACATCCACATTGATCTTGCTGCACTGCTTGTCTACCTGAGATAACATCGAAAATATTACTAAGTAATTATTATCTAGTTAGTTATTGGACTTCAGACCAGGACTGAGTGCTTGAAACCAGAGTAGTCTGGGAGTTCGGGTTCAGTCATGCTTCTTTTTTCTTCTGTTTTCTTAAAAACTAAAATTGTTTATTATCTTCAGGTGACGGTTGTGTAGTTTAGGATACTTAAGGAACTATTGAATGCAATCCTGTTTTCTTGAAGGACAACAAAATCGCACATAATTTCCCAAAAATCAAAACAATGTAGTTTCATTTGGAGTCAGAAATGGTATAAAAATTTCCAAGATTTGAGTTCTTAATAGTATCCCATGGATTCACAGAAAAAGCTGTAGATGTGTTGACTTGTGAAATTCTTAAGCAGGATTTCTGTGGATGTTGTGTGAGTTTAAGTCACTGCAGGCACAAGTCAGTGTGAAACAGGACAAGTGTTGAATTGGAAAATAAAACTGCATTTAAAGGAGTAAGAGCCAGAGTCAGTCTAAATGCATATCACTTTCTTATCATGGTCATCTAGTATAAGATCTCATTGCTGAGGAGTTTTCCTTATAGAAACATCTTCATTCTTATTGATCTTGGTGGCAAATCAAAATAAGCATTAGGTTGCTTTCTGCTGAATTGCTTTACAGAATACCAAAGAGCAGCATATCTGTAAGCAGGTCTATCTTATAAGTTACCCTTCCCCTAAGCCGTAATTTCCTTTTGTTTTTTAGAAGCAAAACCTTGTTTCTAAGTGTGCTGAGATGATAGGCTCTGATTTGTACCTTCAGGTTTGAATTCAACAAATGCCTTCTTTTTCATAAAACAATAAAAGAGAAATGGGTGATCGGTTTGTGTTTTGAATTTTTTTCCATGTGAAAGGACAGACAAGTTTCCTTATCTTCCTTGTTTCTGTTTCTTATTTAAAAAAAAATTTGCAAATGGTTGACCACTTTTAAAGTAATTCTGAATCGAATTAGTTGGGAATAGGTTACCTTCAGCTCTGTGTCCTGTGAATTTTCTCACAATCTTTAGAAATCAAGACCTTCAGTTCACTGTCATCCATCCTAACTATCTCCAGTTAGGCATGGTTGTCTTTTCTTCTTGCTACCAGGTCTCAATTTTTCAAAAATACAAGTTTCTGATTGTCTTAGTAAGATACAGCATGTTTGATTCACCAGCTGTTTAATTTTAAACACCTCTCCTTATGTGAATTAGTTGCTGCAGTGATGTTGCTTTGCATATATCGGGAATGGCTGTTATGGGACAGAGACTTGTAGTACCTTGCTGTGAGGAACAGCAGATTCCAGTGCCATGTTGGTGCTTTATGTTGTAAATGTTACAGTACAGCTCTCCTGACACAGAAGGGGGAGGGTGGTTTTCAAATGATACTGCTTCTAAGCTTATTTTTGAAAGTATAAATGCATTGCTCCTTTCTAGAATGATAAGCCATTTTGTAGATAGATTATAATGATGGTTGTGTCTTGAAGGCAAGTCATAACTGTCATGAGGTGTTTCTCTGAAATACAAAAATAAGATGGCTTTTGAGTGGTGTAATTGTGCATAGATACACCATCAGGAGTTTGACAACTATACTGACCCTGTACTTACGCAGGAAAAGAGGGAAAATGCCAGCGGGATGTTGATGGAGAAAGGATAGGGGCAACTGGTGGTTCTGGTATCAGGGAAAAGAAAAGAATCCTGCTTTAGCACCTTGGCCAAATTAATAGTAGCAGAGCTATTTTGTAGCTGAGGACTTCTTGCTAAACCTGGAAATGACATTTTATTTGTCCTAATCCCTGGCCATGATAAATAACTTCTGAAGACAAGGACCTGCCTTCATCTGGCTGGTATTCTGCGAGCAGTGTGTGTGGAAGGTGCGTTTGATAAGTTCTTTAGAATGGTAGAGTGTGGATATATTCATCATATAAGCAGAAGTTGCTTTGTCTCACACATTTATACTAAGAATAATATACCTTTAAAGAAACACTGAAACATAAGTAAACTGAAGCATTGCTCTTTAAAGTCAGAGCCACATACGTGCCTCTGATCATTGCAATGTCTTTCAGCACATCCATGTACTGTTTTGATTTCCTTTTTATTTGCCACGTTAGCTTTTATTTTACCATGTTGGTACAACTATTTGAAAAGACAGAAACAAAAAGTCATTAGGTGTTGCGTCTGTAGCATTCTTACTAGTTTAATTCCCTGAAGTGTACAACTGTTTCTAGATTACTCAAATAAATTGGAATAGCTTAGCACGTGTTTTCACCATACCTGTGCATCAGCAAAACGGGGCATATCTCCTGTGCTGGTATGACTTCTGCAATGAGTACTTAATCGTCCTCTGAATATATCCAGTAGAAAGTAGGCCCTCAGTAAGTGCTGTTAATTTTTAATACTTTTACCTTTAAAGTTTCAGGTTACTATGAACAATGTTTGTTAAAGCAGAGATTTATTAATCTACCTTGCTAGTGTGAAAGTGGCAAAATCACAGTTTTGCCAATTTTTTCACAGCACTCTACCACCTGCCCCCCAACCCAGAAGCTATTTCTTTCCAAGCCTTGTGTACTAATTTTAAAACTAATGAGTGCTGCTGCACTAGCAAAGCTCTTTCTAGAAGTGTTTTCTGCACTGAAGTAACTGTTACTAAAGGGCTTTTTTAATTATCTATAACTGTGTTTCATGGCAGTATTGCCAGTTTAATAATATTGTAACTTGTGGGCATAGTATAATTAGTCTATGCAAGTGAAAAAGAACCTTTTCTGGAAGGGAAAAGGAGGCATTTCATAAAATACTAACAATCTGCAAAGCCAAAGTACTGTAATTTAGTACGATCCTGCTCCTCCCACTTTGAACTGGTTTTTTGTAGTTTCTTTTATGGAGCATTGAGGTGTATGAAGAGTTTTAAAGCCTGACAAAATTTACATTCAAAACTGTCTTGCAGTATATAACTGTGTATTTTTAAACTGTAAGTGTATTAATATAGCTCCAGACAATTAACTGTGCATGTATTTAAACAGTATATTAATTTCAGTTGAAAGGCTTCAACATCATCTCTCCGCCCCAGTCTTCTTTCTCTTTACTGTTCCTACTCATTTCCTTGAAATTTTGTATTGTGCTAAGTGGTCTTAGTTTTGGAAGTAAGCCTGCCTTCTCTCTCAACTTAATTAATAGAAACTTGTGTAAAGGATAACATTAGCAGACATGTGGATGAACGACTTAACACAGCATTTGTCAGAGGAGATCATGTTGCACAACAAAGACAAGTTTATTGTCTTTTTAGATTTCCAAAAGGCATTTTTCAGGCTTATTAGTAGCCTCTTACAGGGGTCTGTTGCTGCTGAGGCCACATTCTCAAATTACTTATTACAGCACTGAAAAATCAAATGACCAGAGTGAAGTTTGGCAGCACAAATAAGTTACTTGGGGTAGCTTTGACAATGGCAAACTGTAAGCAGCTCCACAAACCCAGAAGGATTCCCCAAAAGATGATAACTGCACTTAGAAACAGCAAATGAGAACTAACATTCCTAATTGAAACTGGCACTCAGTGAAAGGGGAGATAGAATTCTAAGTTAATACATAAAACTGGCAGACTTGAACTCATAGTAAATGGTAAAGTTTGAAAACTTTCCAGAACATATATGGAGGTCCATAAAAAGTGGCATAGATGGGATGAACAAGGATTTGTTGTTCCTTGTGGGGAATGATACCATTTTTAAGGGGTGGAAATAGCAAATCATTGGGCAGCATGTTCAAACAAAAGAGGGCAGTTCATAACAAAACACGTAGCTGAGCTGTATGGGTGCCAAAAGTGTGGTGGATGCCAAAGGCTTCCACAGAAAACAGAGAGATTAGCAATGAAAGAAAAATTAATCAAGCTCTATCAAATACAAAGACATTAGAGCTGGCTCTAAAATGCAGAGACATATAAAATACTAGAGATTAGAAGAGTATTCCAGAAATATCACAGTATTGTTTCCTGTTACACGTTGAAAGCTAGATCTGTTAAAAATTGAACGTATTGTTTCTTTTCCCACTCTTACCAGCTGGCAATAGTCACTGAAATGAAAAATGTTAGTGTTGCTGAGGGTTTGCCAGTACTTGAATAAGAGTTTCATGTTTTGGCGTAGCACACTTTAATAATTAATCACTCTTGACACTTTAAATTGCTAATGATATTGGATAGAAACCTTTTCAGTGAGCTTTATTTAAAGGAAAACACTGTTTTAAGATCTGAGTCAGCTTTTGAAACAATGCTTCCAGAAACCTACAGCTCAAAACAAAATGTTACTTTAGTCAAACCTATATGTATCCTTGAATATAATGAGAATAATGTAGTTCAGATTTCATAATGTACAATGTAATATGCATACAGAGCTGAAAAAGAATTGGATGCTGCTTGATTTTTTTTAATTTACATGTTTAATGTTACAAAGTACCTGGTCTTACTCCCTATGTTAAGAAAATCTAAAGTGTTCTTAGTGGCCAGATTAAGAAAAAAAATCGTGACAGCTAATTTCTGGGGGTTTGGCTGGAATTTTGAGTCTGAAATGACAAACTGGAAAGTGATTCTATAGTATACATCTGCTTTGAGTGAGCTTTTCCACCTAAGAATAACTGGAAGGTGACAAAGCAAATTTGCCTCACTGGCTGAAAATAGTGAAGAGTCTAAGAGCAGGGTGGGGCTATGTATAAAATTTCCTTTTCCACAGAAGTATGAAATAACCCTAAAGAGTGGTTCTTCTGACAATGAGAGAGGAAACTTCTTTGAACATTTGAAATTAGTTTGAAGGGATGTCTGTTACTTTTTGTATGTGCTTGTATTTCTGTCACATTAAAAAAATTACAAATATAAATGTCCTATATTTATTTTCATACTTAATATCAGAAATGCAAAAATGTAACTGGTTTTCTGGAAGAAAAATCAACATTCTACTTGTCTTTTCTAATTATCTTCAACAATCACGCAAAAATAAGAACTTCTAGCTTATAATGCTTGTTGGAAGGTGAACTGCTGTAGGTCAGGGAGCTGATGTATAGCATGACGTGAGGCCACTTTGTCGTCCATCTTTCCTTATCTTCCATTTTTGTCATACATTTTGCCACAGTTTCCTTCCATTCAGAATATGACACAGAGTCAGCAAAAGAACAACAGTAGAACTCAAGAAGAGTAAGGGGCCTGACTTCCGTCCTCTTATAGACAGTGCATTAGAACGTCTGAAACTTTCCTTCATGTCATGTTCTGTATGATCACAAATCTTTATCTGTTTCACACATATGTGTGCATTTATATATATGCATGTATGTGTATATATATCTTTCGAATTTAATGAAGAGGAATGTGCATGTTCTGGAGAACCAAATGTGGTATACAAGGGATGGGAGGAAAGTTGTGAACCAATATGCATTGATTCTGACATCCTGACAGTATTCTATTTTGGATTCTTCTGGCTAGGACCTAAGCCATGTCTAAAAGCCTGGGCTAGACAAATAAAAATGTATTTTTGGCACACTCTCCAAAGTGTTTGGCCGTAAGCCAGTTGTGGTTCTTAAACCATATAGCCACATAAGCTCAATCACAGAGCTGTGCTAATAAGACTGTCATTCACATCCACAGCAGTTCTCCCTGCAGTGACATGCTGGAAACTCATACAAAGTTATTCATCCTCTGACCCCTTTTTTAATTCTGCTCTTCCTGTCCACCCCTGAGATGCTACTCCATTCCCGTAGTGGGTTGACCCTGGCTGGATGCCAGGTACTCACTAAAGCTACTCTCTCCCTCCCCCCTGCAACTGGACAGAGGAGAGGAAAAAAACAATGAAGGATTCATGAGCTGAAGTAAGAGCTGGGAGAGGTCACTTCCTGATCATCATCATGGGCAAAACAGACTCAAAATAGGTATATTAATTGCAAAACAGTGAGAAGTAAAATAATCACAAAAACACCTTTCCCCCCTCCCTCCTTCTTTTCAAGTTCTACCTCTTCCTCCCAATGGCACCAGAAGACAGGGAATGGGGGTTGTGGTCAGTTGTTTCTGCCACTGCTCAGAGAGAGGAGTCGTTCTGCTCCCCATGGAGTCCCTCCCACAGGACACAGTCCTTTGTGAACCTCTCCAATGTGAGTCCATCCCAAGGGCAACAGTTCTTCACAAACTGCTGCCGCGTGAGTCACTTCTCCGTAAGGTACAGTCGTCCTTCACAAACAAACTGCTCCATTGTGGGTCTCCCGCAGGGCCACAAGTCTTACCACGGAAAATCTGCTCCAGCGTGGGCTCCTCTGTTCACAGGCTGCCAGGACCCTGCTCCAGCATGGGCCTCTCATGGGATCACACCCTCCTTTGCACATCCACATGCTCTGGCATGGGATCCACCACAGGCTGCAGTTGGATCTCTGCATTCCTGTGGTCCTCCATGGGCTGCAGAGGCACAGATGCCTCACCATGGGCTGCACCCTGGGCTGCAGGGGAACCTCAGCTCCTGCACCTGGAGCACCTCCTCCCCCTGGAGCACCTCCTCCCCCTTGTTCTGCACTGAGCTTGGGATCTACACTGTTCACGTGTTCTCATTCTGCTCTTTCCTTGCTCCAATTTCCAACTGTGCAATAACTTTCTTTCCATTCTTAAATATGTTATCATGGAGGCGTTACTGTCATTCCTAATTGGCTCGCCCTTGGCCAGCAGCAGGAAGCCCATCCTGGAGCCAGCTGGCATTGGCTCCACTAGACATAGGAGAAGCTTCCAGCAGCTTCTAACAGAAGCCATTCCTGTAGCCCCTCACCCCGCTATCAAAAACTTGATCACAGAAACCCGATACAATTCTCTAATTTAATCTCTTTTTATTTGCATGCACATACCTTTGAATTGCTGCATATTAAAAAGCATGCTATTTAAATGGACCGACTCTGCATTGCCTAGAGGAGATCTAGACAGCTCAGTGATTTGTATCACACTATTCTGAAACAAATCTTGTTAGAACTATGTTCTTTTTATTTTCTTCCAGATTGTTGCCTAAGATTTTAAGGGTTAAACTAGAAAGGAATCTATGTAGATGTTTCTAGGTAGACCACTGAAAGTTTCATTTTGACTGATTTCTTTTGCGTTCTCTTCGGTTAACTAAGTTGTAGGCTATTTTATGTGTTCTCTGTTAGTCACACACATAAATGATGTTAGTACAGAGGGGAAAGAAAAGCAAAGGTTTAACAAAGGAAGTAAAATGGAACATATATGAGTACTTGGTCTAGAGGTTTTGGTAGAGACTAACAATGTTTTGCTTTGGCAGGCTTTTACATCTGGTTGTCTCTTTTATCATCTAACTTACTCACTTTCAGCTTATGTTTTATGACATCCAAGTTAATTTTCTCGACCTTGAGTATACTTTCTTTTTTGTATTATCTGCAAGATATCTGTATTTACCTGAGGTGCATGAATTTGCTCCAGGTATTTTTTGTGATACCTTCCTCCTGCCTGGGGCAACTACCAGAGTGATTGCAACTTTGCTGGCACTTTCTGTAATGCAGTGCTCTCTTTTAGCCAAATGTATAGCAGTACTGTAGGTGTATAGCAAAACAGTCCTCCTGTCCAAATATTCTGTGTCATATGAGCATGTACTGTAATTGCCTAGCAATAATCTTTGCCTCTTGTAGACCATGGTACTGTGTAATTCCTTGGGAATGTAGTATAGGAACTAACAAGAATGGTAACTATATTTAATAATTTATGTGCTGTACTTTGAGAAGCATCACTTATATAGACTTATGAATTATTTGAACTTATTGTATAATAAGGAATGTTTATTTAACTTCTTTCATTCCTTCCCCCCTCACCAGTTTGTCTGACTGGTTATTAATGAACTGTTTGGCGTCAGAATTTCCATAATACTCTTTAAGTTTAGATTATCTTGTTGGCTGACAGTGTAAACTGTGAATGTTCACAAGTCATAATTCTGGCCTCTAAACTGATACTTTAAAAATTTATTCTGTGTTCTTTTGTCTTTTATTAAGGAATTTGAAGTACAACTGTTTGAGACAAACTTGACTAATTATCACATTGTTTTTTTTCTGTTTTCTGAAGCCTTCAGAATAATAGCAAAAGTTATTTCAAATAAAGTAAGATCTACTTGAGACTCTAGCATTTTCTTCTGTCTGTCTGCAAGGAGAGGTCTGTGCTCTCACCAAGTCATATAGGCCAGATTCAGGGGAAAAAAAATCATAGTAAGTGGGTGACTCCAAGGCAATTCTCAATAAGGTTTCTCCTTATTTTCTCCTCCTTCTTCTGACTTAGTAGTGAGTTGCAGCTCAAGTACTAATCCTTTAAAATTGAAAGCTAAACTGTTTACTGGTGGTGTTAGCTGTATTACAAGAGGATTAACACAATGAATGTCATCACACAGTGCACCTATTTCAATCCACTCAAATCAGGTTATAGATGATTTTTCTGTAAGTAGAGCTCAGATGTAGAAGTTTACTAGAAGCTGCTTTTGTTGTATGGAGTTACTAAAAATCTCCAGTGCTTTTGCAGTAGTGCTCTGGAGCAGATGTCCTCAACAGTTTTTCACAGTCACTCTCTCATGAACTCAGGAAAAATACAAATTGAGTAGCTAAGTTTAAAGGATTGCTTTTCCCTTAATAAGAGAGAAGAGCAGCCAAGCTCCAAATAAGCTCTGGGAAGATACAATGTTGTTCTTACCAAAGTATGCTGGAGTTTTATTAGTGGAATATCTGGGAAAAATATATAGATTACTTCCTTCAAAGGAAGAAAGTGACATTCCAGAAAGGGTGGTATAAGCAGCTGCTAAATTAGAGAAAGCATCTGATTCTATTAAATGTATCAAGCAACTGTTACAGTAATCTCAAGTATTATTTTGTTTAAGATGGTAGAAATGGAAAATTATTTTCTACCTGAAAGCTTAAATTAAGAAAGCAATGTCAATCCTGCTATATGGAGCTCTCCAATCACCTCACTGTTTCATGTGGAAGCAGAAACCCATGATGGTAATAAACACAAGAATTGACTGAAACAGCAGATTACTTTCTTAAATATGAAAAACGAAATTCTGATGTATGATAAGTTTACAAAATTAAGTTTACTTTTTCATCCAGGGGTTTAGAGAGAGGATGATAATCAAATTCGTTAAAGTTAATTGTAGCTACTCTCTTGTTATTCTCCTACAATCTTGTTATTCTCTCTACAATCAATGTCTGGGTAAGTAGTCAGCTATTCACCTGACTCATTAGCCATGCTGAAGGAGAGAGTGATTGAACCTAATGACTTTCTCTGTTGCTTGCAAGCTAAATTATTTTGTAATTCTAAACGTTTACTTGTGTACCAGAGCCTTCTCTATATCTTACCAGCAGTTTCTATTCATAATGAAGACTGCAGAAGCTAGTTTCTTAAATATAAATGTTAGTAGAATGGTTGAAATTGAATTTTTGCCACTATTCAGTAAATAGGAGTTGAAACTCTTCCTAGACAAAAGTGGTGATTTGAAATGATCATCATAAATCTGAAGGAAGTAGTGGGAAAGTAGTTTGAGTGTATTTTCTTCCCCACCCTTCACATTAACCTTTCAGTGCAGGATCATTAACATTGAATCCATCCCAAAGCAAATATGCAGATGGTATTTCATCTTGCAATGTTAGGTGAAGGATAGCTCTTGATCATCTCCATAACAGAGGTAGGTAGAGAGATGCCACTTACACAAACCACCAGAACTTGCTCTGAAAACCCATGTCTTGCAGTCTCTCCTCAGCTGAGAAATCCATGTGTGCAAGTTTGCCCTTTGCCTCCTCCAGTGCTGTCTTGTGGAGGTTATCAGAAAAGTTGTTTTTCAGAGAGGATACTTGTTAAAGGGCTTTCTTAACTGAAACGTGATCAGTACTTACCAGCTTCTTAAAGCATTATGTGTATTATTCAGTATAAAAACAAAAATTTCAGCTGATTTTTTTTAACTCCAAACTGGAAAAAACCAATAATTTCTTCATTATTGAGATTTAATAAGTTTTTTATTTAATTTTATTTTACATTGGACTGTTTCATCTGTGTTTAAACATGCAAAACTATGGCTGAAAATGCAGTGCCTCAGAACTGCTCTTCAAAACTTCATTAGTTGAATAAATACTTAAATATTATGATGATGTGCTGTGGCATGGGAATCAAAGGTAAGGCTGTGAATTACTAGTTACCACTTGAATGCTTATATACCAAATTTTTAATTGGATTAATTGAAATTGGATTTTGAAATTAGAGTTAATTTAAATTAATTAGATCTAACTGAAAAATCTTCTGTTGGAAAGTAAATCACTGGCTCTTTTTATATTTCAGGTAACATACAAGGAGCAACAATAGTGGATGCCCTTGATACACTATATGTTATGGAAATGAAAGAGGAATTCAAGGAAGCCAAGGAGTGGGTTGAAAAAAACTTGGATTTCAATATGGTAAGTAGTGTTGCTCATGAACATTTAATGCTCTGTTTAGTCTCCAGGGGCCAATGGAGGACTGGGTTCTAATATTACTATATAATATTACAATGGTGCAAGGCTACAGAATTTAGATCACTGATTGATAAAACAAGGCAAGAAGCCAGAACATAAGAAACTTACTGTTCTGCTTACATGCTCATTTTCAGACTAAGAGATTTAGGTAGATGGGAGGCAACAAGCAGGACTGAAGGAAGGAAAAAGGAAATAGAGTATTTACCATTGTAAAGTAAACAACAGCATTTCCAGCTTTTTTGGATAAAAGAATCCAGATGCTTCAAGCGTTAACTTTTTTAGTTATGTAAACACTGATCATTTTCACTTTGTGAAATCTTCCCCAAATTTGACTTGTGTTTAGAGAAAGCTGCACACCATAAATACTTCTTTTGTCTATTCCAGTAAAGTTGAATCCCATGAGTTAGTCTGAACTGTTGGCACAACTGAGCTGCTTTAGTCTTATAAAGCACTAGGTCTTCAAAACTGCATGTACAAATCACGCTATTAACTGGCAAAAATGGAGCTGAGAGCAAAAAAGCCTTTATTCTAGAAAAGCCCTGAACAGGGAAGGACCTCGAAAAACATCAATTAAATTGAGAAGTCCTGGGTTTGGTCTTTTTTTTTTTTTCTTTTTCTTTTGTGGGCCAGAGGATTTATTGTAATTGCTGGATGTAGAGAGCTGATGGAGTACCTCTGTTGATCAGTGTAGTAAAGTAGGAAAACATTGTAGGCACAGTACACAGAGCACTTAAAGCTCTCGCAGTTGATTTGTGTAATGTTAGAAACACTTTCTGAAAACAAAGTACTCTTTCTAATAAGTTATGCAAAAGTCAGGATTAATTAGCTTCTCCTACATGCTTCAGAATTAATTATCATTTTAAGGAGGAGTTAATAAGAGTGGATATTACATAGTTTATATAAGCAGTAATTTAGTGTGCATTTGTATTTACATTTATAATGTAAATACAGGATATTAAACAGTGCTTCTGAGTACTGTCAGGAGCCTGAATGACATGCTAACTTTGTTTTGTGCATAAGACTTTTTTTTTTCCCCCAAAGGAATTTTAGTAATACTAAATTCTTGTTTTATTAGTGTGACATTATTAAGATGTTTAAAAATCTAAGAACAAAACAACATAGAAAATAGCAAACTCCATTTTAAAGGATGAGCCGAGGTCTGCTTGGAGGAGTATCATACAGTGTTGTAGAGTGATTTGCATTATTAACATGGAAATCTTTGGAGGTACAGAGATCTTGCTATACATACTGGAACCTTATAGATGGTATTGCATGCAAATTCCTCTTGTTAATGCACTTATTTTTTTCCTCAGTAATGCTTATAAGCTATGAAGTCTTTCAATATGTCTGAAATCTTGTATTGCATTAGTTGGTCAATGCAGCAGTTGAGCAGATTTGACAGAGTTGCTTTACAGATAATACTGATATACATCAGTATTTTGTTCCTGATATTCCTGTAAATAGCTGTCTTGAGTTTGACACCTCACAAAATTGTTCTCATTAAACTTCATAATCATATAAAATTGAATTTTCCATTGGCATCAGAAGGGAGTAAATTAATTTTCCCAAACTGGAAAAAGGAAACGAAAATAAATAACTGCAACACCAACTTTAATAATGGATGTGCATTTGTTTAGTGGCTAGACTGCTGGAAGCTACTCAACTTGCACTCTTCTTTAGTTTTCCACTTTAAACTCTAGTTTTTAATGCTGTTTTGTATTTGTATCTTACATTCTAAAGAACAGGAGGGCCCTCTGCTTTGTGTTTAAGCATTTATCCTGTATCAGGTATTACTTGACATTTTCTGCATTAGTGTTCTGTACACTCTTACATGCTCCTGTTTTAGAAACCTTTGTCTCATGAAAATTATTTGTTTTTAATAATTGACACACTGACATATCCTTAAGGGTTATTTTTTGTGAGTAGTACAAACTTGTGTTTAATATTTGTGGTCACTTCCCGGGCAGTGACTGCTTAATCAGGTTTTGTGAAGGCATATTTGGGCTTTACTTGCATAAATGGAATTAGGTTTTCTCTCCATTTATTCTTAGAACTGTGTATTTTAAATGTTTAATTTTCTTTAAGATGTTCTTTACAAAAATAGCTGTGACTGTAATCTGTAGCAGAACCTTCTCTTTATTTTCTATGTCAGTGCAGCTGGATAAAGGAAAATGTTACAAACTCTAGAAGATACTCATTGTATATGTTGAATTATTTGGCCAGCACACAGATCATTCTCATCACTTGATCATAAAAGTTTCCTGATGTTGCTTTGTAAAGTAGGCACTAGTTTATCCACATTAAAGGATTTATGGAGTAAAGATGATTTGATGAAAAGTGCCATCATCTCTTTATGTGTTAGATTTCAGTCCTGCAATTCAATGAATTTGGATGTCAGGGTTACTCTTGTTTACCTTTGTGAAAATAGGTTTTGATCTTGAAGGAAAATTCTGGGTAAGTAAATAGCACGTTTCTCAGCAAATTTGTGCATTTTAGTAAGCTTGTGAGTTGGATTTGTTTGGAAGCTTCCCCTTTTGGAGTATAACATGCGTAGGCTGTTTTCATTATAACTATAGGTGGTAGCCCTGTGATTTTATAACTGAGATATCCACGTTGCAATGCTTGGAGCTGTTTTTCTGTTAAAACTACTGAAATATTTTGTATTTGACACCTTGCTGAAGTTTAAGCCAAACTGAACCATTCCTTCAGGCATTAAGTTGCATTTCCTGACTCTGTCAATATTTTAAGAGATTTAGACATACTTGTGCCTTTAGAAGGAGTTGGCATTTACAGTGGCTAAATCCATGGTCTTTGCACTATGGAGTGTGCACTGTTTTCTGTTAAATCACTTCATCTCTCTGGGGGATTTATCTTTGCTCTTCTAATTGATATAGCTCAGGATTTGGTCTGACCTCCCCATGCATGCTGCTGGCCACATGCCCTTTCTCAGTGCTTTTGAATGGCCCAAGGCTGCACGGGGCTGGGTTGTGTATCAGCACGTTACAAAGGGAGGAAAAAGGATCTCTAGGGAGCTTGGCTGTTTCCTAGCTACAACTATGCACTGCTGTGTGCTTCTCTACCCTTATTTTTCATTATTTGCTTCAGAACTGCACACATACACAGAGCATTCATAGCTTTCTGAAAGAGTTTTTGTACCACCACCCAACTTGTGCTTCACACTGGGGAGGAGAAAGCTATCTGTCTCTGCAACACAAGGGCTGAACCACACTGAGTCCATGCTTGGGAACAGAGATAGGAAGAGGGATCTTAATGAGGCAAATGAAGAGGTAAGGAGTTGTTAAGTATTGGAATTGATGATGCTTCACTTCTACACCCAGATCTTTAGGATTAGTGACTAAGTGATCTGTCCCCATCTTCTTCAGCCCTGCTAAGCTCCTTCCCTGCAAAAGGGCAGTCTTGCCCTTACTGCATACTGGGCGCAGTCCTAAACCATATCTGGACTCTGGCTGGAACAACAGAGGCCCACACCAGACCAGAAGGTGCTAACAGTCAAATGGCACATGGGACAGGGCTTGACTTCATGCCCTGACCCACTGATCAGCTGTCTGATGTAAGTGTAGCCAGACAGGATCAGAATGGGAACAAGGTATGGAGCAGAAAGCTCTGTGCTTGTTGGGTAAGACAAAAATGGGGAAAGTATGAAGTGCATTTTATTATTTGCCCTCAAAGGTAGATAGTAATGAGTTTAGGAACTGCATAAAGAGAAGGGAATGAAATAAGAAAGTGACGATACCTTCCATCTTGTGTCCTGCCAACGCTCTTAAGGAAACGTGTTTAGAGAGGTCAGTCAGTCACTGTATCTGATTTTATAAGTCACTTTGAAGCTTGAAGGCTGGCTTAACAGTTCTGATTTTCATCTTTATGCTTAGCTCTGCAAATTTGAGTGTCTTTTAAAGAAATTTTGTCAGCAGCTTCATGCAATGTGGAAGTTTGGTGAGTGATAGTTCTATTTCGAGAACTGGAAAAGAACTGGAAAAAATATAGAAACTTGGGGTTATGTTTTTTT
This sequence comes from Acropternis orthonyx, assembly GCA_035583155.1. Classification (NCBI taxonomy): domain Eukaryota; kingdom Metazoa; phylum Chordata; class Aves; order Passeriformes; family Rhinocryptidae; genus Acropternis; species Acropternis orthonyx. The sequence continues at coordinate 65,568,076 of JAWWEU010000111.1, forward strand.
TCTCTATGGTCATTATAGGTTTAAATACCCCTTTTCCAAGATCCCAGAGTAGCAAATATTATTTCCATTATTAATATTTCCAGTGTTTATCATTGGCTCAGATCTTTCTATGGTGTGGCAGTCAGTAACAGGATGGACTTTTAGGACCCAATTTGCTTATTTCAAAATTCAACATTTACAAATCTAAATCATACTACTCTCAAACTGTAGGTATTATGATTGACTTGTAATTATATTTAATTGTCCACAACCTAATGTTCTGACTTGGAGGTAGATGGTTTTTTGGCACTTTATTCTTGGTGGTTTTTTCTCCTCAAGTGAGAAAATCAGAATGTTTCCTGATACAACAATTTGGAACAGAATAGCTTTCCTATTTAAAAAAAATAAAAAAATTGTGTGGGAGGTGTGAGTAAGTGGACTTCAAATACATGTGTAATGGATCTGTGAGGTATCTTAAGAAAGCCAGCAGCTGAAAATGGTTCTTTAGGTTTTGGGACTATTTCATTAATACTTTGCTGCATAACTTGTTAATAAACTCTAAATGACAGACTTCAAAGTAACTTGATTTTTTTTTAAAATTCTTACTTTGATGGGCTAAAAGGAGACCCTGCAAATTTATTGCTAAGTGCAGTTCTTTTGCTGCTAGAGTTTGTTAATGCCTTCAGTACCACTTTATTTTTGTGCCTGTTGAAGATCATGCAGTTTGCCATACAGGGACTTCAGCAAGGTTAAATACCATGTTATGCAATAACCAGGCTTTGACACTTGCAATAAAAAGATTGCTAAAATTGTTTCTCATGTCTTTGGGAAATGAATATTTTAGCAAGCTGCCAGTAAATTTCATTTGTGGCATATGAATAAAACTTTTTTCCCCACAATTGCAAGTAATTAAAATCTTGTTTAATTACAGTAGCTATTGAAAGTGAGCTATTGTAGTACTCTCCATGGCTCTATCATACTTCCTGGACTACTTGAAAATGCTAAGATTTGTTGCTGTTCCCAACCTTTGTGCTTTAACAGGGGAATGTTATTATTTAAGAGTAATAATAATTACAAGTTCATCTCATTTCACAGGAAATGTGGGCCCTTTGTGTCTACTTTTTAGTCTAGAATTATATACATTATTCAGCATTGTTCAGTGTAGGGTCCCTGGTGGTCTCTTGCACAGCTTGTTAAAACTGCAGGATATGGGCAGCATGCCATGGTACAGTATGCTATGTGTGCATGGGGCAAGTCACTATGTTCCTTGTGTGCAGGAGCAATAGGTGGAAATGCAGGTGAGGTGGCTGAAGTTCTTTGTGCTCTAGGCAATACAAGAACAGAACTGAAGGAAAGAAATTTTGGAAAGAATCTGTGCAATAAATAAAACTGAAAGAAATTATTTGGTAATATTTGTGACGTTATTTTTTATTATCTTAATCAAAACAAGAGAGTAAGTTCTTTATCAAATATAAATTAAGGTGACCTGGTTATTGGGAATACATTCATCTGTGTAAAGAGCACACAGTATTTTTTCAATTGAATTACGAATGGCAAAACAAGTAACCAGTGCTGGTGAGTGCCAGGTGGACGTTCACACCGGATAAACAAAATTGAGTTGTATTTCAAATGTTGTGTTCATAAACGAGAGTGACTTCCCATGAGAAATTATAGACGGAAATTGTTTTGGCCTTGGTCTATGCATTATGGAGAGGAAGACTTTCAGGAAAGAGATGCATTAAGGAAATTATCCAGAAAGATACGAATACAGATATTTGGGAAAGTGAAGGAGTCCAATAGGCAAAGGGCTTCAGGAGAGCCCAGCTGACGGTAGTTTGTTGTCTGAATGGTGCTTTTGATGTTAAATTCAATCACAGCTGGTTGAAGCTTCAGTACTTTATCAGTTGTAGACTTAGTCCTCCATTTTATGGAAGGGTAGTGGAAGTAAAGTGGGGAGATGCAGCAGAGATCAGATTGACCATGTTATAGGTTTGCAAATAAAATAGAAATGCAGAGTAACACAAGTTAGCTACTGTTCTTGGCACTTCATTTCTCACCACCACCACCCCTGTTTGATTATGCTTGATTATATTTGTTGCTTTTTGAAGATGGGATTTCCTAAGGTATTGTCAACTTCCCTTTCTTTAAAAGGAATTAGTTTAATAGGTTGGCTAGTTAAATCTGTAACGTTCTCCAGCTTCTTGAGTGTTTCTGAGCTATGGTTCTTCTTTTGCTTAAAAACCCTCTCTTAGTTTAGCATTTCCCCTTGTCAAGACAAAATGTAGGCCTTCAAATATCAGAGCAAGCTGATATTGCATAGTAAAAGTAAGATCTTCACACCGTTGTGTACTGACAAAGGTGTTTCAGATATTCTTCTATATAGCACATGGCCATGCAGTCTAATTGGGGTACTAATGAAAAGATCATAAAATTACAAATTGTATCTATGCAGTTGCTCTGTGCCATCTTATACACTTGTAATCCTACAAAAAAGTCATGTTGAAATAAGCATACCCAGTCATTTCCCCTTACAAAATTTCCATTAGATATAATGGAATTAATTCACTGCTTCTCAAACCTACTGTGTAATGATACAATGATGGCTTGAAAGAGAAGGCTAAATTTGAAAGAAAAAAGTAAAATAATTTTTACCTCTCCAGCTGGTGAAGAAGAAATTTTGGTAAATTCAGATTGAAGTTTTTCCTTTATATTATGGCACTGTTAAATGGATCATAAGGTATTTATGTACAGCTGGATCTGAGAGCAAAATAAAAAATAGTATAACTTACTTAGGATTTGACTGCTGAGTAGAAATATATGGATTTACTTGTGCAAGCTGTATGTGGATGATTAAAAATATGAAAAGAGGGTAATGATCAGGGTGTGGCATCTTCAATGTGTCATACAAAAATTTTAAAAAATCAAACCAGAAAGAAGGGTAAAGTTGCTGTAGCAGAAATCTGCTACTTTGGGGACAAGTTCACTCCTCTTAACAGGCTGCTTCTCCGTATGAGCTTTCCATGTAGAGATGAATGTCTCTGACATGAAATTATGAAACTTTAAATGTTTTGAAAATTGCTGTAATTTCTGTGCTGAACTACTACTAACCTGGTATAATGAGTTCAAGAATAACTATAATATATAGTTATTAAGCATACAGCTTTCAAATCCACCATTAATGAAATGTCTGTCCATTTCATTAGTTGCATCTGCTTCAGGGGCTTGTATAAAGATTTTAGTAAGAGACAAGGATTTCAAACGAAGGTTCAGAGGTGTGTTCACGTGACATATTGGAAATCTGATAACATTAAAACAGTGGTTACCTTCAACAAGTATCCTAAAAGATCACTCCTACAACAAACGATCAAGATTCCAGCACAACTAATTTTTGTGGCTCAACAGTAAAACCTTTATTCATGATACTTCCAAGTCGTCTTTTTGCCTGTAACTGAGTTCCAGAAAAAGATGTCAGTGCATACATACTGAGCTTTTCTTAAGGGGCCTTTGCCTTCCTTGAAAGATAGCAATGACTTTGTGAATTTGTGAAGTGGTCATATTAAATCCAGAATGGCAAAATATAAGTTTCTGAAGACAAAATTTCACGTCATACATCACTCAATTTACTTTGAGCAATTGAAAATCAAAATGTAATTTAATTCAGTCCTCAATGGAAACACAAGTGTCTGGGGTATCTTGATTAACTCATTTCTTCACCTAATACCTACCTCTTTACAGCTTCAACTTTTCCACATCAAGGATAAGTTCTTGACGTGTGCTGAGGCTTAAGATTAAAATGGAAGCAACTTGAACTTCTGAAGAAGGTTCTCATATAAAATACTATCCATAGGAGTTTCAGCTAGCTCAAACTCCAGGAAAGAGTAGCTGCCCCTGTCACTCGTTTAATCATCCTTTCTTCAATCAAATGAGGTCAGATCAACCTTTCTTAAGTCAGATCACTTCTCTATGAGTTGTCTTAGGTGCTGGATGTAGTTACGATCGACTTCTGTGTCCAGTGTGCATGTAATGTATGGTTCTTACACAGGTAGCCGACTTAGTCAGGCGAACACGTGTATTGTTTGGTTAGTTCAGATTTCTAGAGGATTTAAATGTTTTTGTATCCATCTCCCCAGGCTCAACATGTATCATGGTATAATAAAAAGGCATGCACAGAAATGTTAAAGTTAAAAATAACTGTTTCCAGTTACTTCCTTTGCCTTCTTGCTGAATTCAGCAGGACAGTGACTGAACATTTGGAAGCAGAAATACCAGATTTTGCAAAACAGACATTTGGAAACAGAAATTAAGCTGATTTTTCCCTTTGTACTTTCTTCCAGAAAAAATAAGAGCAGACCAGTATTGGGAGAGCAGTGACAGAGGAGAAACTGCGGAGTTTTAGTACACTTAAAATAAACTTGAAAAAAATGTTATGTTCTGAATACTGCAAGACGGCAATATAGCTTTTTCAGTTTGCAGTCTTAACACATGATGCCAGTCTGAGTTTTCAATAGGTAGATGTATGTGATGGCTTTACTTTGTCTGCCCCTTTGAATTGTGCTTGTGTGTATTAAAAGAACTGTACAGACACACGCATATATGAATTATATATTAATCAGAGTAACTCTGTGAATGAAATTATATCCTCAGATTTTAGAGGGAGAGGTTCAGAATAGGTTTTAGAGGAGAAAAGTTAAATGCCTGAGTGTAAACCAGCTAGTGCTGTAGCAAGTCTCTAAGAGTATTTTGAAGTCTATACCTTTACAACTTATAAAACACTGAACAATTCTGCAAAGTGTCTAGATACCTTTTCTTAATCAGAGCACTTTCCAAACTGAAAAGCATAAAGTAATATTTCTAATAAGTAGCCTAGTGCTGGGGGGGTTTTTGTTGTTTTGGAGGTTTTTTCCTGCAACGGCAGTTTGCTACAATTTAAAATCCCTAGAAAACAGGGAACAACTTCTTCCCTTCTATGTAAACTGACATCTGAATGTTTAAACTGGAAAAGCACAAAACCTGGCTGAATGAAAAAAAGCCTGCAAGCCCTTCAGAGGAAAATCCTGCAGCTCTACCATGCATTGATTTATATTAAATATAGCTATAGTGTATGTCAGCAAATAGAAAATGGAAAAGCAACTCAATAGAAGCAAGAGCAACTCAGAACAAATAAAAGTCAAACATCTTATTTACGTGCCCAAAATTTTAGAAGATGGACTGCTGGGTACCATTTTTCTACAGAAAGACAAAAATATAAGAAGTAATATTACATTAAAAAACAAAAATTAAGAAACTTTGCTAGATCACCTTTTCAGCTGAATGCCTCAAGTGAATTGAATGTCATGTGTTAGGGTAAAATTGGAATTGACTTAGTGAAGAACAAGAGCATGTAGTGATCATGAGAGACAGATTCCTCATTTATGTTAGAATTTTAAAAGACAGGGAAGAATGTGCTTTGAGTTTTGAGATAGATAATGGCTGGCTTTATACTGCTTATTACCACAGACCTAGTTTCTATCAATGGCAAAGACCAGGGCAGCTTGGGAAGGGCTGCAACTGTACTAGTGAAAGATCATCTGCTTCCTCGTGGATACACATGATTACCTTTGTGTCATGAACATGTAATTAACTCATATTACTTCCTTTTTTACAATAACCTTTAGACATAGGAAAACCATATTCTGATCAAGAACTTTCTCATTCTGTGTCTGGTGTGGTGATAGTGTGGGACACGTGGTCTAGGAGCACTTTTTGGGCAAGTGGTGAATCATCTGTAAGGAAGTACTTAGATCTGTGGATTTAGAGAAAGCCTTGTGTACAAACAAAAGAGATGAAAAGTTAAACAGGATGAGCATAAAGGAGAGGCTATTTTGTTAACATGAGGAAGAAAATAAAATGGTTTAAAATGGTTCACAGAATCACAGACTATATTGAGTTGGAATGGACCCACAAGGATCATCAAGTCCAACGCTTAGCCCTGCACAGAACAACCCCAAGAGTCACACCATGTGCCTGAGAATATCATCCCAATGTTTCTTGAACTCTGTCAGGCTTGGTGCTGTGACCACTTCCCTGGGGAGCCTGTTCCAGTGCCCAACAATCCTCTGGGTGAAGAACCTTTTTCTAATACCTAACCTTCCCTTTGTCTTCTGTGTTTTGCTATGTACAGCTGTTGTGGCTTAATACCTGTGCATATATATATATATATAAAACAAAAATCAAAAGCAAAACCAACCAACCAAACCTCTATATTAATAAATGTTTGTTTATTTCAACAGAATGCTGAAATTTCTGTATTTGAAGTAAACATTCGTTTTGTCGGTGGACTACTTTCTGCTTACTATCTTTCAGGAGAAGAGGTAAGATATTGACACGTGGGTTATCTGACATATCATCATCTGAATAAGTTGTAAACTTTTAGTTCAGTAATTTTATGTATCCAAATTAAATTTGTTTAAAACTTTGAAAATGGCTTGTACAGTAGAGACCAGTCCAGTGGGTTTTCTTGCTTCTATTACTGTTGCATTGTGTAAGTCCTAAAGCTATTATTTCATTACTCTTTTTTTTTTCCTGAATTGGAACTATACACAGTACATCTTACTGGGCTTTATGCTAGAGTATGAAATTATAGATTTCCAGTGCTATGATAGTGGTAGATTTGGTGCATCATCTTCCTGCTTCACAAATGAGTTTCAAGCATATCTTTGAAGTCCTATAAACTCTACTTCTGTTGGCCTTCCTGAAGATGAAGCTTCAACCCAGGTGGAAAAGACATGAAAACATAACTGATAAACCTATACATGTGAGTGCCTTTAAAGCATTAATAACTCATTACTCTCTATTGCCTGTCTTGGGTTCTGGAGAGAATGAGTATGCAATTTCAGCTAAGAGCTGTGACTAAATGCAATTCTGTAAAAGCAAAAGAGTCACAGGTACCATTTTAAGTCACAGGTACTGTGATATTTGAAATTTGTAGCTTGGCACTTGAAAGGTCTTTAATCTTACTAGTTTAAATTTGTATTTCTGTCTCTGGATTATAATAGTATTTTATTGTAGGATTCCACAAGTTAATACTCTTTAACCATAAATTGAATTTATCATTGAATTTCTTTAAGTCCAAAGTAATAACTGGTGGAAACTCCACAAAACCCTAAAAAAAATAATTTTTTTCTATGTAAATTTCCCAAATACGAGGTGGAGCTCTGTTTTGAACCTTTTGCTTTGCATTAACTTAAAATCAATGGTGTACATGTTGGGTTTTGGTAAAATTTCTCATTATATTAAATCTATTTTAGCAGGTACTATTGGGTCATGTGCCTCATAAAGCAGTTACAAGAAGACAATGTTCCTCTGATATTTTTATGTCTGAAGTAGACTTACCTGTTTATTTTCTATGGTCCTGTCCTTAGTGTAGGTATATTGAAAAGACATGTCTTAAAATACACAGTTTTTAATATTTTAACTGCCTTGTAATTTTGGGGGGGAAAAAATTGCACCTAGACACTTAACAGTGATGAAAAAAACCTGAGCAGTACTTGGGAGCTGGCTTCTTTATCTTTCCTAAATATTGTTTTGCTTATGTTTCCTCTCTGACTCTTGAAGGAAATCACTCATCCTCCTATAGTAACTCAGCACCAGAAATAAGCATATGTCTGATGTCTCCAGTTGAAAGCTCTTCTGCAATTAAATAGTTATATCTATCACTGCAGATCTACTTAGCAAACAGGAGTGAACTTTTCCAGTATAAACTATTGATACACTTTAACCAGTTCTGGCAGAAGCAGAGGATATTTCTTGGCAGACTACAAGCTGGTAGATGAATGCATGGTGAGCCTTTACGTCAAACAGCAGTTTTCTGCCAAGAAATGCCTGAACCGTTTCTCCTTGGTGCTGGTGATTTTGTATATATGTTGATGGTTTATATCCTGTGTCTGTTAATGTGCAGTCTTGCTTTCAATCTGTGTTTATAGTTTCTCCTGAATAACACCTAGTCATTGCTTCTCAACTGTTCCTTAATCCTTAGAGAGGCAATTTTCTCACCTCTTCTTGGACTTGGATTGATAGCAACACCCATGTTCCAATAAAACTCTTGTACAAATGAAATGAGGAGACATCTGAAGCAAAAGAAAGTGTTTCACACAATATTGGAGATAGTGGATGCTAATGCCCATTCTAAAAATGATGGACTCGTTAATGAAAGTAGAGTGGGCTCTTAGACACAAAGAAGTGCACGATTAAGGAGGGTGCTGAGCTCTTGCAGGCCATGATGGTCCTAAACAGTTGTCCTGATGGCTTAGAGAGTGCAACTCATCATATGCTGCCTTTATTAGGTTTGGGGAAACTTCATAATTTGTCTACTAAATCCAAGTTGCTGAAGCAATGGCCAACTGCTGCCTATGGAAAGAGTGGGAAGCAGCACAGTGAAGTTTCCCATGTTACATGGGTCTGTCCTTCACTAGTGCCACTGAGAGGTGTGGAAAGGCTGCAGGCCCAGAGCCTGACTGCTGCCACAGAAAAATATATCTTTAATAATCTGTTAGTCCATTATATTAGTGGGTGTTCCTAAGGAGGTGGCATAATCTGTATGCACACTGTTGGGAAGATTAATCTTTCTCAGTTAAAAGCTCAATTAATTCTTTATCAGATTAACTATTAACAAATCTTACATTTGCTGTACTCACGTATCAATATTCTAATTAAAGAAAGCTATGTTTCAGTAAAAGGAGTGACGGAAATAATTATTGTTTGTACTTCTGAATTACATTTTCAAGGGTAATGATCCAAAGCTGCAACACATTGTATGTTCCATAATCATTTGTAAGTCTAACTAATCATGATTAAAGAATATCCTATCATACTGAATAGTTCCTAAAACATCCTGCTCACATTGTAGTTCATTTAGATAAAGGCACCAATGTGAATCATTCCAAAAATGAACAAATTGAATACTTTGCCTCTTGATAACCACGTGTACTGCTCACTTGCAAATACAGCTATGAGATGCATTCTATTAAACTTCCTACAATTTCTGCCTTACTAGAATTAATATGAAATGCTTAAGTGCTAGAAGTGTCACGTGCTTTAATTTTTTTTTAAATTGATCACTATCTAAATCCAAGTTAGAAAGAGTTCCAGTCAAATATCAAAGTTCATTTGTAAAATAACTACAAATCTCAAAAAACTTGATTTTAAGATGAGTAACTGTTCAAGCACTGCTCTTTTATTGTTGGTTCTTTTTTAGTTTGTTTCAGTTGTTTAAGTCCCTCATAGTAATAGTACATGTGAATGCTTTCCTGGTATTTTTTTCATGAGTCAGTGGCTATAAGGGATTATTTAAAATAAACCAGGCTCCTCTAAAGCACTGGTAGTATTGAAATTTTTTTGGTTTGTTTTTATGAAAGTGTCTGTAGGAGCCTGTAATATGATAAATATAACCCATCGGAATGGGACAGATATTTTTTTTTAGCAAACTTTCTTGATCATTTTGTTTAAATGATCTGAATTCATTACTAGATGTGCAGTTCCTCTTTTATGCAATTTCTTGCTTGTTTGTTTGGTAATGGAAAATAAGATGTCTAGTTAGATGTCTGCTTTGCTGTACTTACTAGTCTGCTGTAAAATTCTGGTATACCAAGGGTCAGGAGTATTGCATGCAACAAGATACACTGTTTTGCAGACCCAGATATTCAGGTACTTCTCCTTGTAGTCATATGAGGAGATAATTCTTTTGCTTTGGGAGGACTACACTGTATCTTCTAACAGCAATTAAGATATTTCTTGGAGTTCATGGAGATGACAAACATTACTTGTAATTTTCACTCTTGGGAATAACTGTGATACTGGTGCTCAAAGTCATGGTAAATGTATGGCCCTGCTCTTAGTTCAATCAGGCTTGTATGTTCTCCAGCTCTTCTGATTTACTCATAGCTGGTTCCTAAAGGCACTGCTAAAGCTGTGCAATAAGGGGACTGTTTCACTTGAAGATCACTTCCTCAGTCAGGGAATATATTGCATAGGCAGAAATAGAAGGAGCTTTTAATTTGCCATTTGTCTGAATAGCAAAAAAGTAAATCCAAAATGGTCTGAAGTGAATAAGGAGCTTGTGAGTTTCAGATCCAGCTGGTAAGTTCCCAGATTCCTTTGAAGCTTTTCTGTTTATTGAATGGGATAAGTAATGGGGTTTTTGTCCCAGAGTTAAAATATTTTGGAGTCAGCAGCTATTCTCCCTGCATAATTTGCTCATATTGCCATTCCTCTCCATGGCATGAAGCAGAAATGTGACAAATTTTTTTTGTTTTTTACTCTGGCAGTATAATCTGTGTAAAGGAACATGAATTTATCCTGATCAGGGTGAAGGAATGATAATATTAAAAAAAAAAAAAAAAACAACAATGAACAACCCACACCAAAAAACCCCCAAACTGAAAAAAAACCCCTAACCAGACAGTAAACCAAACTATTCTTCATGATGATAAATATTGGACTCTGAGTTTCATCTGTTGCTCTCTAACAACTGTTAATTAGAAGTAAAAAAAAAAAAAAGGGAAAAAAGTGATGAGGTACCACCTAATTAGTTTCTATCTGCATTTAGAATCAGAGTTACACTGCCACTATTCACCCTCACTCGATGATCTTGGCCTCCTGTGTGACTTCAGGCCTAGTCATTGCTCGCTCTAAACCACCATCCCTCAGTGATTGCAGTGCTGTCTTACTAATGAGGAGCAGACATGAAATAATGATGCAGATGCTATTGATCTAGAGCTGCCTCTGCCAGGCTGACCACAGAAGATTGCTGACTTCATGTAGTGCTAAGGACATTCTCCAGAATTTAGCTGTAGCTATTTTATCTGTCTCTCCCTCTCTTGTAGAGCTGTCTCTTCAGAGAGAATATTTAAATTCCAAAAATAAAATAAAAAAAAAATCCATCATTTAGCAGTCTTGAATGGTAGGAGAATGACATTTGTCACCTATACAAAGATACTGGCCTATTACTGCAAATCAGGATGTAAGTTCCAGTATGTGTGCCTTGAGTACCTTAGCTCGCCAGTGTGAGAATTGACCCCATGTTTTATCTCCTGCTTCCTCTCACTTCACTTGACACTAATTAACAAGAGGCCTTTTCCTTTTATGCCTTGAAAACTCGATTTCTAATGCTGTTTGAAACTCCAGGCATACTGTATCAGCGTGATCACTTCTGTGTGAATGCCACTTAACTCCTCCTTAATCGTCTTCACAAACTGGCAGTGGAGTTCTCTATGTGGTACAAACTACAACACTGCAATTGCCTGTAGTTTTCTGCAGTCCTGTTTTCAGATTCAGGTCCTTCTTCCCACCTACCATCCATCTGCTGCCACTTTTAAGCAATACATAAGTATTTCAGTGGTGTCATGTTTTAGTTCCTTTAGAGCTATGAAACAATCATTAAGATTTGTTTCATTTTTATAGATTTATGATTTTTTAACTACTTATTTCAATGAATCCTGGAACCATTCAACTTGGAAGTGACCTCAAGAGGTCATCTAGTTCAGCCTCACTATTGCAACAGTGCATTAGGCTGGTCCTTTTAAGAACCTCCTTGCATGGGGACCTACCTGGTTGCTTCAAGACTGAACACTGGGGCAAGTTTATCTTTTCAGCAAGGGCTTTGTTTCATGCACATGCACTGACATCTCTCACTGTTTCTCCTGGTTCACTAGCAAGCCTCATGTTTCTTTTTTGTTTTGGTTTGGTTTTTTTTAACTTTAAACATTTGTACTTCAATAATTGCGTTTAGCCTGACTTAAGAGTATTCATGTACCTTGTCAAGCTTTGTCAGTTTCTGTATTTCTTAATTGGATTCAATATATTTTTATTTTTAATTAACTTCTTTGCAGTCATACCAAAAGAAGGTAGAAGTCATTTGAGCCTTTTGATTTGAGAATTTTGGGCTCTGAACCTCATCTTTTATTCTCCAAGTCATCTCCAAGCATTTTACCCATTTGGCTGTTGTTTCTTTCTTCTAAGTTCCTATCATCTTGATTCTCTTTCCAAACTTAAACATTACCAAAGTGAACCTTTTGTTTATAATAGCATGTTGAATTGGAGCGTGTGGCCCCTGTTAGACAGTAATATGTCAAACTAAGTTAAGAGCTACTTTTTCTCCTGTGGACTCTGAGTTTCTGCAAGAAGCTGTCATTACAGTGTATAAAAGCAAGGTTTATATCAGCTCTGATGTAACATTAAACTGCCTACTCAGGGACAGAGCAGAATTTAAAATATCCTCTGTTTCCCACAATCACAGTCTGTAATCTCCATTAGTATTTCAGTCTCTTCACCACCTTTAATAAATCTAAAGCTGTTCACTTTCTGTGCTAGCTGCATCAAAATGTACTACAGATTCCCGGTGGATTCACATTCTGGAGATAACCTTGACTCCTAAGATTTTCTTTTATGTAGACTGTTCTGCTGCTGTTGCAAGGAGACTGCCCTTCAGTCTTCTGTCTCATAAGTTCCTGTGGTGCAATTATACTGTCGCTGTTGATGAAACCCATCTCTCTTAAACAGGTTCCCTTTACTCCAAAAGCTTTCTGGTTCCTATTACTTCTGTCCCCTTTCTCCCAGTGCTACTTGCTTAGCTGCTCTGTGCAAATCTGCAGCTCAAGTTGGCCGCACACATAATTCTGAGGAAAATTTGAAGAATGGCAACAGAGATGTTGGATTTTCAGTCTTGCATTTAAATTAAAATGTTGCTTCTTTGTGTTCCTTCTCTTCCCTTTTTGCTTTGGAGTTACTGATACCACATACCATGACAGGGAACTCTTTCTCAGGTCTAAGTACCTGAAACCTTGTGGAGCCTCTGCCACCTGTACCACAATCAGGCACCACCACCAGGCACACAATCAGCTGCCATCACCACAGTTTTTGTGCCTCAGAATAAAGGCCCTCAGGCTGCTCTACTAATGTCAAGTGAGAATGGTGGCGATTTGTGTTAATTCAGTGAATTGCTGTCTGCTGGAGTCCAGTAGTGGGTATATTTTTCTTTCAGTTCTCTGTCATCAGTGTGAATATCCACAGCAGGGAACTGAGAAGCTATGGTGACAACCTGCTGCAGCTGCCATAACTAAGCTTACTATGAAACCAGGAATCAGAGTGCTGATTTTGGTCTGAGAAACATGGGTTTAGAACTGCAACCCGTACACTGCAACCTGTTCGTCACTTTCAGTGATTTCCCTGTCACATAACTGAAAGGATTTTGTTTGGGGAGTTTTCTCAAAACAACAAAAAAAAAATCTGTTTTGACCCATGACAAACTCATTTGACATGGATTTGAATTCATATGTTGACTTTAGAAATAAACATAAAGTTTGTTGCTCGTTACATAAATTTTAACTGAAATTCCTGCTCGCCTCCAGACTACTGTGGTCTGATAGTAACTTGCTAGAAAGGTGAATAGATGATAATGAGAGCTAAGTATTACCTGACTGTGATTGTAACAGCTGGTCTACTTGACAGGGAGCTCAGGGGCTACATTATTAAGTATCATTCAAGCAGCTGAGAAGGAGCCATTTGTTTCTTCTGAGGATTTGGCTCTCAATTAACTCCTGCAGTTTCACTTCGTTCTACAGAACCATTGGAGAGAGAATGTCTATCAGAAATAGCAGTGTGTATGCTTTCGTTTTGAGCAGCAGCAGCTTTAGATAGACCCAAAAGAAGAACTCTTTGCATGTGGGTTAATACATTGTACAGAAGAAGTGACCAGCTATTAACAATCTGTCCAGAGTTACCATGCATCTGCAAAGAAGTTGTTTCCAAGACATTTCTCTGTTTTATTTGTCTCAGTATTCAGTTCTGTCAGTTTACACTGCCAAATTCAGTTGCAATAAGATGAGTAAAAGGAGAGTAAAAACATACTGCCTAAGAGTTGGTGGAGTTCTGCAGATTTAATAGAAAATATACAACATATGGATAGATACGGGGGTCTGTGGAGCCATTTGCAAGCAGCGTTTAGATTGTTGTAAATATACCATCCATATCTAAATAATAATCCTTATGTATATTATCACAGCTGAGAATTTTGCTTCTTTCTGCACATGAAAGCAACATAAAAGTATCTCAGTCAGTGCTGACAGTGGGAACAGATCAGCATTAATTTATTTTGCTTAAATTCTAGGCTGTGTGAAATATTTGGGAAAGTATATTCTCTCTGTGGATGTAGTATAAAAGTTCAGTTAGGTGATAAGGAGTAGATGCTATTGAATCATCATACTGATTTTTTTCCAAAAAAAGGTACATGTGAAAATGTTATTGTACTCTGGGTGTGGAGTAACTCTCATTTCTTCATCTAAAGATTTCACAATGCATAGCTAGTTTATGTAAGATTCCATTTTGTGCTTTGTCTCCATAGACTGAATCTAAACTTATTTTTCATTAAGTTGGGAGTTAAGTAGATGATAACATCCTTCTCTTATTAGGTTAGAGAAGATAAAACCATAAACCATCCAGTAGATTACCATGTTTTTGATTCTGTTGGCAGCTACAAAGGCATTCCATCAGATTCTCAAAGCTGACTTTAGCAAAGAATCTTTCTACTTTTGTATCTTTTTGCAAAAATTTAAATTACTTCTGTTATAAAATATGTAAGCATTAATTAATTCTTAGTATTTTAAATAGAAATCAAGTGAACCGAAATTTATTATGAGATTCGGGAAGTTTCTTATCCAATTTGCTCTTTTAAAAGATCAGATTATAAATTCATTATGAAACGCCACTTTGTGCCACATACCAGTTCTGCTGCTTCAAGCTAACTGAAAATCATCGAGAAAATTGAATGCCTGAATTAGAAGCAGACATCATTGCTGTTCCTGCATGCCATGCCCTTCATGTTTCCAGCAATATGTAGAGATAATAGGACCTTTGCTGCAGAAGAAACAGATACTCTTTTAGTCTTCTTTGCACTTAGCAACACATCTTGCTCAGCAGATCAAACATGAAAAAAGATACAGACGAGGTTCACTGGCTATAAGTTAGCATGAACTCTTGGGATAAATCTATGGTGAGTGCTAATTGGTCTGTCTGTGGGGGTTTTTTTGGCAGGATATATTGTTTATTTTCAGACAACAGAAATCTGAAAGATTTGTAAGATGAGGAGGGAGCTTTCTCCCATGTCTTTCAGAAACTGCAGGAATCCACATGGTATTTGTTTGCCATTTGTTTGCAAAAATGCAACAGTTGAATAATGTTGATAAATGTTGTGGTTGATAAATGAGTGCAGTTCCTGTCTCTCAGGTGCCAAAAGCTTGCCTCTGCCGTACACAGACTGTATTTGCACCCTATCTGCAAATGATTGAGAAGGAATTTGGAAAAGATATTCGCATGAAAAATCCTATGCCATTTCCAGCACGATGAATGCTAAGGGGAACTTGTGTTTTTGGCATGTGATTGCCCCTAAACAGCTGTCATGAAATATTTGAAAGACAAATCTGTTTTCCTCAGATCATTAAATGTAAGGGCTCATTTTACCCAGGGCTAGGTGCACAGAACTGGGCTAACTGCAAACTTTTCTTGAGCCAAATACTGAGAAGAGGATGAACATTTCATTTGAAAGCTGAAAAAGAGGAGTGGTATGTAGTGCCAGTGTCTCATACAAATCTTACTTGCTTCCCTCAAGGAAAAATAATTTAGGATGTATTTAAACAGCGATTCAGTTTCTTAGTTCACTGTTTACTGAGCAAGTCTTTTGTCAACACATATACAAGCTTTTGTATTCCTATAGGTGTTAGCTGGTCAGCTATCGTACTGTTTAATTTCCTAGTAAAGCATAAGATATAAGGGAGGTCAGGAGGTGATAAAATATTCTGAAGAACTTGGATTTTGTTTGATGTGTTCAGTTCTGACATTCTTTGCTCAACACCTTTAATTGCTTACATTAACCCACCTGACCCTGGTGAACTCCTTCAAATAGTGGCTAATTAAGATAGTATAGTATGAGGGGACTCTTGTCATTCAGCTGCATGAAGGCTCAAAAGCTTATTTTAACATCAAAAAAAAACCAACCTTATGTAAACTTACAAAATTCTAAAGCAAACAAGGAAGATAATTCCAGCAGCAGTGTTACTGGAGTAGAGTCAACCTGCAATTAGCAGAAAGCTGTCTTCTTTCTGGCATCAAAGGCCATTGTTTCTTATGCTTCAGGTGCATTGAACTATCGGAAATGCTCTGTAACTGATTAATCTGAAGAACTAGATGTATCTGGTTTGTTTCTTTTCTTCAGTCTTTAGGCAATCATCTGCTTTTGCAGGCTAAGCAAAAGAACCATACTAGTTGGTTTGGAAGCTCTTTCAGTCCTGTTACTGCTCTAAAGTCATGTCATCCCTTGGGGGGCAAATCGTCCTTAATTTTTGCAAGCATGACTAGATAATTTTACAGTCCAATAGATCCTAAGCACCATCATGTGAAATGGATATGCTATGAACTTCACTCCCTTCCACTTTTTCTTTGAAAACTTTTTGTTTTGTTTTCTTCAAACCAACAGCTGCAGAACAAAGACAGAAGCTTACAATGCCATTTCTTAAAGGATGCTATTTTCCCCAACTTGTTCTTAAAAAACAC
The DNA here is from genome assembly GCA_035583155.1 of Acropternis orthonyx. Taxonomy (NCBI): domain Eukaryota; kingdom Metazoa; phylum Chordata; class Aves; order Passeriformes; family Rhinocryptidae; genus Acropternis; species Acropternis orthonyx. The sequence continues at coordinate 65,584,633 of JAWWEU010000111.1, forward strand.
TATTCACGGTATACAGACAATTTCAGTCTTTTTCCTTTTATCATGCAAAACCAGTGAATAACTCAAAGCTTCTCATCAGCATTTGCTACTTGTAGGGTGTCTCTTACAAACATCATTCAGTCTGTGCTCAGTCTTTTCTTTCCAGAGTTTTTTATTTCCATTTATATTCTAGAGGGAAGAATAAATAATCTTCCTGATTTCAGGCAAGATCTATAACTGCTGAGATGCTCAGGGCCAACATTGCCACACTGCTGCAGGAAACTGTAGCAGTGGTTCTCAGCAAGTCTGAGCAGAATTACTCTAATGTTAAATGCCATCAGCCCTTCTGATTTGCTTGAAGGTTCTGTGTTAAGTTAATATGGTTATTAACTGACACAAGGTCAAAAGTAAAGACTTACTGAGATAAGAAGAACTTGCTCAACCATTTTTTTTTCTTGATGGACTATGACAGTTAGTAATAGAATTAATGAGTGGATCTGGTGCTAAGATGCCCTTTTTCTAAATCATACTTTGAAGACTTTTTTGTATCTAGTTCCAACTTGAAATTACGGTTAAGGTACTGTATTGTTTTAATTTACATGCCATCAAATATAAAAATAATTTAGTGCAACCTACAAGGTATTGTCTAGGAATGGCTGTGGGAAGGGTTCAGTCAAAAAGTAAAATAAGACACTAGAGCCATGTCATGAGTTTTGTTAAAAATGGAGAGAGCTTACATAACTGTCATGCCTTTTTTTCTTTCCTCTTGCTTCAGGTGGGGGCATGTAAAACAATGTAATAATACCTACACATGCTAATAAGCATGCTTGAAATCTTTACAAATACTTCTAACAATTGTTTCCTCCAAATACGTGCTGTATTCAAAAATACTGTAGTCTTCAGAGAGAACACTTATTGCTGTTTAATTACAGGAATGAATTTGAGGTTTAGCTATAAAAAAAGTTTTAACTGCAGGGAATTCAGAGAAGCAATTGAATTGCTCATAAATTTGACATTCTGGCAGCTCTGCTGCTCATTCAAAAGACTTGTTTCTGACTCTTAAGAATTGGAAATGTCTGCTTGCCTCCTTATATTTTAGTCACTTTAGTTTTATGGCTTGTCCAGTAAGAGAAATAGTCTTACAGTAAACAGAAAGAAATTGAATTAGTCTGCCTGATGATTTAACTTGCAACATAAAAGCAGTTTCTTAAATCATAGTTCTTCACTCTTGAAGCCTTCTGTTTGGCTTACATAAAGAAGAACTACAAGAGTTCACATTTCTTATATTTAATTTAAGGAAAATACACAAGCACTTTATTTAGGCTCATATTGGATGTTCCCATTATTCATCAGACAATTCAGTGACTATTATCTGTCAGAGAAATCTAAACAATAAGAAAGCAAGCACTGAGTTAAGGAACCATCATCTTTTGGTCCTGCTATATAGCAGTTTTTTCTCATTATATTAGTTATATAAAAAGCCAGCTAGATTGTGTGTCAGAAGTGTTGTGGAGAAAGGAACCTGCAGAGTACTGTAAATTTTAACTTGTTCCTCCCCCTGAAAAATAACAACTTAAAAATTCATCAGTGCAACTGCTAGTGTTACCAAACTCACCTGTAGTGAAGTCAAGCTGAGCTGTTTACATGGTGGTGAGTCCAAGCTGAATTTACTCAAATGGCACCTTCTTGATCCCATTGTTTGTAATGGAATTTACCAAAACAAATTTACTTAAATCTGTAAAATCACAGAAACTTGAAGGCTGGAACAGATAAAACAGTTTAGTTGTTCTCCATGTGAAACAGAAGTAGTCTGTAGCTGCTGGTGATAGAGGAAGATCAGTGAGAGAGTTTTTTGATATAATGACTTGTTCCTAAGTGATCCAGGCTGTAGATCTAACAGAGTGACAATTGACCCTGTCTTTGTACTTGTGAACATTTTATTTGTTTCCAGTATCTGCAATGACAACATTTGCAAATGTGTTGAATTCAATCCTAGTATAAGGATTTAAAAAAGCACTTTACTTTTTAAACATGGGGCAGCATTAATACACAGCATTAATATGCTATGAAACTCATTATATTTTATATGTTTAAAGAGCAGAAGAAACGCTAAAAGAGTAGTGTTTAATTTATTCTCCTTGTATCCATGAACACATCAAATGAATGGTCAGTGAAATTGCCTATGCATGAAAAGGAACAGAGGGTCTCTGACAAAGAACATTAGACTAATGCAAATGAACTCCTTAAGCTTTTTGTGTTTAATGAAGACTGTGTAAAGCCTGGAACTTGGTATATCTGTGCCTAACATCATGATTTGGTTTTAAGATACCAGTATTCAAACTTGTCAGTTTGGATTCTCATCACACTTTGTACCTTGTACTAATCCTTTCATAACCTGCATTGCATGTAGTTCATTAGTTATTAGTTGTTTTTATTATTGTTATTACTGTGAGTTTACTGCTTTCTTCATTCTAAATCAAGCCACTACTATCTTATCAGACAAAATGCTTGATGTGTCTACTGCCTCAGTGCTTCAGTGTCTACTGAAGATATAACTTGGACAATAGTCACTTAGGACTATAGTATGGCACTGCCCTGTACATGTCCTAATGCTGTGCCACAATACATGTATAACATATAAAACTTTCAGCAGAAGCTGAAACACTAGACATTCCCTCTGAACATCAGGAAACACGTTTTTACTATGAGAATGACTGAGCACTGCAGTGGTTGCCCAGAGATATTATGAAGTCTCTGTCCTTGGAGATACTCAAAACTGACTGTACACATTCCTGGGTAACAGGCTTGAGAAGGAGGGTTGGACCAGATGACCTCCAGAGCTCCCTCCACACAGGTCTCTTCCAGCCCCAACCATTCTCTGATTCTGTGAACTTTCACTCAGAGGTTCATGAAAACACAGTCCTTTGGCTATCTGGAGCACTTCGTGTGAAAGCAACAGGGGAAAGGAAAGCTCTTCTTTCTTAGGACCACTGCCCTACAACTGCAGACCCAGGACAGTTGCTGTGCAGCAACATGGCTAACTCCAGAAAGAACAAACCCTGAGCTGACTGGAGAACTGCTGGTCTGTGCTGTCTGGTCTGAAGACACCATCAATACAAATTTTAACCATTTGAGCACTGTCTGAATGATAGAAAAAGCTGACTTAAAATACCTGTAATGATGTCAGATCGAGGAAGATGTAGTGATTGAGAAGGACCACCCTTTGGAGGAGAATCAGAGCAAAAAGACAGAGTAATTATATTTTTCCATTTGCTCGGGGAGCTAGTTAGGTTTGCTAGTGGTTGATTGAAGAAAGATGGCAGAATATGGGAGATCCTGAGCCTTTGGACTCTTTAGTCAAGACATTTTTCATTCAAACTGCTGAGAGTTATTTCATTAAGCTGTTGTTCTGGTGTTGGAGTAAAAATATTAAAGTGAGTAAATGAAGTTAGAAAAATATGAGCGAAAGAACAATTAAAGGAGGCATGCTTGATATCCTGTTCACATTGTTATACTTGTATATTTAATAACCATCTTTTAAAACTCTTGCCATTAACACCTGGAAGAAACAAGTGTCACGTAACACTGGCTGAAACAAACAGCTCTCCATTTGCTGTTGAGTTACCATTAAAAAGCAAATAGAATTTAGTTTATGTACACAGAGTGATTTCATCCTTTTCTGTGCCTGCCACCGTGATCTAGGAGTGTAGTTTAGAGTGAAGGCATCACTCTGAATCACTTAATGGTATTGGGATTAAAATATACAGTCGAATTTACAAGGCTAGGAATGAATCTTCTGTTAGCACTTGATGCTACATTAAGGATGTAATTATTGATTCACCATGCAAAGTTTATTAGGCTCCTCCACCCCACCCCCTGCTTTCTCACAGATGGTGTTGCAAATCACCTCTCAATGGTCACCTGCTTGAAAGGAGAGTTTCATATGCAAAGCGCTATCCTTTGTTCAGTTATGATAGCTTGCAAGATATAAAATGAAGCAGCTATTTAAATTTGTTGTTACAGCACTTGGGCTGGGTACACAAGATTAAATAAAAAGAAAATTAGGAAGCAGATGCTTGTGGCTTAACAGAAGAATTGTGCTAAAAGATACTCTTCATTACTGCTGGATATGAGTAATTTTACTAAGGCAGCTGTTTCCTTAATCAGGAAAAACACAAACCTCTAAGATGACATCCAGATGTTTTCTGTATTGCTTCACAATATAATGAGTTTCCATCGTATATGCCATATTTTTAATTCTGTTCTTATTTACTTATATTCAATATATTTTCAAATACACGTATCATCTTCCTGAACTGTAGAAGACCTGAAGATTAAATCCATAACATATTTTGTACTCTTGACATGCTTACCTGATTGCTTCTAGGGCTGACAATGTCTCTCACCAGCATCCAAGCATATGAATATTGGATTTCCACAGGTTGGAAAGGGTTTATTTTGTTGGGAACAGAGGGGTCTTGGGAAAGATTTTTTTAGTGCTAGTGTCTGTTCATACTTCAGTTGTGAAGTTCTATAGTGCTGCCTGTTGTTCACAGCAGGACATACCACAGTGTATAGTGTGTTAATACATAGTGTACATGTACAGTGGGTTAATATCCTGTTCCAACTATATAGATACTGGGTAAAAACAGAGATTTAAAACTTCCACTGGCTCTTAGGTGTGGCCTCAGTCCTCCATCATTTATAAGCTGACATTCATAATGCCTGCTAACTTGCCATCTGTCCTTGCTGGAAAAGCATGCTTTATTTGACTGGAAACCAATGTTCTAGGCTTTCTGTTGCTGGTAGGACACAAAACTGGCATCCCAAATCTTTTACACTGATTTGCTGATGCTGAGCTGTTTCATAATTTATATATTTGTGGTGGTGTGGTATTTCAGAGTCTTAAGGTTTGAGCATAGTTTTTGTAGGTGTTAGGCTTGTTACCTGTATTTTGTGCCTCAGGAGCCAGTTGCCAGCACCCAGTTAATCTGTACATATGAAGCAAATCCACCTTGTTACTCTTTGTACATGCTGTGTATTGCACCTCTTGAAAAATTAGGGCTGCCCTGAGTTTGGGGTGAGGAATTCTCAAAGGCTTTTATAAGTAACAAATTCCTTTTATTATTACAGGCAATCATTAAAGTTTGTTTACTACATTCATCAGCACCTTTTCTTGAATTATCCCAGCAGAGATATTATTAAATGGTTGGTTCATGAGCTTTCCAGGTACTAATGGGTTGTAGCTAAGATTGTAATTGTTCACAGATACATAAGCTATAAAAAAACTTATGCTTTCTTGACATTAGTAGATAAATTAGTAGTTACTTTTTCTCTTGTGGTCTAAAAGTTCTTCCTGTTAAATAGTTCTCGGAATTTATCTGTGTAAGCAACCTTAAGTGCACATGAATAGCAGAAAAGGAAGTAACTAAATATAACAAGAACAATCTCTTCTTTTACGATTTTTTAATTCTGCAATTATTTAGCAATTTCTTCCTTTATTTGAGTTTTAAAGTGCAAGTCAGATGTGGATAAGTTACTGTACATTAATATTTCTTTGATTTATGCCTGACATTGTTTTCGATAGTTTGTACGATTTATTACTGGCCTTCCTCAAATAAAATTTTCAAACGCAGTAGATCTATTGAGAAATTCTTTACTTAAGAAACAACTGAAGTAATTACATATGTTAGCTACTGCTGATAACTTGAGGGGATTTGTGCTGGTTGCTATGTGCATTTGGATGAAATCTGGAAATCTCTGACTAATCCAGTTACTTCCATTTGATTGAATTCTCTGCAGTCTTTTCTACAGAGGGAATGCTCTTCATGGTATTATGTGACTTCTTTAGTACAATAACCAGCTAGAAAAGAAAATTAATTTTCATTCCATCAGTGAAACCATAACAAAAAAAGCTAATTGAATAACAAAAGGGATTTTTAATTTTATTTTTTTTTGTTATCTAAACTACTTTTTGTAACAAGTGTCTTTTTAAAGTCGATTTTCTTCTGTGAGCTGGTGACCAGCAAACTGGACTATTCCAGAAAGGGTAGTACAAATCGAAAAGCTTACCCGTCTTTGTTATTTCGTCAAGTTGAGAAACACATGTACTGTTCTAGCAGTTTCCAGATGAAATAGAATTGTTGCTCACAGATACCACAAGCTGCTTGAATCTCTCCAGTAATTTATTTGCATGCTTCTGCAATCACTACTTTCAAAAGCTGGAAACTAATGTGCACCTTCCTAAATCGCCGCATCATCTTGGGTGGCGAGAGCTTTCACAAGGTTTGGGTGCTCCAATGCCTGCTGCTGGCACAGGTGTGTCACATAGAAGCTTTGGATTCCTGTACTGAAGATTTCATTACAAATACTACCCTATAGTGAGATTAGCCTAGATTTGGATAGGAAGTCCTTTTTTACTCCAGGATCTGTATTTTCCAGGCTCTCTCCACTGAAAATCGTTTGTCTTTTAACATGATCCAGCCCAGCACTGTATGGTGTCATGTGCTGGGCAGGATTGTGGGAATGGCTGCAGATTGTCATTATTTTTTAATGAGACATTCCTCCTGCTTTATTCAGCTGTGATGCTGTTTCTATGTGTGAGGGGGAGATCTGTATGACAGCTAGCTGCTTTGAGAATCTTAATGAGAGGGGAACATTGGAGATTGTTTCACAAACTTAAGTGTTTTTTCTTTTTTTAATTTAGTCCTTTTCCTGGGATTTCTGACATCTCCTAACCCCAAGATGCCCCTGTGTCATGCTGTGTAGCAGCTTCACTTGTGCTTCCTCTGCTGATGTTTCGATGGCCTAGGAGGACAACCTATGTTGTATGTTCCTAATCTCCAGGGAGGGGGTGTCTTGTTTAAGTTCATAATAAAATAAAGTAAAATGTTGCTCTGTCCAGTTAATATTGTCATGTGAAGGTGTGACAACCCCTTTGTGAAGAAGCTAAAGCATGTTGTGTTTCTTGCATGGTGTTTTTACAAAATTGATGCCAATTTAAATTTCAGGTGGAGAGTCATCTCTTTGCTGCAGGGTCTGACTGTTCCTGGGATGCTGCTGAGAGTGGGCTTGGCTTGGCCAGTACAGGAAGGTGGGGGTGCCTTAGGGTGTGTAGTGCAGAAGCTCTCCATGGCCTCTGTAGGGAAACTTCTCACATACAGCCAATCTTTGGAGCTTCATCTTGGTGCAACCTCAGGAGAGCCAGGTCTATGTGACTCTTCCATCAGTGACCCTCTGGTCCTGGGGACTGAGGGGAGGCTTATCAGCTTTGGGCAAAGGTGCTTCATGTCGATGCTACACTTGCAAACTGGAAAGCCTTCTCAAAACTCAGAATGGTGAAGAATGGGATGCTGACTGGTGTCAGCATGTGCCATTGTGTTAATTGTTCTGGATAGTCTCTGACCACTGTAGGTGTAGCCTCAAGTGAAGCCCCTTGTTTTTAATGCACTGTCCTCCTCTTCTGACGCTGGTAGGAAGACTTGAGGTTGGGTCCAGCCCTGGGCTGGAGGTGGGCTCATGTGTTAGTGTGGGGATTCACATGCTCAAGTCCAGCAGGAGCAGGGTTGGCCCAGAGCTAGTGAGTTGGTCTTGAACACAGTCTGTTTCCTGGGGAAAATGCTCAAAACACACTTCTGGCACTTCTGGATCTGGATGTACAAAATACTACTGTAGCTGTGAAAGTCCTAAGTGAAGTCCATTTGGCTTCTTCTGTTGGTACTTGTTACCATGCTGACATGACTCATTACAGTGCTTGTTTCCGGAAATGTTATTAACTGTCTCCTCACCTTTTAGCACAGAAAATTCATAACTGGCTTGCTCAGCCAGAAGCGAGGACTGAACGAAATTAAACTCAAAGCCACCTGCTAATGTCAAGGTGACAATAATTGTAAAGCCGTAATTGCTGCTGAATTAAGCCAGCGTCTGGGTAACTTACCCAAGTGTCATAAACACTGAAAATGTGTTGTAGGAAATGTTTTCAAGTAATATGGCACTTAGGTGTGGTATCACTTGGTACTGCAGATAGTGGCAGAATTCAGCTTACACTAATTCAAGTATTCTGATATGTCAGGTGGAGTACCACAATTTTTGTAGCATTTCTAATCTTTCATTGTAAAAATAAAACAAATGTAAGTATAGCAAAAATACTAAGTTGTCTTTCAGTAAAGAAGGTATTGGAACAAGTTCTTCTGAGAGAGTTGTTAGCAGATCCCTTTGAACCCTAAACAACATTTGTTACGCTGGAAGGATTTCTATTCAGTGTTCAGAAGAGCAGCAAAGCAGCTTGTCCCTGTTCATTTTTCTGCTCTCATTTTCTTCTTTTGCACTGAAATATTCATTCCTTACCCTACTGGGAAACGCAGTCGGGTACAGGAAAGAAAGCAATAAATCTTACTTAGCTGCTTATCAGTTTCTATCTGTAAATATAAAAACAAAAATGAGAAATGCCTAATTTGACAGAATTAGAAGTGTTGAGAAAATGTCTTTGTCAATGGTAAAAAAAATAAAAAATAGTATTACTTCCTTTGGTGTTAAATTTTAACTTCTTTCCTTCGCATGGAGGACTTTTTAAGGCAGGATTCTGGCTGTTCTTTAATTTATTATACTGTACCATGTTATGCTCTTTTTTAATTAGGTGTGCCTTCTACATAATGCTAAGATGTTCCCCGTGTTTTCTTTTCTTCCTGATTAGCAACAGCAATTAAATATACAATGAGGTAATCTAACATTTTCAAAGGGATTTGTCATTCCAGCCAGAGGAAACGTTTTTGTTTATCCAGAGGAGATAACATTCTTGCACTATAATGAAAGTCAGTGCTCACCAGATGACAGGTCTGGTCTTAGCCCTGCAGTTGCATCTTTGCAGGCAGCTCCTCATTTCTCTGTGGGAACACTATTTTCCCTAATAAGATTTGTTAATGGATAGGAGAGTCTGCAAGATCTGATTCACTGTGTCATCGAGTGTTCTAACAAGAGCATTGCTGTTCTGGATGTATGATCTCATAGTTAGTTAGTTTGTTCTCTCTTACAAAGACCAAAAATACTTATTAAGAATATCTCATGAGTGAGAAAATTATGGATTTTTCCATTGCTTGGTATGTGCATTGCCTGTGGAATCAACAGACAGTAACAGGAAAGCTGAGTGTGTGCAGCTGTGAGGTGGATTTCTTGTTCACGTATTACTCCTTACGCAAATGTTGTTCAAGGAATTGCTGGCTTGGAGTAATGGTGATGGTTTGGAGTGACTTTTGTGTTTCTAAGGCCCTCAAGATTGGTAACTCAAAGGCCAGGGAAGGTGCTGCTTTATTAGCTCTGAGCTTATTTTAACAATTCACAGCTTACTAATATATACAGAGATTGCAATAGAAAATGTAACTCTGTCTTGCATATAATCTATAGTATGATTATAGTAAGTATCTAATTTGCTTTAGTGCTCATTTTGAATAGATCTACAGAGGAATCCGTGCTTGTTTGATGGAGGAGTCCATCTTACACAGGACCTTCACACAGCCAGAATCAGTCTTACACCTTTTAAAAATGTTAGTAATACCTTAGGGTTTAAAAAGAGAATTATCTCACATCCAAAGCTGCACTGCTGGCAAAAATTAGGTTAGAGGGAAGTGCTTGAGAAAGCATTTAATTTCCTGATGAACTTCATAGTGTTAATACTGATCATGTACTTCTGACTGGTTTCAATTATCACTTTCTTTCCTGAATCACAGTGCTTCACTTGGAATAATTTTTTTGGTGTAATATGATATCTAGCTGAGTTAAATATCAGTGCAACTTTTAGCAGTTTTGTTGCTCTTTAAAGGTAGTTGTACTTTCCTCTGAATCTTTAATTTAAAAGTAGGGATTGATGACCGTGTGGCTTACTCCATGCATCACCTGATGAAGGCACTGCCAATATATCAGGTAAATAACTCCACACTACCTCTTCTTTAAAAAGTCTGCGGTCTAGATATGATAGAGCATTGGAGAAAATGATGGAGACCTTGGAAGTGGTTTGTAGACTTTTAGACTTGTAGGTAAATGTTTAAACTAAGTGTGGGGTGAAGGGTGGGTGCAGGCATGGGACTGTGACAGCTTCTGCCAGGTCTGATCCAGCTGGAAGTAATCCTTCGTTATTGATGGCTCAGCATTTGTGAGGAAAAACCAGGAAAGGTTCTTGAGCCTCTAAAGATAACCACTGGAATAGGAAATTTTGCTGTAGGTACTTTATTATATATAATGTCTCTCATTTTTGTTCTCTGTCATGCTTCTCAGCACAGCTGTTATCATTTGTGCTTACAAAATATTACTTTACTGATAGTGAGGGAGGATCAGGGCTTGGTGAAAAGTTGAAATTCATGTTAGAAGTAGAGATAATAAGTAGAAGTTTCTGTTGTTTATTTACTTTTATTATTCAAAAAAAATGCCATGCCCTGTGCAATATTTACTTCTTGTCCAATACTAGAAGTTTCTGCAAAAGAAAAATAGTGAATATTGTGTATGCTGTGCAATAATTGCAGCACTTACTTTTCTTCTTGGTATTTTTTAACTGCTAAAGCTGCAAATTGAGAAATAAAGTAGGTCCTTTATTAATCCTCCCCCTTTTACCCGTGCTGAAAGAGTATATTTTTACTTCATGAAGCTACTATTTATTGTGTTCAGTTGTTCGGAGTGTTGTTGTATTCTTGTCATTATTGTCTATACTGAGCTACTTAATAGATGGTGATTTAGCAGTCAGTTATTCAGCCATGTTAAATTAGCCCTAGAGATAAAATTGGATAATGTACACAGTTGACTTTTATTTTAAACTTTGGAAGGGGAAGGAAAATCCTGTTGAAATTCTCATGCAAATAAGAAGTGCATCTTCACTTCAGCACTTGTTCCAAAATTGTATGATGACCTAAAAATATTTTTTTTTTATTTTTTCCTAGTTGCCTACTAGAAAAATTGTTTACTACATTGGAAGAGGTGCATTTTGAATAAGAAAGAAGTTAGAATGCCTGGCTTCACTGTATTCTAATGTTGGTGTTCAGGGCACTGTTTTTAGCAGGAGTGAATTACATTTTTCTTCTATATCCATATGTGGAACACTGCTTCCTTACTGCTTTGTACGGGATGTGTTTCTTTTTTCATAACCGTTGTTCGTGACATTTCTGTAAAGTCGGCAATTTTTATTTTGAAAGCATTTGTGTTGTTAATTTATAAAATAAATATGGTAGAATTTAAAAAATATGGGAGTTGGTAGAAATATTTGAAAGAAAAGCATTATTACTGTGCATCAAACCTTTAAATAAGATACTGAAATGTCACATTTTTGTCCAGAAGCAATTATTATACTAGACCTCTTTCTGAGCTCGCATGTAATCTTTTTAATGATGGAGGATTAATACAGCCTGTAAGGCAGAGCTGTTACTGAGCCTTTCTGTGTCTGTTCTGTTTCAGTATGTGTGTGCGTTTCGAGAGAGAGAGATCTCTTCTTGTCATTACATAGTATCTAAAAAGAATACATATGGTACCTTTAACCACATTCCCTGAGATATCTATCTAGCCCTTTTACATACAGCAAAAGGTAGGGGTTTATGCTGTGCAGCAGATGCTTCTGCAGTAACTCTGGGTCCTGGTGCACCCATTGCTTAGGAGGATCATCACAGACACTCTCCTGTCAATTCTTCAATGTTTCAGAGCAGAGCTTCTAGTGGGGGCTGATGAGTTGATATCACTCTATGTTGTGAAAGGCTGAGGGAGGCCTCTCTTGTAATAAAAAAGCAAAAGATAAGTTTGGCTTCAACAAACCAAGGTGAAAAATGTGGCTGCATAGTGCAGTGAGGGGAAAGCTTGGTGGTCCTCATGGGTTACTGTCGCTTGCTCCTCCCAGGGAAATCTGCTAAGAGGTAACTGTGTTCTGCACCAACTGTTTCTGAGTATTCATCAAGGTTTTAACCCTTGGGGAGACTGAATTATATGCTGGATAAAGATCACAAATCCATAACTAATTCTCATCAGAATCCACACAATTGGTAAACTGGGAAGTCAGAAATATCATGGATTATGAAGGGATTTCCAAGCAAATTATTTTCCGTGCTTCTTTACTTCAAGTTTCTCCCAGCACTCACATGCAATCCACTTGAGAGAGTTTTCTGGCTCCAACCATAATTTGGCTTGAAATTACTTAACCTCCCTCAAAATATGTTGTACTGTAATTCTAAATCTTGAGATCTGTATCATATGAGGAGAACATGGGGTGGGATATTTGGAACTTCTTTATGGTAACATTATACCAGGGTTTTATATTCACTCCTGATCGTATATTTTCAATAATAAAAAACTTTCTTCAATATGGTTTTTAGAAAGTGGGATTTTATAAATTGTATTTTATGTGTGTGGAAAGAAACTTCTTCTTTACCTTGTTTTCACCAGAAAATGTCTTTATATAGTCATATAAACATATATGCATGGCTAGACCACAAGATGTATTGGCTGTACAAGCTGATTTCTAATACATAAATAAACATAAATTCATCGTCATTCTATCTGAGGAGAAAAAATGAATTGAAAGGAGCCATTATTAGAAAGAGAGGACAATGAAGGTGACTTTGCTATTTTGACTACTACACCTGGGATAATCCCTTTCAGTGTTGCGCAAGATCTCAGTGTAATTCCAAGGAAATAGGCCTTGGACACTGTCATATTGAAATAACTAAATAGGTTTCTATATTTAAGTTGGAACAATATTGCCTCTAATTAAAAACTCTCTTAGTAGTGCACTCAGTGCTCCAAAAGTCAGATTAGTGTAACCTGAGCTGAGCTGGCAGTTGAAAGAGAGCAAAATCCTCTTTGTTCCAGCTTTTTAACTCATAAAAGTTCATCTTGTTGAATTGTTTGTCATTCTTGTGAGCATATGTTAAGCATTTGGGTTCTTTGTACTTCATGTTTTTAAAATGAAAGCTGAAACTTTAGATGCTAAATATCAGTTAAGTCTCAGTAGTCTGCAGGAGTATATTCTAATTTGTTGATTGAGTGTGGCATTGACACTGTCTGGGCATAAGCCAGCCAAGTCCATAAAGACTAATGCTGCAAAATTTTAGTTTTTTACTCAGTGGTGTGAGTGGGTGTTTCTGCCACAGATTGGCAGTACAGCAGGTACGTGGTGATGCAGCCCCAGCTCCCACAGCCTGCTGAGCCGCTGTTAATGAACCTCCCCGAAAGCAAAGGCAGCCTTTCTGCCTCTGTGTCCCCACTGCTCCCACAGGCACTGTCCCTCGGGGCAGGGAGCTGCCAGCCAGCCGGCCTGAATGCTCATGACTCCCCCCTTGAGCTCGGGGTACCTGGCAGGGGCAACCAGGGGTGCATAAGCTGCTCTGTGACATCCAGAGCGGGTCAGGCTGCGCTGGTGGCTCTGGTTTGGTGCTGGTCATGCCACAGACAGGTCACCTGGACCTTGTCACCGCGTGATCCTGCTGTGTGAGTTCTCTTGTTACTAGCTCTAATGGAAAACAGGTTGTGCTGCTTCATCCCTTTGATGTCATTCTAAAAGAGCAGGCATGCTTCATTGTGCTAAGATGGCTTCTACCGTATGTTCAGTAATGGTATTATTTAAATTAATTTTGTTGGAGCAACAGTGCATTTTCCAACACTTGGTTTCTTCTTTCAGGTTTTCCGAAAAAAGGCCGTGGAACTTGGAGAGAAATTGCTACCTGCTTTCAACACTCCCACTGGGATTCCTTGGGCATTGCTTAATATCAAGAGGTAAAACAACTGCTTTTTGGTGACTAGAACATACAAAAAATTATGTTGAACCCATCTTTACCACAGAACTGTTACAATTGCTGTACAGTTTTTGTCCTTTTGATTCTATAGTTTAAATTGGGAAATTTAAGTGGATATGTGTTGTACACACAACAATACATATAGAAATATATTTATACATCTCACAACTGGCAATGTTTTTGTCAGTTAGGGTGTTGCTAATCACTGAGGTCCTTAATTGCTTTCATTGTTGTTTTAGGAAGGTAAGAGCAAAAGGGAATGTGCTACTTCTGAAAGATTGTTTTCTAGCCACTTTACTTTTATCTGTTCTCAAATGTAGCATCAGTGTGTCCTTCATACCAAGAAACAAGAGTAATACCTGCTACAAGTGACTCACTGTGACCTCTCCCAAGGAGTGGTTTTGTTTTTGGCAGCCTTGTTTGAAGGCAGCTGTGTGTTTGCTGTAGGAGTGCATGCTTTCCTGAACTCACTCTTGCCTCCAGTATCTGACTCTGGTATGTCAGCAATTCCTTGGTCCATCTCAGAACTGCTGGCAGTGATGCTGTGCTGGTGAAGCAAATTCTGTCTTTTCACTGCCTGGGGAAGAATATTAAAAGTTACACCTGCAGGGTGTATTTGTGTATTTGTAAGGACACATCAGCTTTCTTCATGCTGGAAATAATCCCCAGCATCGTTTGTCACAAACAAGTGAATCAGGAAGAATTTCACATGTGCATGTGTTGATGGTGTGTTTTTTCTGCATGGTTCTCTCCTTGGCAGTCAGCATCTTCCACTGTTCGCTGCTTGATCTGTATTTATGAGCGCACCTTTTCCCCAGAGTGGGATGTACATTGACATGTTGCTTGCTTGTCTGTATTTGCTTCAGGCTTCACATTAAACTGCTCAGAGCCAGTCCTACAGAAACCCCTGGCATGTCGGTTCAGACAGGCTTTTTTTTCTTCCTCCTTTCTTTCAAACAGCAGTGAGGTAGAAGGCAAAGAAAGCACATCTGTGTGCAGGAGCAGGAGTGAGTTGGCAACTCCTGAAACTTCTCGTCATTGAAGGAGCTGATTAACTGCTGCCTGGTGATGATTCTTGGACTTTGACTGGTTAATTACATGCATTCTAATAATTTCTTCTCAACAGGATTTAATGAGTTCTGCACAAGTTCAATAGTACAACTGCTTGAGGTGTGTTGGTTATTTGTTTTTAAGCTGTTAGAAAAACTTCTGAATACAAAACCCTAGCATACATTTGAAATTGCAACACAACACTACCTGATTCTACATGGTATGTGTAAACATATTTAAGGTATTCAGGCTAAAAAATTGTCTTTTATCTAAATCCCTGCTTAACTACTAAATAAATCAAAGGTTTTTGGCATATAGCTAAACTTATGTGGTAGATTTTTATGGTTATATTCCTGCCTTCTCACAACTGCTTATGGGACTGTACAAATGGCAGCCACAAACACTGCAAGGTAGTAATGCAAAAGGGAATCGTTTCTTATCTGGCACAAAAGTGGAAGAGGATCTCCTTTGAAATAATTTCCTTTGCTGTGGCAGAGAAATTTACATTAAATGCTGCCTTCTTGGGTATTCAGTCTGAATCCTTGCACAACTGCTTAGGTTTGACCTTCAATAGATGACTCTTCCATAATACTGTGAGTAAACAAATATGCTGTCATCCAGGCTTAGGAAATGCTAAGCCACAGAAGCCTGCATATATTACGGATCTAATACGCCTCATTTTTGATTAATATTTTATTTGATTTTATTTTGATTTACCCTTCAAATTGGAGAACACTCACAATAGATTATGGGTGTTAGTGGTTATTTTTAAATTACTATTTTTGGATTAATAAATGAGCTGGATATTTGTTTCACTGTGCAAATGTTCTTCACAAAATAGTTTGTTTTCTCTGCTCATCTTGTATCATCATAGACAGACTTGCTCTCTTCTTGCATGCCCCTGTGTGTAAGCGTATATATATGTGCTTTTGTCTGACATATATATGTGCTGCCATATCAAAGACATACACCCGAAGTCTTGCTCTTTTTATCTTCTCCATTGTATTTCTTCATCTTGCTTCTTTCCTCACCACTTAGTGACCATGGAACACTTACTCTCTTATTTGTGGAACCCTAATTATCAAATATAATTAAAAGTTCAATGTACAGCTAAAAATGCCTGCCAATTTTTGAGTGTATTTGCTTGTAAAATATCTATTGATCTCTAAAGTACATTTTAATTAATTAGATTGGTTGATTGTACTGGGATTTCTTTCTAAAGTTTCTGTTGCACTTCCATATTTCTGATGTTGTTGATATTCTCTCTATCTTCATTCACAGCATCTGTTTTTAATTTCTGCTTGTACTGCAAAATTTGAAGTTCCCTTTATTTAATTGCATAGCACTTACTGACTATTCTGGCTAAAAATGCCAGTACAAAGAGAGGCTGCAGAAGCAGAAGTATAGAAAGCAGTAGTGGGTTGACAGACAGGTCTGAGCCTTATTTTTGGGGATGAGGAGCAGAAGCTGGCAAAGCCACTTTTATTTATTTATTTGCTTGCTTATTTATTTTCCTCCCTCACACAAATCCTTTCTTTAGATATTTTGTCTTCAGTACTTCTAAAACACCAACTACAAAAATTTCTTATAATACCACTCATTCACAATCCTATATTTTTCTTCTCATGTGACATTTAGGCTTCTCCATGATAAAATTTTCATTTCCCTTTCTCTTTAAAAATGTCAAGTAATTTATGAAAATTGGATTGCATATGTATTTCTGTAATTTACCT
This sequence comes from Acropternis orthonyx, assembly GCA_035583155.1. Classification (NCBI taxonomy): domain Eukaryota; kingdom Metazoa; phylum Chordata; class Aves; order Passeriformes; family Rhinocryptidae; genus Acropternis; species Acropternis orthonyx. Next base: position 65,601,152 of record JAWWEU010000111.1, read on the forward strand.
CCCAGGTTTATAGAAATAAAATCTGAAATTGCAACTCTCCTAGTGAGTTGTGAGCTTAACAAATACCCAGCTTTGCATCAAGTTTGCAGGATCAAGTAATCTTTTTACTGTATCTATTTATTTTTACCCTTGTAACTACTAAAAGGGAAGCTGTATGGGGCTTGTGTTAATGGAATGATGCCCAGCTGCGAAATACAGAGAAGAACCCAGATTGTTGTTAGTCTGTTGGATCAATCAGGTATAAACTTCTGAGTATAAGAATCTGTGCCTTTTTTTTTTCCTTTGGGGTGGAAGTCGTGTCTTTATGACAGTTTCCCACCCTTTAAAAGAAGACCTATATCTGGGTTCTAGTCACTGTTTTTCCGATAGGATCACATTACTACCTGCTAATAAGCAACCAAGAAGCATTCTTATATGAAAGAATATATTTTCCATAAAATGTTTGCTCTCTGTACTTTGACCAGTTGCATAGTTGCTATAAGGTTATTTACTGTGCCTTGTGGACTAGGATATAGCAATACTGTTAGACATTAAGGTGCATTCCTTTTTATGAAGATTCAATATAGCATACAACCTTTACGTGCATCTGAAACTTTGAATAACAGCTATGCCTTACCTTAATGAAAAAGTTTTCAACTGTAGTAAATAATATTTTTATTTCTGGAAACAGAACAAACTGGAAATTATATCTATTATATCTAAGGGTATCACAGTATGTAAGGGGTATACTGTGTCTGTTCCTCTGTCTCAGTGACATAGCTGAATTATGTAAGCATTTATAGCTATAGCAACCATGGGAAGTGCTGTATAGAAGGAAAAGCTTTGAGGTGTGGTTGGAGTGGGCCACAGCAAAGAAGTTTAACAGAACTTAAAAAGAAATATGTGATTGATTTGTACTGAAATCAAACCACAGGGTATGGAAGGATTTACTCAAAAGCGTAAAATGTTTACTGTGCCTGATGTCAACTCAGGGTTCTTTGCCTTTCACACTTTAGAATTGATTGTACACTAATAGCGGACCTGAGCTGAATTCAATATAACATATTTTATGAAGTGAGACAGCAGAGGCCTTGCTAAATTGTTTACACAAAGTAGTTACTCATAAGTAACTGAGGTTGGAAGTGACAAAGCTGCAATTTATGCCATTGGGATTTTGTCAGTATGTTTTTTATACAAGGTCTTCTTTTGACTTCTTATTATCAGCAGCATCATTATTATCATTATTAAAATTACTATGTTTTGTAGAGAATATTTAAGTTGGGCCACAGGCCTTTCCAGGCCTCACAGTTTTCAAAGTTTGAACAAAAAATATTGGAGCTTCTGAGCCCTTGCAGCATCTATGTGAATTCAGAACAAGAAGATATATCCACACCTTCAAAAACAGTTTTTTTATCTCACATAACTTGGAAAAAAAGAAACCAGCAAGAAAAAATACACCTACAGTTTTTTATTTTTAATTCATTTTTACCACCAGCTAAGATTCCAGTTCCACGACAGTAGTGCCAAGTAGGATTGTTCTCAGCACCATCTCAGCTTGCCCAGCAGAACCTGGCTGCTTTGGAGATGGCTTTCATGCTAAAATGCCACAGTGTTTACCAGGATGACACAGACACAGGGCTGTTCTCTTAAGGGGCACTCATTCTGGTATTTCAGACTATCAGGCACTTATTCTGGGGCTTCAGACTACTGGCAGTGTTTTAGGAGCTTATCTCTCAGCACTTTCCACTTAGGTGAAAATGTGGCCAATAAACCAGCCACTGAGGTATGCAATGTTGGTCTTCAGACAACAGAACTTGCTTGAAAATATTTTAAAGTTTCAAAGTAATTCCCAAATTTCAATTTCAAAACATGTTTCAGGTCTCATGTAGCTAAAACACTTGAGGTCTTCAAAATTTCTTTAGTGTGCTACCTCATTAGAAAAACTGGTATTCCTAAGGAAACATTTTAGCATATAACCGAATGGTGCTCTTTGAGTTCTGGGACATTTTCCAAAACATCAGAATCAATGCATTTAAGAGTATATACCTCTATAGTTTGCAAAGGAATCTTAATGCACTGAGAAAATTTGAAAGTATAACAAAGAAGGGATCCAGTCATGTAAATTCAGTAAACCTTTTTGGACAGCTTAATTCTCCCAGTTACACTGTCAAAAATACCTGAAGTGTGATTGTTGCATTATTTTGCAAAATTCATGCAAGTTTTTTGTATGATATTATATTCTTTAAAAGAATTCACAGTTCATGCTTTTACTTGTCTTAGTGATGCAACAGGCACTTTCTTGCAGAGATTCAACCAGGATGGATGATTAAGATTTTTTTGGCTTGCACTGTTAACTCTAATGTCTAAATTAAATTTTAAAAAAAAAGAAAAAAGAGAGAGAAAGGCTAAGACTACAGAGGTGTATTTTTCAAAATATACTGTCTTTAGTGAAAACAAACTTTTTTTTTTTTTGAAGGATGTTCAGGGAGGAAAAACATTATCTGCACAATTTGTTATTGTAGGACCACACAGAAGTTGTGTTTAGATTAAATCTTTAATTTTATCACTTCTGTGTAATTTTGGCATAATTTTAGGGGAAGAGATCAAGACTACCTAAGGAAAGAAAGCTAAAAGTAGCAGACATGTTTTATAGAGGCTTTGTGTATGTGGTTTTGGCAAATGGTTCCACTGATGTAATAAAGTGGTAATAATAACAAAAAAGATTTGGATATTGAGTTAAACACTGAGATTTCCCCTGTAACACAACAAACCAGTTGAAAGCACTTTTGCCTTCAGCCACTTGGATCATGGTGTGGATTTGTATTAGCACTGGATGCAAGGAACTAAATCCTACCTGAACTTTACCTCTCTAAAAATTACTTGTCTGGCATTAAACATATGTTTTGGCATAGAATGATCTGCTGTCTAGAGATGCTGATCTCTTTCCATTGACTAAAGAAGACCTTACACAAATAATTGAAAGAACTAACATCTCAAGTTGAGGAAATTAATTCCATCCTAATTTATAAGTAAGTAACTAGTGACAAGAATTATTTCAGCAGTGGGTACATTTTTCAGCACAGACATTTCAGTTCATTGCATGATTCATAAACAAGTTTACATTTCTTGAGTCACTTTTGAATGCAAAACAAACTGGAAAAATAGTTTTGTGTTCAGGGAATTTTAATATCACCATGTTATATGTCATCTGTTAAGAAATTTCATTGGTTTACGACATGTTAGAACACCGCAGTAAACAAATTCCTTGCCATGTCTTTGCCTCATCTGAAATAAGTAGCCAGTTCAGCATTGCATGACTAGTGCGTTATGTTCAGTATTCAGTATATTTGACCTGTGGTGATGTCTGATGTGCCATTAAGCAATGTAAAAATTATTTATAGTAATATCAGAAACATTCCGTGAGATTGTTCAAGGAATGTAGCTGTTTGGTAAGGAAGAAAAAGAACCAAGAAAAAAAATTATTTTTATGATAGCCCATAATGATAGGCTGTATTACTCAAATACCAGCTTCAATTCAATATTGTCATGCAGAATTTGTGTGGGAGGCTGCCCTCTGCCAATAACACAGGAAGGATTTGGGACCTATTACTACTACTGCAAAATGCCCTTCTCAGTTGAAGTGCTTTTTTTATAGCCAAAAGAAATAGATTCTAGTCCCAAATCCTAAGTTTAAATACTCTTTCCCCACAGTTTATTAGTGCAATGTAAAATGAGTATAAATACTAACAAGTTCATAATTATCATACTATTTATCTGTGTAAAACCCTATGTGGGTATTAGTAATGTGATTCCTTAGCATAAAATGTGTGATTGCAAACACTTTATAGATCTCTGTGGTGCTAACAATAGGCAGTGTTCTTATAAAAAACAGAACAAACCTTGTGCCAGACAGCCTTGCAGAAGCCAGCTGGTTAGAGGAGGTTCTTGGTCTTCACTTCATGGGTCTTGCCCCCCTCCTCAGCAGACAGTCTTCAGGGTATGGAAACCTTCCCCTACTATCATAATATTTTGTCTTGATGGTTTAAAAAAATGGAAAATGGCTTTTTGTGTGTGTGTGTTATTTATAAAGAAGATATGAACGTTTTCTGCACTGGAATTGGGGAGGGATTTGAGTTAGGATAAACAGGTTGAACTATTTTGTGTTTTGCCCAAGAAGAAATCAGGAGTGAGAAGTTCATCAGAGTCACCTATGGCATATACCAATAGATGGCAAATACCAAGCAGGTATGGCAAATTTTCTTCTAGTTGGTTGTAAATTAACCAGTCCCTCACTGAAACACAATGACATAGAATGGGAAAGTTGCTTCAGATCCTTAGTTTGCTTCCTGAGAGTTAAAACCGTTCTTGCTCCACAAAGAAATCTGCCTGCAAGATTTTGAAATTACAGTTATTGAAAATAGGATTTTATAAATTAGTATAGAGATGTTGGTGTTGCTTGTACTCTTGCTTTAGCGAGGTAACTGCTGTTATCACTTTGATACAGGCAGATAATTAGGAGTTACTTGTATGCCATATGTAAGGCTTGACGTGCACGCAGTTAACCCCAGGCACCAGGCTGTGGTAAAAGTTTTAAAGAAAATTCATTTTAAGAGTCAAGAACACTTCAATATATATATCTAAATGATCAATGCAGCTGGCTGAGAAGGTGAAAATGGAAACCCATTTTAGTGCTTTTTAACAACACCTCTCACATGCGCAATAAAACCCCAGGCTGTGTTCTTCTGTGCAGGGACCTCCAGGCATGTCTGTGAGAATTTTATCACTTGTAGCAGTGGAGTTACCTCTCAGCAGACATGGAGAGAGAACATGCACAGCATCCTGCATGAGAACAAATTCCTTCCCACATTAAAGCTTTTCCCTGGCAGGAAAAGTTTCCTTGAGTGTCTGCTAACCTCTTCCTCCCCGCAGTTTCTTCTGAAGATCTCTTGCACCTACACCATACCTTCCCGTTTCCTAGGAGCTGCAAGGGAAAGCTTAGCATGGAATTGCCAAACATATTTGAGAGTTGGAGGTGTTTGTAAAGATGTGCAGGTTGAGGCTCAGTTCCAGATGAGACACATTTGGATGAGACACCAGTGCAGAAGGAACAAGCTCCCACTACATTTGGGACACTGCAAAGGCACTATGATGCAGCTTGAGGAGCACTTACCCTTCCCTGAAACCAAGTGCCCAGTGCCTGGCCTGCTGAGCTGCTTTTCCTTGGCTTTATTGATTGTGCTGGGAACGCTGACACCTGAGTGTAGGCATATTAATCTTTCCACTGGTTAAAGGTCATTTCCCTTTCAATTGCTTGTGTCATGTATGTCCTAATAGGGATAGATTAAAATTAAAGTAAATTGTAATAGGGTAGTAAATTATAATCTTAGACAAAATGTGACTGTTAGAAGAGGCTTCTTTCACAGGGAAGGGAGTCAATTCCTACAGATTTTAGGTTTCATTAAATAAATAAAATGAGCACAAGTACTTCTCAGGCACTTCCACCACAGTTCAGTCACCTCAGGAAAACACATCATCTAAAAATGATAGTTGTGTTGGGGTTGCTCCACCTAAGAGTTTTCTAACTGGCGAATTATAAAGGCACTTATGAATTGTTTGCCTGCAAAATCCATCACTCATTTCTCATTAGGGAACTCTTGAAATGACTATGAGAAGGGGAGAGGAGTCATTTACAAAGTGTTTTGCTTGTATATTTTAGCTGAAATTACTTTGAAACTTCTACCTGGATAAATTCTCAGATTAAGCAGGTCATTCTTAAATAGTAATTTCAGAATTAAAAGGCATGTGGGGTTATCTGGAGTTCTTTCCTACTGTGGTTTAAGCATCTTTATGACGTAGTAGATAATAGGATTGAGATCGGCCAAGCACTGTACTGTGACTGTCTGAATAAATTGTTGGTATAAGGGTATGATAACTGCTCAGCATTACAAGACCAGAGAAACAAGGTTTTTCCTTAGCATCAAAAGTAAGGACTATTTTAGGTTCTAAAATAAGCAGTAGTTTAAATAGCTAACTGATGTTTGTAGTTACTCTGTATTCTTACTGTCCTAAAATGATGAGTGTGAGCAAGAGTTGTTAACTACATTTTTTCAGAAATCATTACTGAGAAGAGATTTTCTGCTCTTATCTTCACAGAATACTGCATTTTTTCCTTACTGGAAAAGAGCAATTCCCTTCAATACTTCTCAAAGTACATCTTTCATTACAGATAAACACATAGATTTATGTATGTATTGGTAAATGTGTATTCATCATTTTATGGTTTCTCATTACTGCTGATATGCGAAGCTCTCTCTGTAACCTCCTCTAAACTATAACCTCACATCTAGACAGCTGAAACCCTGCCTGTAACTGATACAGTTCCAATGCATCGTGTCTATCACAAACAGCGGTTTTACTTATCTGAATTTTCACCTTCTCTTTACAGCACTTCATAATCCTATTGATACTGTGAAACTTGAATTTTGTGTTTTTCAGTTTCATTGTACCAATGCTGATGGGTGTGTGTTAAGCCATTTATAGAAGCACATTTAATTTTAAGATGACTAGTCATAAACTTATGACATCTTTTGTGTTTCTGAAATTCACTGCATATCCACCAGATACTCTTGCAGTAGTTTCCTATTTAATCTTTTAGATTGACCTTAAAATAACAAATCAGCATAAAATAGGAGTTTTTTTTCCCCTAGAAATCAATCTGTTGTATCAGAATAACAACATTAACTCAGATTTATTTTTTTGCCTTAGATTTTAACAGAAACAAAAGTTTGTTATTTGTTAATTGTTCAGTTATGTTTAGCATTTGAAAATTGCAGTTTGCTTTCTTTTCAGGAATCTTAAAATTATGGAAATATTATTTCATTCCTTGATTGCCTAATTCCTGATCATTACTTGGACTTCCTCAGCTTTATGACCAGCTTCATGTATTGAGGTATATACATACACACTTCATGACCAACTGAATATAGAACACTTAATTGTTTTTAAACAATAATCTCAGTATTAAATACAGATGCCTGTAGTGCTGTGCTTGTTACTTTTCATTATCTAGGCATTGGTCAGTATAACAAAGCAGGTTCTGGTTGGAGAACAGCTACACTGTTTCTCATAATGTCTCTTACACATCCAGACCTCAACAGAATTCTTAATTTAGTGGCACGTTTTTATTTAAAGGTTCTGAGATAATCCAGTGCCTTTTAGTGGTGTGTTTTCTGTAAGGCAAAACTACTGCAATCTATCTTTGATCCTGCTGGACTGTATGTTTTAACCCTGCTACTCCTCTTCCATGCTTGCTGCCCTCTTCTAATTCATATTTATTTTGGAGGAGAAGCACAGCAGTGATAGTTTTCAGCTCTGATAGAAGTTTTCTCTGCTATGATTATGTGATTTTTGCAGAACATAAGAGGAATCTTAATCCTGGGTGCATTGCATTTTCCAGATCTATGGGTTGCTTCTGAGTCTTTTTTCAGATGTTTCTGTTTCATAGCTTGTGAAAATTAATATTTGGGAACTGTACCTGGTATTGTCCCACATATGCCTTCTGAGTCTTCTGCTCTGACTGTTTTTCAGTTCCTTCCCTTCTTCTCTTCCATCCTTCCTGCCGTCCTTTCTTCTTTACCTCCTTCCTTCCTTCTGTCCCTCATGTTCTTGAGGTCATCTAGTTGATCTGCTTCTCTGCCTCTCTGCAGTACCCCAAACAGGACATGTACTTTCTGACACCTAAGCTGACTGTGTGAAGGCTTCTATTAGATCAAAACAGAATAGCTTGCCAGTCTTTGGAAGCCATTATGTCATAATTCTTGTATTTCTACACTCATCTTTTACAAAGGAAGGGAAGTGAGGAGAGGAAAAAAATATTAAGCAGTAATGATGCTGGAGAAATAAAACATCTTTTGGGCATAATGGAAAATGAAAAAAGGCGCATTGTTTTTACTCATTTCTCCTTTCTTCACATGGCAACCCTTGAATAAATGCTTCCATCTTATAAAAACCCCTTTTTATACTAATGCAGATATGGACACAGAAAAATGTATGCTGCTTGAATGCTGCATTAATTATCTTTGCTGTATTTATAACTGAATGCTCTTGATGAGAACTCTAATGTACTTTAGTCTGTATCTCTATAAAATTGTTTTCTTTTACTTGTTATTAAAATGTTTTACAATATGTGCTCTGGAAAGGCCAGACAGGTATGGAACACTTTTGATGGTTTCTAATTATGAAGTCAGCTGATGAAGAAATTTAAAAAGTCTCACCAGTGAAGGCTTTCAACAATGCAGCTATGAATAAATCCTCTTTTCCAGTTCAAAAAATGTTGAAATATAGTATCCAGTTCTAAATTTTGTCATTAAGAAGATTCTTTAAAAATTCATCTTTAAGCTTACGTAGTTTCTCTGCTAACTATACTAAGGCAAATTATAATTTATAATTTATTTGCCTTATTACAACACTTCATTAAAATGTCAGAAGACAGAGTTTCTAGGCAGAGTATTACCCCAAGAACTATGCATGCAGTGTTTTTCGCATATAGAAATAGCTAGAGCAGCTCTGTTCTGCAGCATGAATTAACAAAGATTGATTGCAATCTGTTTTTATTAACTCAAGGAAGAAAAGCAGTGTAGTGATATTAAGAAAATTAATTATAACTTTCTAATCTGGTAATTAATGTGCAGCTGGGCATGAGTGCAGTGAGTGCGATTCACTAATTTGGCAGTCCTGACAAATTATCAGCATCCATTTTAAGGTAGACAACTGTTCTTTAATCTTTGCTCACATTTTTATAATCTTTACCATTTCAGAACAGTTTTAACAACTCAGCTATTATATAGGGCCTTTTGCCATAATAGCTTCAGTTGTATCTTTCAGAACTGGGGTTCAGTTGTATTTTTTAGAACCCCCTTTTATTCTTTTTCAGTGTTGTACTGAAGTTTCTTCTGAAGCAGTTGTATAAAACAGTGATTACTGGTAATTGACCTGCATGTGTTGAATCATCTTAAAATGCTACTGAGAATTTAATGTATTCTGTAAATTGAGATGCTTCCAATTAAATAGAGTTCTTAGGATAATCGCTTTCAAAACTAATCAAGTAATATAATGGTGTTACTAAAACTCCTATTGACTTAATTTTGACAAATTAATAAATGTAACCAATGCAATTACTGTAATGGTCATACTAGTTTGCATTTTTCATAACCTATCCCTAAATTCTTTTCAGAAACAGAGTAGAAATTACCTAGGTGTATTTAATTAGCATGACAAGGTGACTTGAGGGGTGGGGGAGGGAGTATGTGTGCCCTTATTCTCTTCTTTTTGAAGTGTGAAGGTTATTGTGGATCACCCCATGCTCAGTGCCTCTTGTCTAGTAGGAAATCAAATGGTACTGAACAAAAAACACAATTATAATCCTAGGAGTGGAACTGTAATAGAAAATGCTCTTTAGCAGACTGCCTGGGTATACTGCTATCAGATCTGATCTACTAAACTACTCAAGTATTGTAATCTTGTCAATAAAGTTTATATTTAGTCTTATTTTTAACAACTGGAGAGAAAAAAGGACAAAGCATCTATAGATCAGATGCTGAAAAGTGTCTAAAACTATTCATTATCCTTAAGTTGCTGGTGAACAGATGGTTAAAACAACCTGCTTTATTTACAGAAGACTTGTGGGGAGTTTGCTTCTCTTGTTTTAGGGATTTTGTTGTTGTTGTTTAAGTTTTCATTAGGAACACATTAGAGAAGGTGTTCTGGGAGACCAAAAGCCAGGAGTTTTCAGTCCAGTGAGTCTGTGCTTTCAGTGGTTTTGTGACACAATTTCAATAGAAGAAAAGACAGACAGCCTTTCCCAGAAGAGCGCCTTGCCTAGTACTTAAGACGTTCTCCAGGAATTTAACAGGCATGGGTTTAAAACTTCTCAGCTGGAGGAGAATTAAACTGAGGTTTTTTAAATCTCAGATATGTGCTTCAGCTCCTTAGGTTATTTCTTCCTTTAAAAGAAAGCATTGCCAGAAAGTTTGAATCAGTCTGATCTTACTGATAGGTGAATGGTGGGTATGTTATGCCTAAGGGCTTGTGAATAATTAAGATCAAGGAATCAATATAGGTGTCCTCATTAGCAGGTTAGTTCAGCTCAGGAGATGAACTTCTGAAGTGTTTCTCCCAGTCTTCCCCAGTTGCCGTGTTGTGGTTTATGGGATAAACATGAAAGTGCTTTAAAGTGGATATTTGCTTGGCATCATTGACCTACTTGTTCTCGGGACATGAGGGGGTCACAAACTTGGTCTTAGATACCTCAGTAAAGCAAAGCCTTCTATGCCTTTTGGTCCAGCTCAATCTGAGCAGAGCCAGTCAAATCAAAGATTTTAAGCAGAAATGAAAAGATTTGACTGTTCTATAATAACTAGTTATTTGCTAACTATTTTCTCTGCAGGCACCAATGTAACACAATTTTCATGAGCGTTTGCAGTAATAAAGCTCAGTTTGCACATGGTAAAATAAGAGTAGCTACATGACATGCAGCTGTTTGGAGAAAGAGATTTTTTAAAGTGTCTTCTGTATTCTTTGAAGTCATTCTGTGATGGATTAGGCACTCCAGTACTGTAAATCAGTTTGATCATGCTGTAACTTTCAGTTAGATCAACTGGACTTTTTTTTGCGCTTTCATGTACTACAAGATATTACTACTGACAAAGAGTACACATTAGAGAATTAGTCTAGATATTCAGGATAAAATGATATCCAGTGCTGTAACTCATTCAGCTGTGCTGACAAAATGGATGGCTGCAGAACTGACATGAGTAGTATAGACCAAGAGGTCCTCCAAAACGAAATTCAGTCATGTATGTGAATGCCTCAGGGCTTTTTGTAGCTGAGGTTTTTTCCTCATAGTATTAAAAGGTATGGAATGTTAACTGCACAGTTTTACTGTCCAGTTTAGAGAAACAGTTTGGCTTTTAATGTATTCTTTATTTTATTTTTCTTTTTAAGGAAAGCTTTTAGTTTTGTTTTTTTTTTAAAATCTCCTGATTGCTGATGAGTTGCATATACATATAACTTTGAAAACTGATCCTCTGTCATATCTTTGGGTTTCTACTATGATGGCCAACATGATACTTACTTTGAGAAAAAAACTATAGAAGATGCTAAAGTCTTTCATCAGGAGAAACACAGATTACCAAAGAATCTGTATCTGCTGTTTTCTCTGTGCTGTTTTGCAGTGGATTGATGATAAAAATCCTGTATGCATTCAAAAAACTGTATGGCATTATCATATCAATGTTATGGCTGGGTGAACTTTTGATGTGAGTGTTCCTTTTGCTGCTGGAGCCTGCTAGTGTTGGGGTGATTATTTGATGCTATGTAGGCTGACTGTGCTGTTTGCTTCCAAATATTGCCATATAATTTGGAATTACTGTAGCAGAGAGCTAATGCCTGGTAAGTCAACCTTAAGAATGAATAACACAATGAGCAATGCCTTCATAATTGTGTTCTGCTCTGACTGACCTTTAAGTCATTACAGACTGACTTTTGTAAGGGTCGGGAAGAGTAAGAGCTCGCTAACATGTCTTTATGTTGCAGAAAACACTCAACCTGAATTCTTAGTCCAGTGGACTCTCATTTAACTGTTTTGAGTTAGGTGGATGCACCTAGCCAACATCCAAAATAAGTGGTGTTCTTGCTCTAATCTCATACTAAAATCTGAGTGTCCTTGTGTTTACTTCTTTTTAATGAGCAGACCTTACTCACTGTAGTACACCTTGACCTAACTGAGTAGACCTGGCTTTAGAGGATATGGTATAACTGAGTGTAATTATGAAAGACTTACCAGAATAGTCTGTTGCTCTGTATTAAAAAATCACTGCTCGCCAACAAGCAGTAATAAAGCCCCAGCAGTAAATGCCATAGATACATGGATGTTGCTCTAGGAATCCGTGTAGCAGAGGGTAAATACAAGATGAGACTTGTACTATGATGGAGTAGTTTGAGACCTGTTGAGAGGGAAATAAAAAGAGGCTAGCAAGACAGCTAAGTAGTTTGTTCCAGAAATCTGCCTTCATTCGTTTAAACCTCATGTTAAATGACACTTTTATTGCTGTAACACTGACACATCTTTAGGAGGAAGTTAATAGGAGGGAACAATCTTTCAACAAATTAAATGAAAGGCTGCTATTTCCAGCTGACACCTATGAAACTGCTGGTACATTCCTTGCAGTACTGCTTAGAGAAATAATTGAGCAAGTATTCATTATATTTGAGCTTTAATGGTATCCATATGCTATGTATCTTGTAATGGTGCTCATGTTGTGAGGTTTCTGTTTATTATAAGAAAATGGAGTATTAGTCTGTCAAAGACCCATTAATGTAAATGTCTTGATTCAATTCTTTGCCTTGGAGAGGCTTATGTGTGTTAAATACATCCCAGCAAATTGTGGTTCGTGCAGCAAGTTTGACAGTCTTTCTGGTTGACCTTTCAGGTTGTCCATTTCATGCCGTACAGCATTCTCTCTAGGTAATGGAGCAAAAAAGATTTAAAAAGTGTATCATTCGATTTTAATTCTTTTCAAATTAATGTTTTCTAACAGGCATCAGAATGTACAATCTTTCAGCAATGTTGTTTCACATCATGTCATAATATTCTACTGAGGCCATAAATAAGCTATTTTTGCTATCTTCTACCCAGAATTCCTTTTGTAAATTAATTGAGTTTTGCTTAACTAAGTTTGTCAGCCTTATTTTAATGGCTAATAGCTTTTGGGCCTGTCTTTGAAGGCTTAAATCTGTCATTTTAGTGTTTTGCATGTTGTATGGTCAAGGTTTACTAGAATCTGAGATTTTCATGAGTGGTACAAGTTCAGAAGCCTGCTTTTGAGTAAGTAAACTTTGGACAGTGGTTCAGACTTGCTTCTTTTTCTTCACTTAATGAAGTCCAAACTGTCCAGTTTTTTGCCTGATATACTGTTTCTTCTGAATGACATTATCACAGATGTTTTGATAAGGCATACCTCAAAAATTAGAAAGGGACACCTTATGGGCTTTACTTACTTCCTTCCTCCTGTAATCCACAGGGATGGGATGCTGTAAAATTTTTATTACTATTTTTAAATGAACTTAATTCCTCAAGAATGTGTGATTTAGCTTTGCATTGCTTTATCAGATGTTTTTTGGGATGTTTCAGAAATTATTTAAACACAGAAAATAAGACAGAAATCCTGTAATCAATATGTATGTTTCCATACTGAACACCTAAGCACCATCTAAGTTATCACAGATGGATGTTTGTCTAGTCATTTCTTTAAGAACTGCAACATGGGGATTTCATGCTTTTCTGAGGGACCTGATTCCAGTGCTTCTGTGTCTTCACTGTTGGGAGATTTTTTTGAATGTTATTGTCTGTACTTTTTATTATGAAGCTTAAATACTTCACTATTTCAGTGAAGGATTTATTCCCTTTTATGTGTTGGAAGAAGACTATTGACATGTCTAATCTGTTATCCATTAACAAGATTACTCTCCCCTCAGTCCTGCCGTTTGTGTTCCTAAGAGTTCTTACTACTCTTCTCTAAGCTTTCTAAATTTTTTCCATGTTTCTTGAAATGTAATTGATTTCCGGTATTGGATGCAGATCAAGGAAGGCCTTTCCATGAGTAACATATGCCTTTCATCACCCTCATTCCTCAGTTCACATTTAAGTCACATCATACACCCCATGACATGCCTTTTTGCATTTCTCCAGAGCTCTTTTCCATACACTTGTTTTTGAGCCAGCACAATAGTTGTCTTGTCAGAGCAGCTCTAGTATTCACTCAGCATAACTTCTGTTTGCTTCCCCTCACTCGAGCACAACAGAAGGAGAAAACAAACATTGGACAAACTCATGGCATCACCATCACTCTAATGTATTTTTTGTGTTGTTCTATACCATGTCAGTACCTGATTCTCTGATATGAGAGACTTTATGTTTCAGTGTCTCTTGAGCCACTTTGAAGTAAACAACCATCTTGCTTTTTCCTATTTTCCCTTTATAATCCTTTGTGGTATAGCATTTTGTTTGTGAGCCAGATTGGTTTGCTGTTAATCAGTCATGAGTTGACTAAACATGTCTTGGGTACTTCAGGGGATTAGAGACAGACCTGTTGCTGTCCACAGAGACTGCAGCTGTAGCAGAGATGGTTCTTCATGCTTGCTTGTTAAGGAGGAGAAGGGAGCTTGCATTCTATCCCTGCATTCACCCACACATCAAAGAAAATTTGGACTCTGGTTGCTGGCCCTTGAAGACACCCTTTGGAAATCTGCCTACCTGAAAGAGACAGAAGTGAGAAAAGGGAGTCATCTCAATTTATTTTTCATTTTGACTTGGGTCAGGGTGTTGTTCTTAAACTCTCAAATATGTAATACAATGAGTCAAGAAATAAATACTTTTAATAGAGTAGACATATTCTATTTTAAGTTACTCGTAAGAGGCCTAAACCAGATTATTTTGATGACTTTTAAGTTCAAAGTCTCTCTGGTAGTGAGAAGATGATTGTACACCTTACCAAAAGTAGTTATTTTGACCAATGTTGTCTTTCAGTGGTGTCGAAAAACCTAACCAGTATGCCTAATCCATCCAGAATATACTCCATTCGACATGGTCTTCATCGCAGTGAAGAACAAATATGGGTGCTTCTTACATGACGATCCTTGAAAAATATTCCATGTCATATTATTCCAATCTACTGCTGGAAATGCAAAAAAAAAGAAAAAAAAGTTTAAAAATGGCAGAAAATTAAAAGCTTAAAATACTGATTCTTGCACTAAAGCCATCAAAAGCAGTGACAGATTACAAACAACATTTAAAGCCTTTGACCAAATGCTTTGTTGGAATTGGGACAGAAACTTGTTTTTCTTAAATGCTTTATAAAATTATAACATCATTATTCTCATTGATAATTTATTTTAAAAAGTAGTAAGGTACTTTCCCTGTGTACATTGTTTAATATACATTCCCTGTGTATGTTGTTTAATATACAGAAGATTTTTCAACATGGTTAATGAAACATTGTATGCTGGTGCAGAAACACGAAGTACACATACTGTCTCCAGCAGTATTCCAGATGTGTGGGTTTTTTTCTGAGCCTTTTTATTGTTCTATTGTTTTAAATAATAATCCCTTCATGCTGATTTCACTTCATCCTTTATTATGTTATTTTCTTTGTATTGATTAAAATCCCATTATTGTTAAGAAATGAGTATTTGACTACTTGATGCCAGGTCCTTTATTATCTGACAATCTGGTTTACAGAATCCTCCAAGGAATATCTTAAGTGTGGTCATGAGTATTAGTGCATGGATTGTGATTATGGTTTTTAAGTACTTTTAGAAGGAATGTTTGGTACTTCTCATTTTTCTGCTCTGCCAATGTAGCAAATGTCTTTCAGCCTTTTGCAGCTGTACTAGACTGTTAACTAGTTGGATGGCAAACTCCTTTCCTTCTTCAGGATATATGCTACAGTAAAGTGTCATTGTATTGTCATTTAATACATGGGTTACTGCAAAAAGATTATGGAAAAAAATTACTTTTTCTTTAAAAATACTTTATTGAGTTTTCAAGGTAATGTTTGTCCTTTTTTTTTTTTTTCCCCTTCTTCTCTTTTTGGTGTCTTCAGACTGTCCTGGATCACAATTTTTAGTGCAAATCTAGGAACTAAGATGTATTGTGTTGTGCCTTGCCATCTGAGATAATCAGCATAATTGGTTTCTTGTAAGTAGTTCATCTATAGGATGAGCAGCAGCTGTGTAAAAATATTTGTTGCTTGAAGTAATAGTAAGTATATTGATGGTGAAGTTCAGGTGGAACACAGTCGAATAACTGATAATTGAGATTATCACAGGACAAGTGGAATAGGGTTATTTCCTCAGGTGAAAATCAGGTGTGTATTAGATTATGTGTCATTTGTTGCATTTTCTTTTGGTTTGCCTGCTACTCAGTAGGAAGTATTCTTGAACATCCCTTAGTTAATGAATTTGATCATATTTTAGCCATTGGTTGATTTTCCTTAATGACACTAACAATGAGGGACTTGATTCAATTATAAATCTATCATCCAGTAAAGTAATATTTAATATTTATTAAACATGGAGTACAAGCATAACATTCAGAATCAACAACCAACAAAAAGCATGTATATCTTCTCTAGCTTAGTGATACGACTGAAACTAGTGTTGTTTGAGAGAAATAGGATGGCTCTTTGTTGTTAAATTACCTGGATTGCACTGAATAATATCTATCTTCTATAAATGTATAAAGTAGGAAAAAATATGTACATTGCATGTAAATTAGTACTTCTTTAAAATAATTGACTTTAATCTTGATTTTTATGTAGCTAATAGGCATTGAAGTTTAAAACTATGCATAAGAAAATATATCATTTGCTGGGAAAATGAACCAGAAACCAGCATCTTTTTTCACATTGTATTACTGATTTCCAGAAAGAGAACTAGCTCTCAGTTCCCAAATCTAAATGGCATTAATGGAAGTGCTTTATACAGTGATCCTGGTGTTTCAATCTGGCTGCAGGGTATCCCTGTATTCATAACTTGTCATCTCTGCAACAGGTTTAATGACAGCTACAGGATTTTAATGCTTGGTCAGTGCCTGTTGAAGCCACCAGGAGTCTTTCTGTTGGCTGTAAGTAGGAATTGAGCCCTTAGTGACCGGCACTGAGAAAAACAAATGTTTATCTGATCCTAGAAGAAATGGATTTATATGACAGAGCAATGTGTGGGTAGAGAGGAACAAGAAGATTGAAGCAGACTGGAAAAAGGGGACATTTATACTTTTCTTAAAGCATTTGTCAGAACAGATTATGTCTTTAACAATGCTGGTCTGAAAAAAACTGCTTCAGGTTTTTTTATCTGGAGAAGCTGTTCCTTCCAGTGCACCAAAATACCATTTCAGTAGTGTTTCATACAGCTGTCACTGCATCTGTGGAAGCAGGTATTTGAAGAGAAGTTTCCCTAAACAACAGAGGTGTCTCTTTATTGTGCATGTTGAGATGGATACATGTGTCTGAAATGCATATGCAAGTGTAATTTACAGCATTTTTAAGTTAGTGTTAATATCAGGTGACTATCACAGCTGCAAGTCTTGTGACAACCTGTCCAGTATTTGAAACCACTGTTGATCCAACAGCTGTATTAGAAGGAGAAATAATGGACTGTCAGTCAGCCACCCTTTGATGTAGGCTCCTTACAATGAATGGTGGCTATAAAGCTGCTTGAAACAGACCTTTGCAACTTGTCAGCCCATTATTTTTAATAATGGAGCCATGCAGTTATTGTAATTATTTTGATTCTGTGAGTCAAACATTTGATGGCACTATGTGCAATATCAAGCACCATAAATGTGACTAGATGCTTTGATAGACTTTTTAACTTAAATGACTGTGAATCCACATAAAATATTTCCCTGACATGAGAAGCTAATACAAGCTAATTGAGTTTAGATAAGTAAAAGATTAAACCCACTTTTTTTTAAATTTACCACCTGGTGGTAAGGAATGAACATGAACTCTATACAAGATACATTTAAAATTACTGAGATTGAGATTAGGATTATTAAGGGTATTGACAAATTAGTGCTGGGAAGTGAGAAGGTGGGAATTGCTACTAAGAAGTTTCATATAGCTATGACTTGCCATCTCTGCTTTGGTGCTTTGAGTCTTTTACCTGCTCTTGTAAGTCGTCATCAGACTGAAAAGACCAACGGTGGCTTTCCTTGAAAATTTGTCTACTGCTCTTTTGATAGAGAAGCCATTGTTTTCTCAGTATTTCAGTATGCTAATATCTTTGATTGGATTGTGAGGGTCCTTAGCCTAAACTGGAGGGAAACACTCAGAGAAGTAAAAAGAATTGGGGAAGTTCTGGGTTCTAACACCAATTCTCCACTATTTCTGTTACCCAGTCACCTCCAAATAGAAGTTGCTCAACACTCATCCTCATAACAAATTATTTTACAGATTTTTTAGACAAAAGAAACTAGTAACATTTCTTTGCACTTGGACAATGCAATTGATATGGTGCAAGAATAATTTAGCAAAACTCAAGTAATCAGTTACACGTAAAGGAATTCTGATGTGGGATAGAAACACACTGAAGTCAGAAGTTAATGAACTAATCAGGGTGGAGAAGGGATTTATAGCAAATCCTCAACAGAAAAAAAAAAAAAAAAAAAAAAAAGAGATAACCTGAAAGTTGAATGTCAGAAAAGTGATATAAAACTGGGAGCAGAGTCTTAGAGAGAGACGTACTGACTAGAGTGCTGAATGCCATGGCTGCGGTGGTTTAAGGCAGCACCCACTCTTACTGTGAATTGTAAAGTTCTGAAGTAAGCTTTAAACTTACACAGTTTGTCTTTTACTACTAAGAGGCATGGCAGGGAGGAAAAAAATGTATATAAATGGTGTTTCTCATGGACTCCTCCAGAATTCTTAATTATTTTCCTTTCCAGTGACTGTGTTACGAAGGTGTTTTCCATTGGTTTCTCAGGAGCAGAAGCTAGTTTTTTTTTGTTTTGTTTTGTTTGGGGTTTTTTTGTTTTGTTTTTGAGTTGTTTTGGGGTTTTTTTCGAGTTGGAGAGTCTTGTTTTTTCATTGGATTTGGTTTTGTGAGTTTTTTGATTGTCAGTGACACTGAGTTATACCACTCGCTACAGCAAGGGATTTCATTCTAAGGCCACCTTCTTTTACACCATCTTAACTTACCGCTTGGATGGCAGAATTGTGAAATTCCATTCATGACTTTTTATTTCCTCTTATTTGCATTTTTCTTTGGGGACCTGATTAAAAGTAGTCCGTGCTAGTACTTATTATTTCTAGCCCTGCTCTCTTGTGTTATATTCCCTCTTGCTTTTTTAGCCTTTGGAATTGATTAATTAAACCTTAGCGTATAAAGTAATAGGATGCACGAATTGTTTAGTTTATTCACTAGTGTGTTGTGGGAGACATGTAGGTCTGTGCTGTACTCAGATAACTTTTATCAGAAATTATTGTGGTAACAAGTACAGTTTTAGTGCAGTTTGAAATGGTGACACTGAAAATTACATTTAAGCACTTGACATGTTTCATAGTGATATTTCAGATCATGTACTGCCTGACTACTAATTGTCTCTCCCTTTCTCATACTCCTCCATGTGGTTGTGTACATGTGACCTTACTGCCCTGTGGGTTTGCTGCAGAGTGCCAGTTCCACAAGCTTTGATACCCCATTAGAGCACCAATAACATGAGAAGTGTCACTGAGCAGACAGCCATAAGGAAAGAGTTGTATGAACCCTGCCTGTAATATCCTGAAGAAATTCAGTCTTTTTCCACAGAGAAATTTTATAGAAATTTGATGCAAACAAAGCAGCCCAACAGTCTGAATGGACCAGTAAAAATAAGATACTCTTGATTATTTTAAGCATCAATAGACACAGTATCGCTAGATAACAGATGTTCAAAAACCATATATCAGACCAGTAAAGAAGTATCCAATGGTGTCTGGTGGGTTTTGTAGCCCATGGAGGAGGTGATTAATGTTTATATTCAGCAGCTGTCAGACTTCAATGCATACAGTGAAGCATGATCTTCCCACAGGCAGTTTCACTGGCCTTTGCTTATTCACTGCTGCTCTCCAGGGGCAGATGAGATTGTTTCCTCTTCACCTTGGTTCTCTCTGGCATTTTGGTCTCCATTTGGGTCTTGGCTCCTCCTGTTCCCTATGTGGCTGTTTCCATTCACTGGGGTGTCCACTCACTTCAATGCTTCTCCAGGAGCCATCAGTGCTCTGACCTAATCATGACCAGATACCTTTCACCACAGAGGATACTTACTGGGCTTTCACGTATTGTGACTTGGACAGAGCAGACAGAAGTCTCTCACCTTGCCTGTGTGCTCCGCTGCTGACTGATTATTCTGAGAGACCTGTCCTGTCACAGGCCATAGCACAGGTTTGTACTGGAAAGTTTGTACTTCATGCACCTTGTGCTTCCTTCCTGCTTTTACATTAACAGTGCTCTTCATTCTGTTGCTGGTCTATACAGTTTGAAGAGAGATTGCCTGTCAGATGGTCACCTCAGTGCAGATCAGCCCACTGTATAGTATCCCATGATTGTTGAACACTTTAACTTTTGCTTGCAAGTACAGTAAGGAAACTGACCATTCTAGGACAGCTTTAAAGGTGACTGGGTAGGTTTCCTTATAAAGGTAAAAAGCAGAAGTGCTGGGAGGAGAGTGGTTTTGATCATGAAAAATGTAACTACAGACAGTGCAACTGATGTGCCAAGGTAGTGTAGGATCTCTGAAACAACTGTTAATTTTAAAGAAGCACAAAACTATTCTTATAGCGGGTGGTGGGTTTCCCCCTGGCACGGTTGTCGCGTTCCTTACCAGGGGGCAAGCCCTCTGCCCTTCCCCCCTCCGCGTGGTTCCAAGGGAGGTGACAATACAAAATCCACCTGTAACAATATTCATATCACAGTAAAAGTTTCATTCTCTGCATTAGCATCCACATTCCATTTATGACAAGAATCTTTCCATACTTTCAATGGTGCATTGACTACTACATATTCTGACTGGTCCCATCTTCCTAAAATACAGAAAGGTAGCAAGAAGGCTGTTTCTTCTTCTCCTTCCCTGTTAACAGATGGACATCTCTGTAATGTTTGAATGGGAAAGTGTGCCACATACATTGCCTTTGAAGGACCTGATGAACTTCATGGAGAAAAGCCAGAATCTTGTTTTCAGATCTGTTTCAAATTAGCATCTTTTTGGAGCTATGCTGGTTGTTTCTGAAAAGATGAACAGTTAGCCACAGTCATCTGACTTTTCTACTCTCGTGGCCAGACAGATGATAATGTGCATGTGCCTCAAATACAAATGGATGCATCTCCTGCACTGCCAGCACTGAAGTGGCCAGGGGATCAGTGTATATTAACGCTAACACTGCATATGACTAGACAAATAGAAAATATTAATGTTCTCAAACTAATAGCTCTTCAGGCTATACCTTTTCATTATCTCACTTGTTACAGTAAAAAGCGTTTGTGTTTTGTCTGACATTACAGCAGGGAAGTTTTTTTATTCCCTGTCATACCATAAAATTGAGTAGCCACTGTTGTTAGTCTCTCTACTGCAGTTGCTGGTGGTACTAATTCATTGTCTGCCTGCTCCTGCTAAGTCAGCATTCCTAGAAATCACTTTGCCAGGTAATAGCTAGCATCAGTCAGTCTTCTGAGAGGGCAGCTCAGTTGAGCAGGAAGCTGCCAGCTGGGCAGTGGTTAGGCGAGGGCAGTAGTTGCACATTTGTTGTCACAGCTGAAAAACTAACCAGCTGTTAGAATTTGCCTAAACGATCCTCCTTTCAAAGAGGAATAAAACAGACATTGTGTAGGTTAGCTAGCTGATTTTCAGTTTCTTTTTCAGCTGGCTCCAGCTGTCAAGACAATGTGTGAGAGATGCTTAACCAGATTATAATCATCTTCCTGTTTCAGAAAAGGGATACTATGGAAAAGTCAGAGCTCCAGCTGGAGTCTCGGTGCCTTGGGTGGTGCTGGGACCACTTAGGCCTGCAAAAAGTTAATTGCCATTTACTGGAAGTTGGACAGGAAGGTGTTTCAGACTTGCTACTGGGCTAGAAATACACAGCTACTGTGCTAATCCTGTCATGGTTTCCCCATCTGACCCTGCCCTGACAGCTTCTGCCATGAGACTTGAATTGTGTGCCAGTGGTGTGAGCAAGCATGGGATTTCTGTTCCTGTATTTCTTCTTTCAAACAGGGGTACAGATGATTTGCCAGGTAGGGGGAAAACAAAACCACATTAAACATCTTTGAAACATTAACAAATAAACCAACAGTTCCAGTGCTTGTAAGGACAGGCCCTTACACAAAGATCCCATGTGTTGTACTGTTGGGGGTGGGAGTGAAGGAAGTAAATTTAAGAAAAAAAAAGTCTTTTGAGCATATCAAATATACTAGATGAAACTTTAGGAAGCATTGCCTGTGTGCTCCATGGTTGAGTTTGTTTTTCCTTTTGCTTTCAAAGTATGAACCTCTAATTCAAAAAGTTTCTTTCTTCATCACAGCTTCTTAATAAATTAAATCATACCTCAAAATTTCTTAGCATTGTTAGTTAGCTGCAGTACTAAAAGGAGAAAGATGTGGTACAGGAGTTTGAAGAAAACCTCTTCTAAAATGTATTAACAGCAGATCATCCTTTAACTTCCCCAGTGTTGTCTGTGACATTGGATTTAGCTTCTCTCTTAGTAAGTTGTTAGGAAGGAATGTGTATCTATCGGTCAGCATTGGTTTGTGGGAAGAGAAGAAGCCACTTTTTGTTATTGTTGTTGTTGTTTTGGAGTTTTTTTGTGACACATTGACAAACGGTTCATTCAGAGCAAAATAAAAAAATCATCCTTATGAAAGCATTTTCAGATATGGCAATTCTAAATAATTCATGAAACAGATATTCTATGAAAATGGCCCTTGAGAATCATCCTTTTGGCTGCCATTTGACTCGCTTAGCTAGGGGATCACAGAATGGGTCAGGTTGGAAGGAAGCATGGTGGGCCATCTGGCCCAACCTTTCTGCAAAGCAGGGTTATCCTAGAGCACTCCTAGAGTACACCTCTATAGTATCCATGAAAATACTTGTCCCAGTTATTTGCTTATTTTTATGTTGAGGTGTGTGTCACAAAGTACATTTGGAAGATACTCATTGTTTGGTTGTGAGTTTGTTCCCTTGCCCAGGAAATGCTGAAATCAATTAAGTTTTATTTAACACTTTGATGTATTTTGTGCCATCTATGGTTCCATACCAACTTAATTTTTAAATATATTTTGCTTAAAATTACAAATAGATACTGAGTATATAAATGAAAACCTGATGGTTTTCACTGGCCTCTCTTCATTTGTTCTAAGGAGACTTAGTTGACTTAATTAAATTAAAATATTACAGATGACTGGTAGTGGCAGAAAAGAAATAGACTGAAGGCTTTTGCAATATTATATACTTTATTAGAAATGCTGTGACTGGACATTATGTAATTATACTGATTTTTTATAAAAGGAAGACATAGGAATAATGAGCAATTCTGACAGACTGCAACAGGTCTTAAATACCATCTAGTTTCAACTGCCCTGCCATGGGCAGGGACATCTCCCACTAAAATGGGAGAGAAAATAATAAATGGACATGTATTACTTATGTGAGAGACATTTTGGACAGAATGCATTGTGTTAACTTATTTATTTTACTAATTCACAATATGTGGCACTTGCTGTATGGCTTTGTTTGGCTAGGTATAGAAGATTCATGGACCTTGAGATATCCTATTCATGGCACAGTACTGCAGAGAGGTTTGCTGTGTATTTATTTTTTGGTTTAATCTGCTGAAAGTTATCTTGCAGTATTGTATAAAAATGTCATGCAAATGTGGCCAGTACAAAACAAAAGCATTAAAGATAAATTGTGAGCTAGGAAAAACATTTTTATAACATTAAAGATTTAAAAATATAACACTACACAGTGTTTATCTCCAGTCCTTCTTTTTTATATATATATGTTAGCCTGTAGAGAGTTAAAAATTCATCTAGTACCTGTGAAGCTAATTGAAATTTTGAGATTTGGGCACCTGGCAAGGGATAATGGTAGAAGGCTGGTCTCTCTGGGTTTACTCTATAATGGGAAAGACTCCATCTTCAGGTTAATCTCCTCTGTGAGGTGATTTAATTCTGTTATCTCGCTGTACTGATTAGCAGGGGAGCCCCAAAGAGATTAATTTCTGTGAGTACCCTTGCTGGAGGTGCAGTGCTCTTGCATTTCCCCACTTTCTCTCCTGGTCAGGCTTGTAGCTGGTACACAGTGTCTGTTTGCTGAATGACAGTTTGGGATTTGAGCTGTGCAGCCAAATCACATGTGGCCATAATTTTAAGACCAAAACATGGGAAAGCGATGATATGCTTTCAAAATTGTCTGAGGGCCACAGGCTTCCTATGGGGAAAAAAGCAAGGGATGAAGTTTTCTTTCACAAAAAAACCTGAAAATTCTAATTTATATCTGTTTTCAAGGCATGTATGCTTGGGGGTTGAGACTCAAGGAGAAGCATGAAGTGCATCTTGGGAGAGGGAAGAAGGATGAAAAAAAGCTGCAGGAAAGTTTTTGTGTCTTTTGCATCACTCTGCCTATTTCTTGATCTCCATTTGGGAAGGTACCTCTCCCTCCTGGGTGTCTGAGGGGTGACTGGTGGTGTGGAGTGAGGCAGGTAAGCCAAGATCGGTGGACTGGGCTGAGCAGTGGTCCTCTCCTGCAGGTTGCTGTTAAAACAGGATGCAGCCCAACCAATTCCAGTTATAAATTGTATTCTCTGGGCCGATTCCTGTTGTCCCCTCAGCACTGCTGGAAGTACCAGCACAACCTGTGTGCTCCAATTTGAGTCTCCCCTCTGGTGAAATTCAGTGGACCCTTTGCAGCATCATCTTCCATCTCTCTGTAGTAGCGTTTTGTATTTTCACCCACCATCATAGTTGGGGTAGTTTTGTTTAAAAAAAAAAACAAAAAAACCAGCATTAGTAAAGTCCAAAGGGGCTTTGGGAGTTATCTTCATATTTTATCCTAAAACCTTTTGCAACAGTGGCACTTGAACACTTCACATTGTTGCTGCTGGTTCTCTTTTATTCTGGCCTTTCACCTTTTTTACTGGCTAAGTCTGCAGGAGGATACTGACTATTCAGTTGTGCTTATGCATTTTGCATTAAATATTAAAATTCTGACTTCTTGCTCTGCCTCCAGCTTGTGGAGTTGTCCTAGCATCCTCCAGAAAAAGTTGGGGTATAATAAACAAGCTGTCTGCAGAGACCAACAGTTCTTCTCACTGATGACAAGAATTTTGATAAGTGTTTTGACCCTTTGAAGTATTTGTGTGGTTTCCCTGAGGATTTGCTTTTCCTTTCTTTTGCAATTCAGCTGCTGCTTTATATATATATCAGGGATGTACTGTAATTTTTAAAAAACCTTTTAAATATTGTTGTGCCTCTGAATTTCAGTAATTTTATAAAAGCAGCCTTTGAATATTTATGTTTCCTCTATGGTTCCCTCTCTTGGTACATTCTGTATGTTTTAGAAGAGATACTGATCTCATACATTCTGTTCTTAAGTACAGAAGAACCAACAACGGTCTACTGGAAAAATACTGAGTTGGGTTATGAGCAGCATGGGTCAGTCAGGCTCATATTTCCTGAGACTGAATGACAGTAGAATTGCAAACACTGGTTTTCAGATTCTGTGGCACTCAGTGTTCAGAAACAAAATTTGTAAGCTAAATGAGAAATGTTATAAACCAATGATGATCCTGCTTTAATACACTTCTCTGATTCAGATGCTCACTTCAAACTTCACTAACTCACACAATACTAGCTATAATAATGTAAGTCCTAAAGTTCTATGAATATGGTACTGAAAATTTTTATGTGTTTTAAGCAGTATAAAAAGTATGATTTTAGACACAGTGATTTGAGATTCATTAAAACAATGCCCTGTAAACTGAAATTATTTTAGTGGTGATCTGGATCTTCAAAGAAGTTTGAGTAGCGTGTCTTCCTTCTTTCCTGAAGTGTATAGTAGGAGTTTTGTTTCTGACTGATGTTAGTACATGACTGACACTTCGTACAGGTTGTAGTATCAACACAGTAAAACTGAAAAATGCAGTGGCAAAGTAAATTACAAGAGGAAAGCAAGGTAAAGAAATGCAGATAATAGAAAGGGTATCCCTTCTGGCCCCCTTTGTTGTCTTCCATCTCTTTCTGAAAAGTACATTTGTCAGCTTACAGGGCATTTGGAACATTTTGGAAGAGTAACTGAAAGAAAAATAAGATGCAAAAAGTTTTCTGTACTTTACAGATTTTCCTTTGATTGGAAGGAGTGATGGTCACATAAGTTTGTGTATCTCAGAGTTGTAAGTCACCTTTTCAAAATCCCCAAAATCTTTTCATTCAGATTGCTGCTGTAATTTCTTGACCTGAGTAATGGGTGTCCTTAGAAGAAAAAATATAGGAACTTGCAATGTTATGTAGGTTTGCTAAAACTTGAGAGTAGAAATAAAACCTTTTACCAGAGCCTCAGGCTTGCATCTCAAGACTTCAGGAAAATAGTGCATAACTTCATAACTGAAGAGTGACAAGATACCCTACATCAGCTTTACAGGTGAAGAGTAAATAGGAACGTAGCATTGACTTTTTAAACTTTGCAGTAGTTTTTTTTCACCCTGATAATAGTAATGGTGAAGAGCTTAAAAAAATGTCCAAGTTGGGAGCACTGGGTGTGTTGTCTCATGCGTGGGCAGAAATCAGTATTTAACTATGGCTGGTCATTAAGATTTACTAAGCTATTACATTTATTTATTGCATGTTATTTTCTAGGTCACCTCAAATAATTTATAAATGTACTCATTTTTATAGTCCTTGATACAGTTGTCTTTTTCCATTTCACCATATTCTTTGTTCTGTTCAGGCTCTCTCTTTTTTAAGTTCTGTTCTGTTTAAAAGTGTACAGTATTTAGGAATATTTTGGGGGGGAAGTGGAGGGCGTGGAGTGGTGAATCTGCACACACTTCAGATCCTTTTTTTTTCAAGCCAAGAGACTGTTAGACAAGAGTCCAAGTCTACTTTCCCAGTCAAAAATGTGTGAAATCCCTCACATTCTGTATGCCGAAAGCTGTGCTGAGTATATCTGGGCTCTAGTAATGTGTCTCCAGGAGCTGACTGTCTGCACACTGGCCTATCATCTTGAAATAAGGATGGAATTAAGTGAAATTGGAAGCAATACTGTGGCTGTTCCAGTTAGTGTGAGGGAATATGAAAAATCTACCTGTTCCATTGCTCCCAAAGATGAAAAGTATGCTATGAAGATGATCAGAGGGCTGGAGCACCTCTCCTATGAAGACAGGTTGAGAGAGTTGGGGCTGTTCAGCCTGGAGAGGAGAAGGCCTTGGGAAGACCTTAGAGCAACCTTCCAGTACTTAAAGGGGGCCTGCAAGAGAGCTGAGAGAGACTTTTACAGAGGCATGTAGTGACAGGACAAGGAAGAATGGATTTAAACTGAAAAGAGGTTATGTTTAGATTAGATACTAAGAAGAAATTCTTTACTGTAAGGGTGGGGAGGCACTGGAACAAATTGTCCAGAGAAGTTGTGGATGCCCCATCCCTGGGAGTGTTCAAGGCCAGGTTGAACGGGACTTCGAGCAACCTGCACTAGTGGAAGGTGTCCCTGCCCATGGCAGAGGGTTTGGAACTAGATGACTTTAAGGTGCCTTCCAACCCAAACCATTCGATGATATGCGAGAATACCAGACATCCATAGCTAAAGGTTGCATGAAAAATAGTTGAGGGACGGAAGTGCAATTCTTGAGTTCTACCACTTATTGAAATGAGCTCATCAGTTTTGGCAGAGCTCACGTCAGAGACTAAACCAACAGATAGCCCCATTGTTTTGCAGATTTGACAGAAATATGTAGATGCCTTTTTTTTTTTTCTAACTAGCTGTCCCAACTGAAAAAATGAAAGCTACATTAAATAGTACATAAATGCAATATTGATATTTATTTCTACTCTTTTTATTTTTGCATTAAGTGTAAAGAATGTAAGTTTTCAAACCATCTCAAACAAGAAGAATCTTTCATTCACAGTAAAACACATTGCTGCATGCAGAAAATCTCTTGACAGCTGTGCTTGGAGATTTTTCTGGTTAAGAAAACATACTACATCATAATGTTCTGACAGGTTGTGTTGATATCAGCGACATTGGGGTGGAGTGGAAGTAGGGACTCTATTACTTTGTCTGTCACCTTTGGCTGATGCCTTACTGCAGGAACAGCTCAATGTTTCCACTTTGAGATTTACTGGGAAACTTAATAGAAAAAAAAAACAAGTGGCCTTTTTCCAGCTACCCCATAACATGGTAACTTTTCAAAGCCCTGAAATATTTCAATGTTTTTTTCCCCCACTGAGCTTTATTTACCAGTAGTGTCTTATGTCAGCTTTTTTAATCTGGCTGATTTGGAAACAAACTAAAATATTTTCATCTACAAGGCAGCAGTTAGAACTTGAGCCGGTGTGTCCCAGAGATGGTGCCTGTTCTTGGTTGAATAACCAGTCTGTAGCTGTAAGTTCTTTGGGCTGTAGAGAAGAGGTTTCCAAATATATTGTCTGTGGCGCTCACCCTGATCCTATTTTCTGTAGTATCTGATGGTTTTATGTTACCATTCAGAAAAATTCTAAGCCACAGTAGACTGAAGTGCAGAGATCTTCTAAACAAGGTGGGGTTTTCTCTTCACTTTTTTTTTTTAATCCAATGTAAAAAGCACTCTAATCTTTGTAAGATAGCTCTTAAATGAGATATTTAGGTCCCATAAAACTTCTGTTTCAGTCACATCAATACCAGATCAAAGTTGGATTGTGTGCATCTTTGCTACTACACTCCCTGATTTCATTGTGTCATTGACTTTTATCTGCAGCTGTGAAGATTAGAAACATTTTTATACTTTGGATTTTTGGGCAATCATTTGTATTAGAGGACTTCTGTGTGTCCCAGCCTCTTGCACCTTTGTGGTCAGCCAGGGGAAACTCATCTGATCTCTTTCCTTTGTGCTCTCCATTTGTCTCCTTATCTCTACTTTTAAAGTTTAATGACTTAGTGTAATTTTGCATATCTGGCAAAGATCTCAAAATAATGTGTTAATATAGCTAGTGAGGAAATTAATTTAATGGAGTCTTAATTTCCTTGTACTGGATAAACTTCAGTTACAGTATGACCTTTTGAAAAAGAGATTTTAATATAACTGAGGACATCCATCATGATGAACTGAAGATGGGGTTTCTTGTGTTTTTTGCTTTATTTTGTTGGGTTTTTTTCATAATATGAGTCACATTTTAATTGAGGAAGAATATCCTATTTTCACGGTTGTGCAACTGCTGATGACTGTACTGGTTGCTTATGTGTAAAAGTAAAATTAAAATTTTATTTATATATGTATGTGTGTTTAATGCTGTTTACAACTTGAAAATAAGGAAGACATTGAACTACCTAATAAGTGTATTTATATCTAACATTCATGCTAATAATATGGCAGTCTAATATGTCATTATTCATCTAGATACTCCAAAAAGTGGGCTAGCTTTTCTTTAATTTCAGGGGGTGGTGGTTTCTGAATATTGCTGCTGGAAATTTCAAGGGGAAAAAGAAAACCACCTTTTGTAATGGAACTTTAGTAGATTTGTCTTCCTGAATCTTAACCAGCATTAGTTTCTGGTGAGGATTTAGCAATAAATGTGCTTTTGTCTACTCTCAGCACAAATCCTGAGATTAGTTTTGCTGTGAATTATCTTTAGGTCTTAATTAAAAGCGAAGTTATTCATCTTGGTGAGAGTGCCCAGAGAGACAATGCCTCCATATCCCACCCTATTAAATTCTTATGTGTTAAGATATACTGCATGCAGTACTTTTAACTTAAAGCCTAATCTGTATATGTGCATTATTTTAAGTTAATAAACAATTACACTGTAGAAATAAGAGAACTGGAGAGTGTTGTGCTAAATACAGAGGAAAACAGATGAAGTATGAGAATGCTTTCTCATAGTGTTTTTTGTAATATCTTTAAACATGATATCATGCAATGAAACAGCTGCAGTGAGAAGTGTAATGAAGCTATTCATGAGCTAAAAAATTGGGTTGTTACAAGAAGCAATTTTACAAGCCTAAGTAGAACTGGACTGAAGTAATTCAAGGTCCTGTGGTGAAGTCCCGGAAGACTGCTGAAGCATGGCTCCTTACATATACATTAAGTACATAATGAAATAATTATCTTCTTATGATAGCAGTATAGCTACTGCCTGTTGTATTTTAGTAGCATTGCCTTATAGATGCTTTATGGTTATTTTCTGTCTTTCTCTTCCCCCCATCTTAGCGGAATCGGTCGAAATTGGCCATGGGCCTCTGGCGGAAGCAGCATTTTGGCAGAATTTGGGACTTTGCATCTGGAGTTTGTACATTTGAGCCACCTGTCTGGAAATCCTGTCTTTGCTGAAAAGGTTAGACTGCTCAGTCAGAATCATGTTGTAAGAGATAAATCACATATTGGGAGACTAATAGCAGTGGGGAGAGATTTGGATTTTCCTCAGTTGTAAGCACTGGTCGCATTTTCCCTAATCATCTGGGCATGATTTTGTATTAAAAAGTCAAAAATCCCTTCCAAAATTATTGTGATGCATCTTGTTGTATATGGTCCCATAAAACACATAATTTCTGTTTATGTTCTAAATTGCTATCACATTTAACAATCAGACTGTAGAGCTTTCTTGAGTTCTTCACCTGAATGAGGTGTAAACAAATACTGACATTATATTGGGGATGGTAATTGATGTCTAGAGAAAGCAAAGCACTGTGGTGATTTCAACAAGTTTATTCTTCAAAATGCTGTACAATATCACTGCTGTCAGCAAGGTCAGAAAGCACTTCCATTGCACCAACCTATAAGAAATACACTTTGAACTCTCTTTGGGGGAAGGAAAAAAAACACTTTATCCTTTGACAAAACAGTTTTTGTACATATAAATTCTTCCAAAATTTGATAACATTTTATCATACTTTTTATTTACATGAGCCATGGAAAGCAACTCCTCCTTCCCTTAATTCCCACCTAAACAAATTTTGCTTTGCTTTTTGGCATTTAAATAGCCTGCAAGTCCTGTTCTTTATCATTTATCTTCTTTTTTTTTCTCCCTAATTAAAACTTACACTTGTTTTGGTTTTGTATTCTTACTGCAGCTGCCCCATGTTAGCTAAAACTGGTATTATTGATTTAATAATCTAATTAATAACAAGATTCCAAATGTTCAGCAGTAGGTCTAAAAGCAATGGTCAACTCTAAAATTATTACTGCATAAGGACTGAATGGCTTTGCTACAGTACCATTGTCAGCATTGGAATAAATTTTGTGAAGCAAATTCCTAACAATTTTCAGGTATTTAGGGGTGAATTTAAAAAGAGTTTCTCTTAAAAAAATGTGGTCTGGTGGGGATAGATGGGGAGGGGGTGGCAGCACTGAGGAATAGCCAAAACTAAATTTACTACATAAGTTAATTATCTTTTGACATTTATGGTAATTTAATGTATAACATCTGTGCTACTAAGAGACAATGAAAGTGTATCTTAAAAATCCTAGCCTATGGTTCTGTTACAGAGTGGCATCGTGCTCTAGCTGCAAGATGCTGGAAATCTGTTTATGTAAGCTGTTCTTAAAACCCTGTAGAGATTGCAATTCCCAAGCCCTCTGAGGCAGACCATGCCAGGGCTGGTACCCTTGATAAAGAAGAAGAAACACTGGAATAAGCTTTGCATGAAAGTATTCGTAGAAGAACTCATTAATTGAGGTCTAGGACTCATTGCAGCCTGCATTTGGGCAATGAGTAGTGTCAAGATGCAGGAGGCAGTTTGTGTACCACAACAGAAATCCTTCTGCAGCTTGGTATAAGCTAACTTACCTTCTTTTTCAGTAGCTAATTCACTGGATCTCTAGGCATTCAGGGTGTTATAATGAAGCTGTCAATGCCTTTTTGTTACGATTTCTGGCCTGCAGTGCTCAGGATCCTCATTGTCCCAAGTCACTACATTTGCTTTTTCTGTGAATCTTAGAAGTGTAACTCATTTCATGTGCTCTGCCATGGATTGCACTGCTGGATGACTCCAGCTGCAGAGCATCTGGACTGTAATTGTTTCCTGGGGCATCTCATTTGTAGTGAGCTCCTTAGCAGTGCCAGCAGAGTGCTCAGGGCTGCCTGGGGTCCTGCTGGGCAAGCTGGTTGTATGAAACTCAGTTCCAGCAGTGCCCTCCTTTCCAGGCAAAACTTCTTTACAGTTCACTTCAACATCTGAACTAGGTGATAGGCTTAATGTGTAGTACCATTTCTTTTTTAGGTATTTGAGGAATATAATGCTGCCACAGCTGAACTTAATTAGGGCAAATAGCCTCAGTCACTTTCAGTGTCCTGGAGAGGAGTGAAATTGTGTGGCAAGTCCGGAACTTCGCTTCTGTTGTGTTGTCTCATTGCTGACACTTGACACAGAAACTCCAGAGATTTTGAATAAATCGTTTGCATGATGGTATCAGCTTTGAGAGTCTTTCTTAACAGTAAGATGATTGCATGGAGGCACTCAGGTATATGTATTGAATAAGACTGCATCTTTACACTTTAAGATTTTTGTACCAACACTGTTTTGTTTTATTTTGTGGGGAAAATGGATCAGTGCTCAGTGTTTTGTACGCTTCCAATAGGTAATGAATATTAGAAAAGTTCTAAATCGACTGGATAAACCAGAGGGACTTTACCCCAACTATCTGAACCCCAGCAGTGGCCAATGGGGCCAGCGTAAGTAGCTCAAGTCTTTGGTACTGTGACCTGTCTATCAGTGTGCTGACTGCAGTCAGTAACTTCCTTCCATCACTGTTACATGTTTTTTGTATATGTATAAAGAACTTCTATAATGTATAGAAACTCACATTATATTTGAGGTTTTATAAAATGTAAAAAGGTGCTACAAATGTAAAAATAATAATCCTACTTGCTGTATCTTAATGTACTTTTTTTGGTCTTTCACAATGGCTTGTGCAAGCAGGGAAATGTCTGAATATGTATGATTTTGGAAAGGAATTGGTAGACTACATAAGTCTCTTATTCAGAAATCTAAAGTGCCCTCTCAAGCAGCTGTTTAAGGAAACACTATCAGCTCATCTGAATCAAATTTTGTATTTTTAGAGTGATGTGGCTCCACTGGGAAAAAAAAAAAAAAAAGGAGTAAGGCAAGTCTTCCCAGGGAATACCAGCTGTGATTTCTGTTGATGTTTAATGCCAACAACTGAGGATGCAAACTAAACAGAACTGTGTCATGACATTGATTCCCTTGGAACCATTACTGAAAACACCAAAATTAGAAGGGAAAGAGTATACAATGTTACAGTATTTGAACTCCCTAGCCCCTTCCTGATGACAGTCTTCATGTTGTACATTGCTTTCTCCAACCTTCATAACATGTCCAAAACCTTCAGTGTGCAGGATCATGCTTTTTCCACCTTTCCTACTTAGGTTCAGTCTACCACCATCGCATTCACGCAACTCAGTGTCCTTCTAGTTTTTCTTCCTTACATAACTGAATGAAAACAAGGAAGATATGCTGTCATGGTCTGGAAAGATACAGGCAGAGTAAACTGGTCCAGTAGATTATCAGTGTATGAGCTGGTTACACAATACAACAGAGAGAAAGGACTGGAGAGGTTTTTGAATATAATAGTTTGTTTAGCATGTGCCTAAGGTGGAAGTGAGGTTCTGCATTCCTTATGGGACTGGCCACAGTTTGGATAGATAAAATAATTTTAACAAAGACAAGTGTCTGCTCTCTAGCATGCCTTAGACAAATTCAGCCATCATCAGCTTCACACAAACAATGGATCCCCTACCCTCTCCCCACCAGGCAGAAGGAGGGAACTGGAAACAAGTTTCTGCTTGGGGTGGCAGGTGCATCCCTTCCCAACATACTGCACCTTCCCAGGTGCCCTTATACAATAGTTGTGAGGCCCTGGAATCTGAAGACCAGGGAAATAAGAATGTTGACACAAGCCCATCTGGGTTGGAGGGATTGCCTGGGGCTGGGCAGCCTGCCACTGCATCATGACCTCCTCGATTAAGAAAATAACCATAAGATTAGTAGTCATTGGTGATTCCCTTTGGAGAAGATTGGAGGGCCCAATATGCTGACTGGACCCAACCCATAGGGAGATGTGGTACCTCCTTGGGGTCCAGGTAAGGGACATCACCAAGAAACTTCCCAATCTGGTATGGCCCACTTGGAACCTGCTACTGGTTTTCCAGGTGGGCAGTGACAAAGTCACAGCAAGGAGGCTGAGGGCAATCAAGAGGGATCTCAAGGCCTTGAAACAACTGGCGAAGGGCTCTGGAGCACAAGTTCTGTTCTCTTCTGTCCTCCCAGATACAGGGAATGATGGGGCAAAAAACAGGTGAATACCTGGCTTTAAGACTGGTGTTGCCAGCAGAATTTTGGAGGTTTTGATCATGGGTCATATGACACCAAGCCTCCTGGCAAAAAATGGGGTATAGCTGTCTCAAGGGGGAAAAAAATATCTTAGCTCAGGAGTTACAGGGCTTGTTGAGAGAGCTTTAAACTGATTCGAAGGGGGAAGGAGAGTAGCCAGGCTTGACAGAGATAAGGTGCGGGAAGGCGAGAACTACAGCAATCACCCAAGCAGCAAAAGGAGGCTTAAGAGGGGATACATCCAGCAAGTACAAGCAGCTAAAGCTGTAATAACAAGACAGGACAATGGGATATCCCCTTTGCACCCCTACTGGGATATTGACGCAATCAAATGCTTTTTATAAAGTTGCCTGTACACCATTGCATGCAGCATGGGGAACAAAGAGCAGGAACTGGAGATCTGTGTGCAGTTACAGGGCTTTGACCTCATTGCGATTACAGAGACATGATGGGATAGTCTGCATGACTGGAGTGCTGTTGTGAAGGCAACATGCTGTTTAGGAAAGACAGACCAGGAAGAGGTGGTAGTGGAGTTGCCCTCTATGTGAGGCAACACTTGGAATGCATCAAGCTTTGTCCAGGGGTGGATGATGAGTGAGTCAAGAGCTTATGGGTTAGGATAAAAAGGCAGACTAGTAGGGGTGACACTGTTGTGGATGTTTGCTAATGCCATCTGATCAGGAGGAAGTGGATGAGGCCTTCTACAAGCTCTTCAAAGCACCTTGAAAGTCACAAGCAATGGTTCTTGTGGGGGGCTTTTAACCACCCTGACATTTGTTGGAGAGGCAACACAGTGAAGTACAAACAGTCCGGAGGTTCCTGAAAAGCACTGATGACAACTTGACACAGGTAGTAGAGGATCCTACAAGGAATGGTGTGCTGGGTGACCTCATACTGACATACTGGGAAGACCTTGTTAGAGATGTGAAGGTTGGGGGTAGCCTCAGCTCTAGTGACCATGAGACTGTGGTCATGTATGGTCAGTATGGGGTGAGGAGGAAACAGGAGGGCAGTAAGATTGTAACCATGGATTTCAGGAGAACTAACTTTAGCCTCTTTAGGGATCTTCATGGAAGAATCCCATGGGAACAGGTCCTGCCAGGAAGAGGGATTCAAGAGACCTGGTTGATATTCAAGGATCGCTTCCTCCAGGCTCTAGAATGATGCATCCTGATGAGCAAGAAATTGGGCAAAGGGGGCAGGAGACTTGCATGGATGAGCAAAGAACTCCCGTCATTGCTCAAGCATAAGCAGGAAATACACAGGAGATTGGAAGCAGGGTCAGGCCACTTGGAATGAATATAGGGAGTTGTCAGAGTAAGTGAAAACGAGACAAGGAAGGCCACAACTAGGCAAATGTTACATCCATACGTCCACAGGCCTTGATGGGATGCATCCACGAGTGTTGAGAGAGCTGGCAAATACCATAGCGAGGCCACTCAGGATCATCTTTGAAGGTCATGGAGTTCAGGAGAGGTGCCTGAGGACTGGAAGAAAGCTAATGTCACCCCAGTCTTCAAAAAGGGCAAGAAGGAGGACCCAAGGAACTACTGGCCAGTCAGCCTCAACTCAGTCCCTGGAAAGGTGATGGAGCACCTCATTTCGGAGGCCATCACCACCCACAGGGATAACAAGAAAGTGATCAGGAGTTGTCAGCATGGATTCACTAGAGGTAAATCATGCTTGACCAACCTGATTGCCTTCTATGATGAAACAACTACCTGGATGGATGAGGGGAGAGCAGTGGTTATTGACTACTTCAAATTCATTAAGACTTTTGACACTGTCTCTCACAGCATTCTCATAGGCAAACTCAGGAAGTGTGGACTGGATGAGTGGACAGTGAGGTGGATTGAGAACTGGCTGAACAACAGATCCCAGAGGGTTGTAATCAGTGGCACAGTGTCTACTTGGAGGCCTGTCACTACTGGTGTCCCCCAAGGTTCACTGTTGGGCCCAGTATTGTTTGAATGAAGGGGCAGATGCCTCCTCAGCAAGTTCACTGATGACACGAAGCTGGGAGGAGTGGCTGATCCCCCAGAGTGCTGTGCAACCCTTCAGCAGGACTTTGACAGGCTGCAGAGATAGGCAGGAAACAACTGCACCTGTGAGCCAGGTCCAGTTAATTCCTTCCTTGGCTTCTGTTAGCCACAGAAACTCAGCTTTTTTGTGAGATGCATAAGAGCAGATCTTTCTAGTGGCTGAGGCAGTTAGTGGCTCTGTCTTACATATTTTAAAGCAGTCAAAACACTTACTCTGCCTTACAACCTTTGCCATTTTCGTATTTTTAATACAACTGCATCATACAGTCCTCATTCACATGAAATGCCAGTTTTTGTTGGTGTGCACAGAAAAATTGATAACTTATACCAGCTTTGCTTTCCAGTAGTACTTAGTATTGACAAATAATTAGCTTCCTGTGCAGGCAAATGATGAACACAGATGTTGATGCAGGTCTATCCCTAGCATTCTAAAGCAGCAAAAGCATATTCAATCTTGTTGCATCTCTTCCACGTCAGTTGCCTTCATTTGCAGACACTGATTGACTGATTTTTTCCCTGGAGAAGATGATGTTTTATTTGAGATTGCTTTTCTATGCTGTTTGCAGTTGATTACAACAGAAGGAAAAACCCCAAACAACCAAGACCCTTAATTGGTATAAGACAGAAGTGTTTTCTCTCAGACATCAAGTGGGGAGGGAAGGATGGTTTCTGAACATTTCTTCTCCAGCAGTGCCATAACTGTGAAAGCCGCTGCTGGATCTCTGCCATTGTTCCTGTAAATTCGTTTAGCCCTTGTTATTTTGACAGTAAACTGACAGTGATTTGCTGCAGCATGCTTCAATTGGATTTGTCTACTGCAATAATGTATATAATAACAGGGCTTATTATTGATGAAACTGTGCTTGTGCTATTTAGTTTGCAAATGTCAGAGGTTTCTATGGTAATTTATTTAGGAAACCGTAAAGGTCATTTAAATGCTGCTGTTCAAAGATCAGCCTTTGACCATAGGAAATATTCCCATTGTTTTAAGAAGCCTCTGCCTCTTTTCCTTTTGGATCATGAACATTTAATTAAAAAAATGGTGTGGTCTTTCCAGAAGTTTAATATATCTCATTCAAAAGAGGAGGGAAGGGGAAAAAAAGCTATTTTAAACCCAGGTTTGATGGTACAATGTGTTTGGGACAGGATACATTCATAAAACTACATTATTTTTCACATGTCACAGGCTAGTGGAGGAAAAAGACACTGTTAGTAAAGTTTGAATAGAAAAATATATGTCTTCCACATTTGCATGTCTTTGCAACCTATCTGGAAGGTGAAAGGAGGCTTTCAATGAAAAGAAGATACAATGGAGTTTAAAAATAAGTTCTCTGTGTTCTTTTGAATTCCACCAGTAGGTGCATAACTTAGAAGCTAAGATCAGAATTAGGTGTTAGGAAGTGTGAGCTCAGTACCACTAACCCTTCTGCATCTGACTTTATGAGCCTGGATTATCCCATGCAGGTTTTTGTTGTTGCTTTTCTCATGCCCATAATTTTGTAATATGACTCATGGACTTGCTGTGTGACCTGTGTAACCACATCTCCATGTTGGATGTCTTGGGTGGAATTGGTGGATCCCTTCCTTCTGTACAATTGACAGTTACAAATGAGTAGTTCTGGTAAAGGATTTTGAAATCCTTTCACTGAAGACTCAATAAATGTCAAATTCCTTAATTTTACCAGGCAGCACCAAATCTTAAAATAAAACCTCTAGCTAGTGTTCTTAGTTTACTGGAACTTAGAAAAACACTTTATATATATATATATATATATATATGTAGATGTAGTATTTCTTGTACTAAGGGGGATCTATGCTGAAATCATGGTAGTCCATTAAAATGTTGCCAATAACCTTTTAGGGTCCTGCACAGCAAGTGCATGCAACCTTGTACCAGCCACTGAGAGCATCACTAGCTTTCCCATCACTGGTGCAACCAATGCTGAATGTCTGACTTGTGTGGTGTTAGTGTTTACAGAGTCATGTTCTAAATTGCGCATTTGAGTAATCACAGCACCTGTAGTAGCAGATCATTTCCCATAGGAAGCATAGGGCAGAATAAAGCAGTGTCACAGCAATAATCCTCTGTTAGGTGTGGATAAGAATATTTTTTCCTTCCAGAATCACTGCTGAATTGTGAGAGCAGTCAGATGTTCAAAAATGTTGTATTATTTTTAAATATATGGCTCAGCATTTTGAAATACCACTAAGTAACCTGAAATTCAATTCTGCAGGAAGGAGCTAAAAGCCTTTTTTATGAAGTGACTTAAATGGAAAGTTAGTGAGTAAAAGAGCAAATAAAAACAATGCCTGCACATTAAGAAGGGAAAGCCTTTATCAAATTAGAGAGCACTTTCAACTTTTTTTTGCTGTTTAGAATAGAAAAGGACTTAGTTTAACATGGTTTTGTATGGGATAGACTACATGAATTAGAATTAACACAAAGAAATTCTTTTTTCTTTGCCATGAACTCCTGAGGCATGTTGTGGGTATTAAATAACTAGGGTGCTTTAGCTGGATTAAAAATTTATCAGTTAAAGAATTAATTCTCTGTATACACCAGAAAAGTTTTTCCTGAGGTTCCAGGCTTATGTTTATTGAAGATATTGTCGAAAGAGATCATTAAATACACTGTTTCAAACTGTAATTGTATTTTATTGCCCAGTCTGAAGATGAAATTGCTGTTCAATCTCTTTCCTCCCTAATAAGATCATGTCTCCATTGGAGGGCTTGGAGATAGCTTTTATGAATATCTGCTCAAGGCATGGCTGATGTCAGACAAGACAGATGAAGACGGCAAGAAAATGTATTATGATGCTGTTCAGGTAAATAAAATATTTAAATCTTCCTTTCCATAGTAATCTAATCTGTTACAATCCTAAAGAGACAGGCTCTGAGGACAATGTGAGAGATGTATGTATTTGCCACCACGGGAGGGTTTTTTAAAGAATTAGTTTCTGTTTTAAGAAGACTTCTTCAAATAGAAATGCTAGAGAAATTCAGTTACTGTGGGAAAGGGGAGAATCTTGAAGTATAACTATTTTTTTTCAACTGCAGTATAGTCAGTTGTGTTTGGAGGAAAAAAATGTAAAATAAGCAACAAAAATGCATCTATAGACGTTCTCAGATACACAATTGTTTTCCCTCAGTATTCTCTAAATATGTATTACTCTTGTCCTTTTCTCTTATATCCAGAAGGGAATTCCTCTTTTTTCTTTCAGTCTCATATTTCAGCCATCAAAAGTGTTTTGATTGTGGTCCAGACATGGATCAATGTATTATGGTTCATAATTATAAATGAAAATAGGGAGTTTGTTGCACAATGACTTTTTGGTACAAGAGCATATATTAGCCAGCTTCTGTGAAACAGCCAAATTGGGCACGAGGGAAAGTTTTCAAAAATCAGAATTGTTCATACTTACATTTCTATGTGGTATTTTATTTATGGTCCTGCTGGGCTGCAGTTTGCTTTGTTATTGATGGTGTTTCCTTAATATGCTGTTTTGGGAGAAATAATGGGCTTGTGACACCAGATTGAGACTTGAGAAGTATTAAGTTTAAATTCATATTTACAGGCTTTCCTTTCAGTCTTGGGCAAATGACCTATTTTCTCGGTTCTTTGCTTTCACATATATATATAAAAGAGGATAATATTACTTCTTTTTTTCCTTGTCCTTTCATCTGTTTTGACTGGAAGCTGTCTAGGGCCAAGACTTTTATCTCTTATTAACTGTATGTATGTACAGTGCCTCTATAGACAAGGCTTCAAGATGCTAAGCAATATCTGCTTATTCTTTCATATGTCTGAAAATGTGCTGTCCCTAGGGAAGTCATAAGTCTCTTTTTACTTCTCATTCACAAAAAGTGGTGCCATTAAAAAATATAACTCTGGCTTATTGCAGCTATCTTTTTTTTTTTCATTCGAAAGTCATATTGGATGATTTGAGAGAGGGTGAGATCTTTGGTGATAGTAAATTTGATGACCAAGTATTCCCCCCTGCTACAAAAATCTTGCCTTTAATTTCATAAGTGCAGATTTGGATGCAGTCGGCCTCATTTTCACTCCTAACACAGTTTCAGCTTCAGAGCAAAAGGTGGATTTTAAATTAGGTTTGAGTGCATTTGAGGCTATAACATAAGAACAGTGCTACTGTAATAGCTCAACCATTGGTTGGCAGCCAAACAGAGGGAACAAAGTGTCTGATAATACGATATCAATTCCTCTTACTGTGGAAGGCGTTTTGAAGAACCTCAAAGCTGATTCTAGCCTTCTGCTTCCATTGGTTTAATAACATCAGGTTTTTCTTCAAAATACATTCTCACACAGGGTGAGTGCTAGTGCAGTAAAAAAAAATGTTCTTTTGTTTGTACAGCTATTCTGGAAACCACTGCAGGTAGACTGTTACAAATGTGGTGTGACTATCAGCTTTGTTGGCAGGACCCTGATTGCGCTGCCTCCTGTCCTGCAGGGAAGCAGCAGGGGCACATTGACCCTAGCTGACAACAGTCTGAGAGAGCCCCATACCTCGGTGGCCACTGTGGGGCTGCTTCTGCTAAGGCAGAACTTCACCTTCCCCTGTTGTGAGCACATCTGGAGTGAGGTACATCAGGAAGTCTCTCTTGCCTTACGCTACACAAGTGTGTGTGCATCCCATGCCAGCTGCAGGGTGGCAGCATACCTGTATCTCTCCTGAGCCAGCCTGAGCTGCCCAGCAGGTTAAGAGCTGCCTGTTGTTGTTGTCTGGTCATCACAGAAGTGGGCCAGGAGTCCTCAAAGTCTGTCTTTGTGGGGTGCAGTGGCATGGCTTTCCTTAAACTCACACCTTAGTTATACCAGGATAGCAACTTAGCTATACCAGGATAACAACCTTCTTGGG
Organism: Acropternis orthonyx; assembly: GCA_035583155.1. Classification (NCBI taxonomy): domain Eukaryota; kingdom Metazoa; phylum Chordata; class Aves; order Passeriformes; family Rhinocryptidae; genus Acropternis; species Acropternis orthonyx. Next base: position 65,642,176 of record JAWWEU010000111.1, read on the forward strand.
TACAGAAGTTGTCACAGGCATCTTGAGGTCCCAGCAGGGAGCAAAAATAGTGATGGCCACCATGCTATGGGACTATTCTCCCTGCTTGGGTTTGAGCTGGAGGAGCAGAATTGGCTGGTCAGCAGCATCACCAAATGTGACAATATCAGTGACAGCGTCCGAGCTCTACTGTATACGACTATATTTAAAATACCTATTTTATTAATACTTTTTTAGTACTAGCTCTTAACCAGTCCAAGCATCATGTCTGATGAGAGTATTAGTGTTTGAGAGGGCCAGGTGATCACTATAAAGATGTGCTGGATTTTCTTATGCTGCTGGCTGAATGCCATTTGCAGTATTTTCTGAGCAATGGCATTCCTGTTGTCTGTTTTCTGTACTGAGGTACACCTGTACCAAAGCTGGAAGTGTACGTGCAGCATTAGGAGTTGCAGCTTGATGTTGTAACGTGGCTTGCTCAGAAAGCAAAGGCAAAGTTTCAGTTTCACAGAACCTGCAGAATGTTGGTGCCCCACTGAGATGCCAGGTTCTTCCACAGAGCAACGAGCCTGATATGAAATCCATCCTGATACTGGCTTTATTGCTATTGATCCATTACTTCACCTAAATTAAAGCTAATTTAAGAGTCTGCACAATCTGCAGTCTTTCTTTAAGACATCCTACACAGTTTGGGCATTCTGAGTCTGCTTCGTATTTTCTTAGATAAATTTCCCCCGATGCTTTCAGAATCTTTTTAAGACTATGCCAGGGGGAATGGCATGATTATTCCTAGCCATTCAGTCCAGCACATACCCACCAAATTCTGAAAGAATGATGTGGAGGTTTGATGCCTAATTCAATATCACCTGCTATCCAGAAACCACAAATGAAAATATATGGTGAGTTATATAGTTCACTGTGAAAAGCTGAAATCTATTTAGATAAAGCTTTGGGGTTATTTTTCAGATTGTTCTGTAAATCATATTAAAAAAAAAAAAAACAGTTCTTCCTATTAGATTTTTTGTATCACCTATAGATTGTATAATGGCTTAAGTTAAAAGCAGTAACTAAGATGTCAAACTAGATTTAAAAACTTCTGCTTGCCATGAATAAGATGCATATTTGGCTGAAACCCTTTAAAGAAGAATTTATTTCTAATGGGAAGAGGAACAGAGAGAGTCTTGTTTTGAATACCAGAGCATAATATGAATATATAAGGCCATCAGAGGGATTCATCAACTCTAGAATTCACACAAAAAGGCAAGTGAATGTATTTTAATGTTAGTTATTTTTTCTCTTTTGAAAAGCAATACATATAATGTCCTGTTTCACATAATATATGAAGCAAGAGATCTTAAACTGGTTTCAATGGATAATGTACAACATTTAGTTACAGAACAAATGTGTATTCAGCTTTCAGCCATATTTTTGGGGATATAGCTACCAATAGAATAATCTATCAGTCTTTGCAAGTATCCAGGACCAGAATCATCCTACTCCTCTCAGTTACCAAGCTGATCTCTGAGACACAATTGAGTAGGTTTAATAAGAGAATATGAAAATTTAGAGCAAATATGGACAATGTTGGTTGACTTATATCTAGTCTAGCAACAGCAGTGTCACAAGCAACTCTCACAAATCCTCCTCTCTTGAATGTGTCAGCCCTCACTTTCTAAGCTGAAGGGTTAATTTCCCACTACTCCTGTAAATAGGTTGTCTCACACTTGATGTCTGAACTGGCAGGTATCTTTTCCCAGTTTTCCCCTCACATCTATTTATGGCCATTGCTGAAATCTTTCTGTATCTCATATATTTATTCTCTCTCTCTCTCTCTCTCTCTCTCTCTCATGTTGCCTTCATCCCCTTCTCCCTGTATTTCTAGAGAAGTGGCATATCTAAAGGCTGTAAAGAGAATGGTATCTCATCCTAGAAGAACTTCACAGGAAAAGGGAGGATCCCTCACCAGCACTTCCCAAGCAGCTCAGTTCAGTGCAGCCCATAGGGTGTCAGTGAGATAAAGCAAGGGAGAGAACAAACTGTTGTTAGCAAACTGAACACATGAATTGGCAGATAGGCCGTTCTCATCTCTAGAGTTTCACAAGGGTCTGTTTAACTGTGGTGGCAGTTTGGTGGCTGGTCTGTGCTGATTGCAGTTTCCCTTTAGTTGCTTGATGTGGTTTGCTTTGTGATTCCAGTGATCTTAAAAACTACATAACTGATGTGGACAGTGACAGAACTGCAGCAACTCAATTATAATAGTTTGTCATACTGAGTAAAGCAAAAAGTATATTAATGAATTTAACATTCAGTACTCTAACATTCCTTGGCATTGAGCAAAATACATAAACAGGGCAAGCAGGGTGATGCAATAGGAGCCCATCTTAGAATGAAGCAGTTGGTAGAGGGGACCTAGCATTCCCAGGGCATACTTTGTTTTGGGGGGTTTTTGGTGTAGCAGTAGGAGGGCACTGTCTGTAACTTAAATGTGTTAAAATTAATAAACAGACAGTTTATTTACATATTTTGTCACCAGTTGTGTTTAAAATAATTATCATCCACATGCACTGGTGTTTTGTGCATAGCGATAGTGTAGCTGTATTATATAGGAACACAAGATTCATTACACTTAGCAGATGAGAATGTCCAGAGGACTCACTGTTCCTTGTTATTCTCCTCACTATATTTCCCCTCTTAACAAGAGTTTTGAGGCTCTCTGCAACTGCTTACAGAAAGCATCAAGACTAAAGACAGGCTTCTGCCTGTTAAATTGTTAATAGTTCACTTATAATTGCATAATGTCTTATGTTAGGAAATAGAAGGTATTTATTGAAATTTTTGCTTATTTATGGACTGTCAGGAGAAGCAGCAAGCTCTAATGTTGTTAGAAGGTGTTCATAAAGATTTTAACTAGAAAAGTCCAGAGAGAACTTGGCAGATTTTTGCTCATGTCTTTGCTCTTGTGATCAGAGCAGCCGTGTCCTTGCTGCTCATGCTGTTTTCCCTTCCTTTTCTGTTGACAAAAAAATATTTCTCCTATCTGAAGCAATAGGTATTTATTCTAGAATATTCAGAAAATGCATAATGAATATTCAGAAAATGAGAGTGACTTGATTTGATTCTGGCCAAACCATTAATACTGTTTTAAACATATGAATAAATTTAGACTTCTGGTAAAAGACAGCATTACGTACATTTACTGCTGGAGCAGTGGTGCTCTTAGAGACACTAATAGATCTGATAGAGGGGAAAAATAATGTTTTTCAGACAAAAGTAAATTGTCAGCTTTCCCCTAGAACTTAATCATCATTTTAGTGGTCAGATGAATAGGTATCACAGTAGTTAAATGGTTGCCAATGTTTCCATTTTAAAAATGTAGGCATCTCCATTACAAGCACTCATATTTCATTGCAGTTGTAAGCTTTTCTGCATAACATGTCTTTAGTCCAAAGGCAGTAAATGCTTTAGTGCTTTCAAAATGTTTCTTACATACTGTGTTTCAACAAATGAAAATTCTTCTGTGTTCAGATTTCAGTTTTGATTTTTAAAGCTCAGTTTCGGAATCAGTGAGAATTTAAGATGCCACTTCGCTTTGGCAGAAGTATTTAACTTGTTTGTAACAAGGGCTTAAACTTCCTATTCCAGCTATAAACTTTTCATAATAAACTTGTTGGAATTTTGGATAAAGGATAAATTTGATTTATTACACAGGCTGATGAAGAAAAGGGTCTGTTGCGTTAGATCAACTCGACAGAGTAAGGGAAGTAACAAAGTCAAGAAAAGAGACAATTAACTTAGAAACCCACTGCATGAAAACCCACAATAATCCTGACCTGCCTGCTATGTGCTGTTTCAAAGCAATAAAATGTATTGGTGCAAGCTGTAAATATAAAAATAAACAAGTAAGCAATTAACATTATACATCTTTGAATTATTGTACATATCATGTGGTAGAATTCTCTTTCATCCTCACTGCTGCTTCAAATCATGAAAATACTGTTCATGAAAAGTCCTAGGGGAAGAAAAATATATTTAAAAATTGAACTGAGATAATTTATAGTGCTTTGTTATGAAGATGCCTGCAGAGTTGCAATTGTCCCCAAACCAAACATTATAAACCCTTGAAACTTAGAACTAGAATGATATTTTTGAAGTTTCAAATTTCTTAAGGTATGGAAATATGTAACTATCTTGCAGTGCAGTTTTATCTCCAGCTATAGTGACATCTTGAGGTGGGAAATGAAACATCTGTTTTTTGTTAAAATTGAAATTCATTAATCATAATTTAGAAGTTACTATAAAGGGAGAGGTAAAATACCTAAGTGCTAGAGGTAGTAGAACTGCAGGATTACACAGCAATTTGAGGTTTGTAATTTGTTATCTCTGCTCCTTTAGCACAGTTAATGTTTTTGTGACACATGTTTATTTTGAATTGAGCAGCCTTGAGGTGCAGATCATTTTTGCTGAGAAGCCTCCATCTGTGCTCTGTAGGCATCTCTGTTACTGTTTTTATTACCTGTCAGTGTAATCCACCAAGAGAATACCTGTGAAAATAAGCTTGTTGATTGGGGTTTTTTAACTCATTTGAACAGTGAGATGATTCAGTTCTGCATCTGCTGTGTTTCCCTATAAACAATACAGTTTTGTTCTAAACAACTCAAAGGGTAAATGAAGGACTTCCCAATCACAAAATCAAATCAGGGATGGAGTAAGGGGGTGGTGAAGACATCATTTAAGCTGTGTGAAAAGCTTAAAGGAGTGAAGAACTGAATGAAAGAAAATGGGTACTTATTAGGAGGGTCCAGTTCTGCTTAATTGTGCAAGGGTGAGAACTGGCAGTATAATATATGGGTTAAGGAAGAGGCTGATAAGCAAAGAACACAAAACATACTGCCTTAACAAAGAAGGCAGGAGGGGAAGGAAATGAGGTTAGGAAAAGATGAAGAGTTTCTCTTTTGTGCTGTCAATAACAGAGATTACACAAACGTGCAATTTGCAATCCTGTAGTTAAAACAATTCCTAATGTCTCATTCACTGTGAGCGATCGGCAAGGGCATAATTTTAACACACAAACTCTAGAGAAAAATGTCAGTAGTAATACAAGGAGTCACAATTTAAACTGTAAAAGGGACTGTTAGTGTTTCTAATTGAGTGTTCAAGCATTTATACAGTTGTTATATCGAAGGAATAATTTCCTACAAGATGGAGAAAAAGTCATCTGGCTAAAGGCTTTGCTGCAGTAAGGTCTGTAAGCAGAGCCTTATATAAAAGCTCAAAAATTGCCAGGAACTGTATCAGCTGTAAAAGTTAGTCTGGCTCTAAGAGTTTGTGGGTACATGACAAACTCTATGCCATAATGCCATATCAGCTTTACATGTAGTAAATTTATTTCTTTAAATATCTGGAAAATGTTTATTTACTTTTAGTTTCTCTTTTTTCCTCTTCCTTTTTGTCCATACAGTCTCAAGTGAAGTTGTCTCTATTTTATTTTTTTTGTTTGATATTTGGTTTATTTGGTCTCTTCCAGGTAGCATCTGCTATTGCTCCCTTTGGCAACGTACACTTGTAGCCACCTTTTCTCTTTCCAGACTTTTACATTGCACAGTCTTACCTTGATACATTCTGGAATGAAATTTCCATTTACTTAAAAGAATAATTGTACCAGCTCCAAACAATTATCCTTCAGTAATGTGTTCTCAGCTAATCAAACACCATACTCTTCTAGCTTTTTTGATTATATTTCAGATACTGTATGTTGATTTATATGGAGAATATTCATTACAATGAGAAGAAATAATTTCTATAGTTATAAATATCATAAAGTCATAGAATGTTTTGAGTTGGAATGGACCTTAAAGATCAGCTAGTTCCAACCCCTCTGCCATTGGCAAGGACACCTTGCACTAGACCTGGTTCCTCAGAGCTCCATCCAACCTGCCCTTGAACACCCCCAGGGATGGGGCATCCACAGCTTCTCTAAGCAACCAGTTCCAGTGCCTCGCCACCCTCACAGGAAAGAAAGTTTTTCCTAGCATCTAATCTAAACCTACTCTCTTTCAGTTTGAATCCATTCCCCCTTGTCCTATCACTACATGCTCTTGTGAATAGTCTCTCTTCATATTTCTTGTAGGCTCCCTTCAGGTACTGGAAGGCCACAATTAGGTCACCCTGAAGCCTTCTCTTTTCCAGGCCAAACAAACCAAATTCTCTCAGCCCTTCCTCATAGGAGGGGTGCTCCATCCCACCACCTGATTTGCAAACAGTGCAAGAAGGAATTCTTTGTAGGTGGGGAGCAACTTGTAATAGAGCTTCAATTCAAATAAATGTGTCCCTTTAAATGAGTCCATAATTATATCAAAACAAAAGTGATTTTAAGTATGAAATGCAGAATTAATTTTATGAGACAGAGCTTTTCACTTGGGTGGATCTTTCTCACTATACTACCTATTCTCCTTGTATAATAACCTGCTTTACTCATTTTATTTTCCTGCCAGAACTGGACCCACAGCACTGGAGATGGCTAGTAGCATTGCCCTAAGGGAATGTAACACTGCCTTTCCATCCTGCTGTTAAACTTCAGATTTCCTATCTAGGTAAAAATGACTAGTGACCTGGCATGCCATTAATAGAGACTTATACATTGGTATATGGATTATCTAGCACTCAGGGACCTATGACTGTACAAAGTATGAAAAGGCAATCTGAGAGTATGTAATATGTCAAATAACTACCTCATAAAAATAGCTTTAAATAAGATGGTTACATAATAAAATAAATTTTAATAGACGTATGTACTAGTTCGTAATAGGACCCATTTATAAAACCAGGATGATTTGATTTATGAAACATGAATACTTAAATTGGAAATATATTTTTATTTTGTGACATTCTTAGCATCAATCAACATCATTTTTTTAGTTTCTAAACACTCATTTGTTAGAATAATTTTCAAGTGTCCCAAGTGGAAGTTGTCTTTTTTTCAGCCTGAACTTTAATCTTGATCCAAAAGAGGGGAAAAAACTCACAAGGACTAATTGGTATCACAAAATCCATTTTCATACTACAAGAATCAACTCTGATCTAGTAGTTCAAAAGTGCATCCCTGCTGTTATTTCTGTCAGGTACAGTAATACTTCATTCTGTCCCGCAGCAGTTATTTTCTTTATAAAAAATGCAATATAGGTAAATTTAGTCATCAGTCTTACTTTTGTACTTGTTTGTTTTTTAAGTAAATTCTGACCCAACATCTAACTGACCAGTAGAGTTATCACCTGTTGTCAGAATTGGTTTTTTGGTGAAATGGGAGATACTATGCTGGAAAATTTAATAAAATATAATTAAAGTTTTTCCTTTCTGAACTTGATTTTAGATAGCTTATTTTTTAGAATGCCTGAGTAGTCTGAAAAATATTTCTCAAAAAATTGTGTGTTTTCTCACCTTTCCCTGATCACCTCTAATTCCTCTTTTTATTGGTAAAATTCTGCAGGATTTGTTCAGAGCACAGGAATCTTCGTTATTTACTGCTGCTTAAAATTTAATTATGATTTCTAGTAGGTACCTAGTGCTAAAAAACATACAATCAAGGAGGAAACAAAGGGATGGAGGAGTTTTCTGAGCTAGTAGTGACTCCATATCCAGACAGAAAACATCTCTACTCACTGCTGTGCATTAATACTAGTGGAAAACAAAGTGAAGTTTTCAATGTGACATTCTTGGCAGAAAAAAATAGTATGTAAAAATTGTACAATTATTCTGCTGATGCTTTTATTTTAGAGAAGATTTTTTATGCTTACAGAAACAACCTTTACAAATGTTTTAATGAGCAGAAGTTAAGTACGATCATTACTTTCTCTTTATAATGCTTTTAAAAAATCCTGTCTTTTTTGTTAATAGTTGTCTGTACTGATATTTTATTAGTGTTTTTTTTCTGTTGTATAAGGCATGTTGAATACTGTTTCTGGATCTTATGATTTCAATAGAACAATCAGAGCACTACTGGATAACTGAATATATGATAGTATTGTTTATCTCTTCTCTATTACCCTTTAAAGAGTAATAGATTACTTTCTTTGTGAGCTTCTAATTAATGTGCTCTTCTGCATCTCCTCTATTGTTTTAATTCTGTTCCTCCCATGAAAGAAGGTTGTTTTCCTGGATTTTGTAAGCAGTGGCCATACATTGCTAGCATCACCAACTTCTAATTCTCTCTAGATTTGTATATTTTTATTCTGCATAGATTTTTTTTCCCAGAAATCTCAGTGAGACTTTACTCTTGATTGAAAAGTGGAGGATTTCAGCCTGGGAGTGGAAACTCATAAGGACCTTGGGAATGCCATCTAGATTCACTCAGTCAAGTGTTTTGAATACGAGTTAGGTCTGCATATAGTTTAAGTGGAAATATATCAATAACCACATCCTTTAATGCAGAATTAAAATGGGAAAGAGAGATGCTCAAGTGATGGCTAATCACCATTAAACATGAAATTACCTGAAACTGATCAAAGTAGAAAGAGAAAGAAATAAAATAGTTTGAAACTTGAATTGCATTTTGTAGATATTTCCAAAATTTTTATAAAATGTACCATGTAAATTGTTCAAAGTTGTAGCAACATTAGTCATTGTTACTGATATATGCTAATCTGCATTGGTTTGGCTGCACTTTGGTTATGCTAGCTCATGTTATCCCTTATAAGCAAAGGCAGTACAGAGCAAAAATAACCAACGTACAAGACAACTTTGTCCTTCACCCTTTACAAATGGGTACCTTTGATTTGAAATCATGGACTTTTGCAGGCCATAGAGACCCATCTCATCCGAAAATCAAGCGGGGGGCTGATGTACATCGCTGAGTGGAAAGGTGGCTTGCTTGAGCACAAGATGGGTCATCTCACTTGTTTTGCTGGAGGCATGTTTGCTCTGGGAGCTGATGGGGCACCTAATGACAAGACGGGCCATCACATTGAGCTCGGTGCTGAAATTGCCAGGACTTGCCATGAATCCTATGATCGTACACGTGAGTACTGTGCTGCAGAGTTTGGCTTCACAACTTGACTTTGTGAAGGTATTTTTGCATAATCCTGAATGAAAATTGTAGCACAGTGAGAACTCTTCATCTTTTCTGAGCAAATGCTGCTTTGCTTTAAGAGTAAGTTTAAAAATGGGTGCTCTGTTTTATAAATAATTTCTGTGCACCTGTATCATATCTCAGCACTGTGGTATTCAACATGACAGCTTTTTTTCACTATGCAAATTTATGTATAGCTGAATACAAATAAGAGAGGGACCCTGTTAATTTATCCATCAATGTAGCTGTTAATCATATTTTATGCACAAAACAACTATTTTACACTCAGTTCTATTGATACAATGCCGCAAACAATAGACTTGCACAAAGAAAGTGGATTTCTGTGCAGGAAATTTCTGTGGATTCTTTCATCTTCTTATAGAAATAACCCTAGCAGCATTTCAGGTCCCAGAGTGCATTTTCCCATTTGATATAGAAAAGTAAATATTCTCATCTTTTAAGCAAAATTTCACATGTTGCTAATTATATGAAGTCTTCCAGAATGCAAATGTTAGCATCACTGTTCAAACTGTAACCACTGTTTAAGGCACTGGGGAAGAACAGCTCTCTCCTAATCTGAATTATTTACAAAATATTAAAAAAAAATAGCTACTGCAGCATCTTTCATGAATTATATACCTTCTGGGTAACTTGGATTTGTGCCACATGAAAGACTAGATGATCTGCCTGGTTAGATAATTTGAAGCCTTTTTTTAATGTCTTTATTTTTAGCCTATGTTTTTATATTGGCTAGGCATGAAACTGGGACCAGAGGCTTTCAGATTTGATGGTGGTGTTGAGGCTATTGCTACAAGACAAAATGAAAAATACTACATCCTACGACCAGAAGTCATAGAAACCTACATGTACATGTGGCGGCTCACTCATGATCCGAAGTACAGGCAGTGGGGATGGGAAGCTGTGGAGGTAATGTCCTATTCGACTTTTTCATGTTAAATCCTCATATCTTATTAAGTGAGCTATTGAATGGTATCTGGATATTGTTTAGCAGTTGGAGAGTAAATATTTATTTTAAATCAGTAATATCAATTCAAATTTCCAACGATTCATTTACTAATAGATTAAGTAAGATCATTTTGGCAAAACCAAATACTGCTGGTATTGTATAACAGAAAAGTACCTTATGATTTCTCCTTCTTAAATACTTCTAGGATTAGGGTCACATTTGGATGTACTACATGAGATGTTGCTGCAAACGTGTCAGATTTAAGCCTTGGACATGGAAATAAGTTTTATTAAATGTATTTTAAACAGTAATTGTACAAAAGTGATTCTAATTAGTGTGATGAAGGCCAGGATGAAGTACTAGATAGTGACAAACATTTAAAAACTGGGTGACTTTCAAAAAGCATAGATCATTTGGAAAAAACTCCATAAATGACAGCAATCTCTTCTAGATTTAAATTTCTGTGTCCCACTAGCCTTTCGTCTTCAACCAGAAATGCTGACTCTAGCTCATTGTTTGTGTCTAGACCAAGCTTTCCGAGAGAGCAGCTAGTCCATAGCGCAGAAATTAGCTTGCCAAATACACTGTTTCCCTTATTTCAGTGGTTAATCTTTTACTGCCAGGGATGAGAGCCTTTAGATTTACCATGTTTCATCTTACAGATATGGGTCCTTATTATGCTTAGAGAGTTCACTTATTTTCTTGTCACATTGATGTTACCCTTGTTAAATTGTATGAGATCTGATAGGAAATACAGGAAGCTAAAGAACATTATTTTTGTGGCTCTGTATAATGAAAAAAAAACATCAAGGCGTAAAAAACCAAACAAACAAACAAACACAAAAAAACCCAAAATTACACTACACCTCACCACACCTCTATGTGGTATTTTTTCCACAGTGACCTTTCTTATGCAGAGGTATTGGTTTCCAAAAATGTACTGTTTGTCAGTTTACCTCTTGCTCTAGGAGTGTATGAGTGCGTGATTACAACTTTCTTGGAGGGGCCTACATTGCTAGTTGTAGAAGGTTGCTCTGTACTAAGGGTAGAACATGTAGACCTGTGCACTACAATTTGTCATCCCTGAGGGACCCCACTGGAGAGCTCTTACTGGGTTATGACTCCATGGACCTGACTCCCTCAATAGCAACCAAGATCTGTAAATGTGTTCAATATTCACTGTGGGAGATACTGAATGTATTGCAAATGCTGTGCATTGTGGGGGGAAAAAAAGCATTTCAAGTTTAGTAATCAGATATTCTTGAAGAATTAAAGGCAAAATCTGCTTTCCAAAAAAAGCCTAATATCATTAAGGATACTTATACTCTCAAACTTCTTGCCTGAATATTCACAGTCATTCCATATTTGCAGTGAGTGCTGTATTCAGATACGTAGTTATTTAGGGCATTATATTTGCCTCCCTCAGGTGTAGGCTCTGTGGTACTGAAACAATATGTGTCTGACTTAATGATTCCAAAGCAATTGGTTTTTTTAAACCTCTAATTTAAAGGGCTGTGCCCTTTCTTCTTTACTAACACCACCCATAGGCACGCATTTTTTTACGGGAATCTTCCCAGGAAGATTATAATTGGCATATTTACAATGGCTGTTTATGGAATTCATCCCACCAGGCTTCAGCAATGCCAAATGTTCCTTCTCCAGGAGATGTTTTTCCTCACTCATAGTTATTTTAACTCATTTATAATAACATAGTTATTATAACTCATTGTTATAAACAACTGAAATGTTTTCCTTATTATTACTCTTTACCCTGTTGGTTCAGTTTGTGTTTCTTTCAGTTTGTACGCTTGTTTACCTGCTCAGACTCCCCATGTGTTCCTTGTTTAATATTAGTGTGGTTACTCTCCCCTGGCTCTGAGGTAGTGGATGACTGTGTGTGGGAGATGCAGCTGGTCCCACTCTGCACAGGGCCCATCTTCCACTGTCCTAATGTGCAAATCTTACAACTTCACAGAAGTGATACAGTCAGTTGTAGGTTTAAAACATTTTTTTTTCTTTTTTTTTTCTTTCCTCTTCTCCCTTGATGTTTACAGCAATACAGCTTCACCTGATAATTTATTTTTTTTGTTCCAGCACACCATGATAACTTACCACAACTATTTTATAAATTCTGCTCCCTCTTGCTCCTTAATGTTGTGCCCCTGGGAGCACATCACCCTTTCTGTTCTTTGGGAGGTCCCCAGGCACTGAAGGTGGTTGGTTTAATTACCAATACCTGTTGCACAAAAACAAACCTGACATTGAAACAAGAAAAAAGAGGGAATGATCAGACCATTTGGGTTTTGCCCCAAAAAAGTTGTTCTTCAGGTGTTTCATGTCCATTTTCAACTCATTACTCTAGCAATACAAAATCATTAGGTTTGTTTCCCTTGCCCTTGTAGTAGAAAAGGAGGCTGCTCTAAAGTCATGACTTCTAAACTCTCCGACAAGTCTATTAAGTCTTTCTCTAACTTTTAGAGATTAAAAATATGCTATAGTCTCTCCCTTTTTTCTTTGTGAATTTGCTTGCTGCTTTGAGTGCAAGATCATTTTGTATGTACTTCAGCAGCTGGAGAAAATGCAGTTATGACCACCAGCAATATCCACTGTTACCGAGTCAGAAGGGTTTTATCAGCTTAGCTCATGAAAGCCTCCCTTTCTGCATTATAAATGTAGCACATATTTTAAATTCATAGCACTTCCTTTGTTTTTCCCCCTTTTATGATCAATTTGAGACTGTCAGCCACTTTTCACCATGCTTGATGTTTTCCATTACTCTGGCATAACTGATCTTAGCCACCCCCATTCTCTGAGAACTACTAATTTAAAATGTGTTTGATTGTTTCTTCCCACCCACCACTACCCCCTGTCACTGTGAACATCACTGTAATCTGAAACTGCACGTAAGAGCACAAAAGCCCATCATTGCCATTTAAAAGTTGACACCCAAGAGTCTTTTGATCCTGCTAATCATGCAACTGAACGTCCTGGTCCTTTGCGTTCAGGGAAAGTAGCTTGGAGGGACAAGATGCTTCATGTTTGCACCAAGTAGGTACCACCAGATAGTTGACACGGTGGAAGTTAACCGCTTAGTTTACATCACAGCAGTGTGTTCAGGTGCCTTCATGGTGCCTCCCTACAGTGAACTCAAAAAAGACTCTAACTACATCTTAAAGCACATAAATGGCAAATGCAATTTGCTTTTATTTTACCTCACCCTGTTTAGAATGCAAATATTCCCTTGCGTAATAGCCTTATCCTTCAAGTTCTCCTTCTGCTGTGCCTTGAAAAACACCATCTTGTGTTTGACATTGAAAATCGAGGAGACAGATTCAGCATTTTGAATTCATTGCAGGTTGAAGTAGACAATAGGGAAGGAGTACCAGCCAGGGGAAATTACTTGTTTAAACTTAAGAATATTTGTCACTTAGTAGAAGTATCCAGGAAAATTAAAGAACCTAAAGACACATAAGAAAAGACAAATAGGCTATTATATTTTAAAAGGATCTCTCCTGGAGAAAAATCCCTTTTAAATATACAATAGGCAGCATACTCTCCAGTGAAAACTATGAAGAGCCTGACATGCAAGCTAAATGTGTGCAGACAGCTACAGGGACTCCAGCAAAATCAAGGACGTTTAGGATACCTACTCACAGTAAAACACAGATCTTGAAAGGTCTTTAGAGCAGGTGAAGGTGATATTTGTAGTAACTTCAGGAACAGAGAAACCAGTTATCTCCGGACTCTGTTGGGGGTTGGATAAAGCCCCAGGTATTTCTGCCTGAAAGTTGTTGCTCCAATACCCATCTTCACAGCAAAACACCACGTTTCAGAGTAGGGTGGTCCTGAGTAAATGTAGCAATCCACCATCCTTCCCATCATTTTCATTGTGAGAAGTTATTTAGGGTTACATACCATTTTCTGGATTTGTTTTTGAATTATGAGTTGTTTTAAATATAATCATCTTGGATTCTCCTAACTCCTTCATTATACTGCCTGGTACCAGAGAGTTATAAAACAGCATAAGAAAAATTAAGAGGCTAGAAATACTTGTGATCTTGTTAAATATGTCAACTATAAAGAAAAAAAAAGATTAATATTTTTAAAAAAGGTAGCAATAACTAATATTCAAATAAGGTACATTTAAAAAAGTTATGGCTTATACGGGTTCCACCTTTTTAATGCAAACACCTGTATAAAATAAAGAAAAGCAACAAAGTTTGTTAAATAGTCTAACTGTATATACCTTCTACAGTTCCAGCACTTGGTACATATTTTTTGCCCTTCTGTATGCACTTTTCATCTGATCTTTTTTCTCCTTCAAAATTACAAGTTTCCTTCAAAATATAGGATGTTCCTGTGAGCAGAAAAGAAATTGTATGCTGGGTCATCTATGTACTCATTTTTACTGTGAAATAGGCATCAGTCATCTGTTTTACACATTTTAACTGAATACAGAGTTTGTAAACTAGTTAGAGAAAATCACATTGGTATTGTTACAGCTAAAACATGTTAAGTGCAGCCACACACTGGCTTTCCGTCTACTATTGTGTAACAGACCAAGCTTTTTTTTGAAAGGTAGCAAAGGAAAACAAACAACTTACACAGAAAATGGGAGTTGCCTTTCCCTTTTTTTGTAGGGATTGCAGGAGGTAAGGAAAAGACTGATCTTTAGGATGGTATTCAATTCTATCACAATAATTTTTAAGTACCAAAATATGACCAAGAAAGGTATATGTCATATGACCTCCAAAGGCTGATAGACAAGCTTGGGAGAGAAAGACTGTTGTTACTCCTATTAAAAAGAGGAAAAAGAAAAGTGAAAATCCATATGCCTTTACATCCTTATAGCCCTGTATCTGAAACCTGGTTTGTGTTCACTTTTTATTCATTTATCATTTTGCTTCTCTTCCTAAATGTAAAATCAGACACATGCATGTGTCTTTAAAAAAAAAAAAAAAAAAAAAAAAAGTTTTTTCTAGTTTTCACCTCTTTATCAAAAAAATTGTCACAATTGTTTTTGGCTAGTTTTACTGTCCAACAACAAAAAAACCCTGACATGATCCATTTTGTTAATCCCACTGTTTTGTTTTTTTCCCCGTTTCAGGCACTGGAAAAGCACTGCAGAGTAGATGGTGGCTATTCTGGCCTTAGGGATGTTTATAACAATCATGAAAGCCATGATGATGTGCAGCAAAGTTTCTTCCTTTCAGAGACACTCAAGTAAGTTAAGAAAGTTGACTTTCATTAACGTGAAGTAGTTCTATGTATCGTCTTTACAGATAAGTATTTATCAGTAGTACCCTTGACATTCACATAACAAAATCTGAGTGGAATAGCAGAGCTTTTTTTTGGTGTCAGGGAGCCAAATCAACTTCCCCCCCCCCCCCCCCCTTTTATGTCAATAAACTAAGTTCCCTGACTTCTGGAAACTGTCTTTACTGCTGAAAAAGGTACTTGATAGTCTTTGAGAAATTGCATCTCCTATCTTTGATAGGATCTAATTATATATGCCAACATTAATGAAACAAATTGACTAGCCTTATCAGACTTATGTTACATACTTTTCATTTTAAAACTGTAGAAAAAGAAGTAAACTTCCATGGAAAGCTCACAGGGCCTGCTAAAAGAGAAAACCAATAGATTTCATTATCTGTCATCATCTCCTAAGTTTTTAATGAGATAAACCAAGTTTTGTCTTAGTATCTTCATTTGCTTTCTTTTGCTGTGCAAGAGAAAGTTGCAAAGACCAGGAAAAAAAGCAGTCATGCCATTTCAACAGGAAGTTTAGTACTCAATAAATGACATGTTAATTATATATTTTTCTGGAAACTATGGTCGTTTCACTTGCAGATATGGTTGTATTTCCTGCTCTTTTTCTTGCCAGGTACCTGTATTTGCTGTTTTCTGAAGATGATCTTCTTCCATTTGAACACTGGGTTTTCAACACAGAGGCTCATCCTCTCCCTGTTCTTCACAAAGATGATGGGATTAAAGAAGAAGACAAGAAATAGACAAAGATGAAGTTGTACTTCATTTCATTCCTTATATTTCTTTCCAGGACTTGAGCACATGATTTGGTTTTAAATTTCTGAGTTAAATTTTTTTAATCAGGTGTTTTGCAGTCTGTATTCTTTAAGAATATTTAAATAAATATTTATAAATGGATCCAAATTAATTATGATAAAACCTCAGTCCTTCAGTCCAGATTAATAACAACTTAGAAGAGAAACAGGACATCTCCCCAGATTCTGTTAGGCTGCAGTGTCATCTTGACCAAAAAGAGCAGAGGGGCTGCATGTTACCGGTTTCCTGTTGCATTTTTAATTTGACTGCAAAATTCTTTTCTCCTCTATGAGGAGATGTATGCTTTAAGCTGTAATATTTTGCCATGTTGCAAAAAGCCATATTGAATTAAGTATAAAGAGCTTTTCCCTTTTTTTTTTTTTTTTTTTTTTTTTTTGTTCTATGTTAATTTGTGTTATGTGTCATCCAGGACAAATCTTGTGACTGTGACAGCCTCTTCTTATGCGGGTCTATTATTACTTGGTAAAGTATCTCTATTTCATTGTCAATGAAGTCTACATAGGGTTATTTTCATCTCATGCAGACACAACTCTGAAACTGCAGTATATGTTAGACTAGACTAGTTTCTAAGAATTTAGCACATTAGTTAGCAGACCCTAGTTTTTCAGGTTTTGATTAGAATATTGTGATAGAATAAATTGTTTCCTCCCTTTTCTAAGTGGTGTTATTCTTACGTCTTTAGTAAAGCTACTATGGAGTAAATAAGGTAGCAATTTCTTATTAAGAAGGGGAGTATTAACCTTCCTTATATATTTAGTCCAGTAGCTTTCATTTGGTTGGTTGGCAAAAAGGCAAAAAAATACTCAGTGACATTTTCCTGGAAGGTAAAAATTATATTAGAGACAAATTGTTTTTCTGGGACTATTGCAAACATTTAGATAGGTTCAGACTTGACAGTTAATTGTCATAAAGCAATTTAATGTATCTATATGAATAAAGCTAGATGTTCAGATTCCTTGAAGAAAACTTGTCTCCTCAAAAGAAGATACGTCACTCAGAGAGGAAATTATCCTGCATGGAACTACAACTTTCTGACAGCACTGTCTTGTCTTGTCTTAAGTAAGAAAAATGCAATATGCTTAAAAAAAAATATTCTCTAGAGTAGAGGCCTGGGTTACTAAGAAAGGTAACAGCTTTGCCAAAAATGTTTTGCTTTGTGGCATCACCAAAGGGAAAAAGAAATTTAAGGCTGGTTTGGAGAGGTTTACATGATTTTTAAAGTCTACCTATGTCTTCATTTAGTGATCGATGACTCTCCATACTCTCTCCCATTCTGAGAAAGCACATAATACACTGATTGGACTGCAGCAAAACAAATATGGTTCTGAACAGTAATCTTCTTTAATAGTATTTAGTAAGATAGCTCACATGTCCAGCATTGCTAACCACAGCTGAGGGAACACAGTTGTTTAGGCAGTACAGAGTACATTTTTTCTATACTAATAGAAGTCTGCAAGGGAGGTTTTCTTAGGTAGAAGCCAAGAGGAAAAGTAATTAATTACATTTTTATATACAGCTGCTGGAAGCTGACCCACAGACTTCACCTTCTGGAGTCTGTAAAGACTGCACTGCCTCTCTCCTTCCTCTGCAGACAGATAAGATGGCATGTGCCACATGAGCTGCCAAAGACATTTATGTAGGGGGCAAGGCAACGATCTGTGATGCTGATCCTTCCATCACCCTGCTGAGCCTGGGCCACCCACCACTGGGAGAATGGATAGCAACGGATGTGCAGGTGCAGGTAAAGCCTGCTTCATGGAGCCAGCACATAGACTCAAAACTTTTTGCTTTACTGCTTTTTTTTTTTAGTTATTGTTTTCTTTTTTAAAGTATGAATTACTTCATGCCACAGTAGTTTTCTGAAACCAAACAAGCAAGGATGAAGTTTTACATCTCTCCTCTGTTGAAAAGCAGAAATTCTGCTGATTTTGATGCTCCAGAATTTGTGCTGTTGGAGGACTGTACTTCACTGTATTTCTTTGGAAATATTATTTATAAGGGAGATTTTTTTTCTACCCCCTGAAGTACTACAAAGAAATTGTAGCTGTAGAATAAAAATAAAATTTAAAAAAAAAAATCTCTTCCCTCTATAACCAAAAAAATAATAATAATTACTTTTTTCTTAGTTATCTTTAATCCAGTCACGTGCAGCTGCTGCTCTCTACCACATGCATGTGCTACTATAGGCCTCCTATCGGTTAAACAATGCAACAGCTCAGACAAAAACAGTCTTTGAAAAACGTGTTTTGTAAGCCTCTTCTTAACCACAGTTTGCTTCCCCCAGATTTTTCTAATGTTCTCGTTGGTACTTAATGAGGTTAAAGGAAACAGGTCTTCTTCATGGTTCAAAAAGCAGACTTAAAACACACAACTGCATATGCATTGGGTCTTATGTACTTAAATATAAGCATCGTGACTGTTTCCTTGTAACACAGACATTTCATATGAATTTTTTTCAGTGTGGGAGTTACAATGATTTGAAAGAGCACAAATTTGATGTGACTGATATTGGTATTCAGGTTGTATGTACAAACTGCACTATACTGTACTTTTTGTAAACTAATGTAAGTAGACGAGAAGATTGTACAACGTGTAGATCTGCCAACTGTAAGAAAAAACTTTTCATAAACTGAGAATATATTGATTTATCTTTTTTTTTTTTTAATAACCCCAAAACACCAAAGTTAGAGCAATCATCTTGAAACAGTCCACAGTTACCACTGCTTGTTAGATTGCTGAAAGAACACGCATTCTATTTCCCATTCACTTAACTAGCTGTATGGAAATGGCTAGTAATGATCACTCTGTGTTCCCAGTCATTCATTCATAAGAGCAAAATAAATTACTTATTGTTAGGGGGGAGGGAGAAGACACACAGATAGGGACAACAAGGACATGGGTACGTTATCTTTGCATAAACACATGGCCCATACTTTTTTCCATTTCTTTGTAGCATGATAATGCATTTAAATGTGCGTATGTTAAATCATAAGAGAGAGATCCGTTTAAACGGCACCCACATTTTTTCATGTAGGGGGGGAAATAATTTTGGATTGTTTGTGAGATAAGTATTGCATATATGTTGGTTGTACACAGATTTTTGCAATGCCCAATGGCTCACTGTTCCTATGGTGACTTCATACATATCCATTTCTGTCATGTATTTAAATTGTTTTTGATTTGTACATATTCCATTTAGTCTTTTCATCTTTATATAAACAAATTATGGAATACATAATAGATCAAGATGCTTAATTTTTAAGAACTTATATTTGTAAAAATTTCTCTATTGTGAATAAAGTCTTTTAATATATCTGTTCAACTTGTTATAGTTTTTTTAAGTGTGTTGCAGAAGTAACTAAGGAATGTGCTGTATATTCTGGTTTGGCTGCTATACTCACAAGTTTTTGTCAGCATATCAGTACTCAGTGTACTCAGTAAGATGCTATTCTTAATTAATGTCAGTGTATAGAATTTCTACCACTGAAATAAGTTCCTAGAATATTTGTCAACAAAATTCAGCATACCAAATGTATTTGAGTAGAAAGTGAGCCTACTAATGAAAAGCAGGAAGCTGAGAAGTCAGAGCTGGCAGGCAGTAAGCACAGTGAAGGTCAGTCACTACAATTCATGTTCTGCACAATACAAGTGGGCTTCAGCTAAATGCCATTTAGGAGCAAACAGCAGAGTGGAGATGACAAGGCTGTCACAGTGCCCAGTGTTACGTGACCACGTAATGAAATTCTGTTGTTAGCCCATGCTCCAGAGGAGAGAGAAACAGTTGTCATAGGAACTGTAACTATATTTTGTTTCAGGAGGATATTAAGCTTTCCAATCTAAATATTGAAATAACAGCTACACCTCATAGATAACCTTGTTTTCAGTGTTTAGTAAAAAGCCTCATCCCAAGATGATACTAAAATAAACTGCTGTGATTCTACAAAAGTCTCAGTAGCATCAATTTCTGTCAAATGACTTACTCATAAGACCTGCCTAAGTAATTTTTGAGGGTAGCTCCTAGATCTTTTTCAGCGCAGTTGCAGGTGTGCAGCTACACAGTGCAGCCCTTGGGATAGTCAGCAGACAGTCCCTTCTCCTGCAGCTGGCTCCAGGACTATGCAAACTGCTACTCAACCACTCAAACAAAGTAATGCAAGCCTTACTGAAGATCATTATTCAGAAGAGATGTAAATGCAAGACTGGGTTAGAATTTCAGTCTCCTTAATTGGATGTTTGGTGAGGTTCCTCTTCTGCAGGAACTAGAGCTGAGCTGAGAGTCAGGACAAACAGGATTTGTCCCACCATCTGCATTGCCCTATGGCCTTGCTCTATCACAAGAGGAACTCAGAACTCATATGACAGCATCTGCTATGGAAACAGCCCTTCATCATGTCTGCTGTAATCTTGAGATTAGTCTGATCTATTTGATTTCAAATGCAGAAGGAAAGATTACGCATAAAAACCAGTTAGAGCCCAGCAGGCCATTAGCATTCAACAGTATCTTGAAAGCCAGCACTTTGACTCTCATTTCTCAGGTATCTCTTCTTCTGTCTACACCAGCTCTCATTGACCCTGTACAGAAAATCACCATAATAAACCTTCCCATTGGGAGCCACACTCTAAAACATTCACATGCTCTCCAAACTTTGTGCACACTTTGTGGCCAAGTTGTGAAGGGTTGTTTGCCTTTTACCATTCTCATACTGACATTTTACAGGATGAAAGACCCCTCTCATTTATCCCTTCATTCCAATTGTGTGCTGCTTTCACACCATCAATCAGTAGCACAGAGCTATTGTTAACCTTAAGCACTTCAACTTAAAGGAAAAAAAAAAATAAACTGGCAGTGTGATTTTAATATACTGTCACACTCTGGCCCTTGATTCATCCACCAAGCAGCACCACCCTGTGACCAGGGTACTTGCTGGAACTCCAGAATCAAAGAGGTGTTACGGTTGGAAATGCACATGACAGAAGACCTCAAAGATATTTATTTCAACAATGGGGAGTAATTGAAAGGTTTGCTGATGCTGCAAATAGCAATCTTACAGTAATAGTATGTTACGTGATTTTAAGAAGTTCATCAGTACATTTCCAAAGGAACACACACACCATGACATGCTAAGGCACTGTGTAATACCTTATCCCAGCTACTGCCACATCTATGAGAATCAGCCCTACGGCCCATCTCCACACTCACACAGTAGAACAGACAGCATGTCAAACCCTTCAACTTCAAAAAACTCAGAATAAAAGTGGTCCCATAATCTTGCTGCTTTCACATTTGCTATGTACAATTGTATATTCAACCCCATGGAAAAAAAAAAATTACTTTGTACTGCAAAGAGCTCCATCCATAAGCTTCATACTGTTCCCTCAATTTGCAATTTAAAATATTGCAGTGTTCTATTTCAAAAATACAGTGCAAAGAATTGTATAGCAGGGACAAAGTGAGGCATGAGCAAAACTATACCAAATGCTGTATTTACAAGAGGTTTTATTATAGTTTGACTATCTTTTAGCTACAGATAAATATTTGGCCATGGTTTCTTTCTATTTCATTTGCTTTTTCGGTTTGATATAATTGCTAGCTACTCTTGTTTGAAATGCTTTTCCTCAGACATTTGCATTTAGCTTCCCAGTGCTACCAAGTAGTGCTCCATGTTTAAAAATAACAAACACCACCAACACAACAAACAAAAATGCCCTGAAACAAAAAACCCAACAAAAGAAAGAAAATGCTCTGGCAGAACTTCATGTTCATTTGAATATTGAGCTACAATTCCATGGTACATCAGTAAACAGAAACAGAACTCATTCTAAAACCATATTTTTCACTTCTAAAAATCTATTTTTCATGTGCATTTCCAGTCATCACCGTTTATTCACCATCACCTAATCTACAACTGCAGTGCAAGAAAGATTGTTTGCTTCTTTTGTGTCACTATTTTAACGCTAAGCAGCAAATTGCCAAGACACAGCTTCAAACACACTTTTTTTACTGCTAGTTACAGTGTAAAGCCAGCTCTGACCACAATGGCCCCTGTGTTTGGGAGTGACCACACCAACTTGCCTAAGAGCAAACAAGATCTGCCTCACCAACCGTTAACAAGGACTCATGATAAAATACTGACTGAACGTTAATCAACCACCACCCATGGAAGCTGGAAACCGAGTGCTGCCCTCTCCACAGTGCTCAACTCCCATCCTCATGTCTCAGAGTGTAGAAAAACACAAGAGAAAAATTCCTAAAAGGACTGGCAAACTTGTCACAGCCACCGCTTGGATGGCCAAGGAAACTTGTTTTGGTGGCTTAGCTCCAATGCAATCCATGCCAGCAAAAGAACAGAAAGCAAAGGAAAAGAAGACTTAAAAGGATGAGAAAGCAGGAGCTTAAAAGAAAGATGCTAGAAAAACTTGAGAATCTAAAGAACTTGTTATTTCCTCCTTTTTTCATGAAGCACCTTTCTAATGTGCAAGTGTCATTGCAAGAATACAGACAGATAGAAAACTAATTAAACCCACCTTCACAGTACAATGGGACAGAGACAGAAAAAAGGGAGTTTATTATCTTATTGATCACCTCTCCTGGTACCCATGGATGGAAACAAGCAGCAGAAGATAAGGCAGGACCTACATAATAAGCAATTATCTGGGAAGCCTCCCCAAGGTCTCCCAGCAAGACCAGACCAGCACAGAGCAATGCCAGAGTGCCTCCTGCAATTTCTTCAGGGGCCCTTGGCTGCTACCATGACCATTTCCACCCTGAGAGTTCTCCAGAAAGTTTACAAGTGTAGCCAGTTCTTGTTGCACCCATATCTAGAACTCTGAAAAACACTACATTCAATTATAGAAAATTTAGGCTACCGAGAAAAATAATGCTGCTTTTGTCTTATGCTTATCTCTGACCAAGCAATCAATGAAGTATTCTTTGATTTTTTTTTCTTTGATCCAAAATGGAATACATTTGTCCAGAAAAATGCAATTGTTGATATCTTGCTTTAGTCCGAAGCCTGATTATTTCTCAATAAAAAAGAAAAACAGAGCACATGTAGATTCTGTTCACGGTTTATGCAAAGATATATTTACAGATCTAAGCACACCTTACAGCTATCCACCTCTGCCATAAGATTTGATAGATCTCAGTATCTAATTCTCATTTCTTTCTGTTCCAAAGCAAAAAGGAGGAGGCAACAGCATCACACTGAAGTGTATGAACATTTCCCAGCTAGAGAATTAACTGGCTGCTCACAGTTGCAACTTCGTCTGGGGCACTGAAACTTCTATCTTTACTTCCACAGTATCACCAACATGAGTTAACTGGGGAAAACTTCTCGTATTAATGAGCTTTTTTATTTTTCTCCTAGAAATGACTTATACAGCCATAAAGCCAGCTCCATTTTAGTCAGTGGCAAAGCTGTCTATTTTAGTGAAGTCAATTTTTCACTCAGAGAAAACAATTTCATAGAATTTTACATGGAGATTTATGGGGTGGATACAGCCTAAGGAATGCTTGAGGAAAGAGGCAGCACATAAGCAGTGTCTCTTCTTTTCCTTCTTTTATTTCTTTAATATTCTGCAGATGATCTGTTTCTCAAATATGGTTATCTTAGACAATAAACACTATGTGTTGGATTTATTCTTACCAAGCAAACACTGCATTTTCTAATCATTCAGAGCTATGGTTTTCCTAGTGAAAACAAATCAGTGCCTTCCATTCAGCTGATGTTTGTCTTCTTCAATTAAAGTGTGTATGTCTTAACAGAATAGCTTCAATAAAATTTGAGCTTTCTTTTTCAATCATTCTAAACATTTTAATATATCACATATTGGGGTCTGTTTCCAACCGACATACATAAAGCCAAACTTCCGCCTTTCATAATTTGCATACAGAATCCTGCCCCTTTCCATTTCTCAGCAAAAATTTAACAGCCAGGCACAGAATCAAGTTCTCATTTTGTGGGATTCCGTTAATTTTATAAAATATGCTGCAGACTACTTACAAGCATACCATAAATATTATATGTTAAAATAAAAGTATGCTTGTCAAATAAGAGATCATTTTGAGATGCATTATTAATAACAACCATTTATACTCTATAATGCCATAAAGGTAAAGCAAGTTCTACAGACACATTCTCTTCCTGAAAATTTTTTACAATAGAAGATAAGCCTAAGTGACTGGGCAATTATGCAAACATGAAAAGGGCTAAGGTAGATCAACAGTGAAAAGAGTGAGGCAAAATAAGTTGCTGAAAGCATTGAGTTGAAAGGAAGATGATGAAGAGACAGTGATATAATTTTTATAAGCAAGAACCAGTACACTGGGCAAGGTGAGAGAACGGTGAGATACTTCAGAATGGAGAGGAGAAGGAATCAGAGGTAATGGGTATGTCTCACACACACAGACTGAGCACTTCAAAAAAATCATGTTCAAACAGGCCAAGGAGCAAAAAACAGCACCTCCTTTTCAGGACTGAGACATGCAGAGCAGACATGCCAAGCAGGGAAGCTGGAGCGTGCCTGCTCTGCATCTGCAGGACCACTGGCTTTGGAAAACAAACATCATAGTTAGTGATCGAAAATATTAACTACAACCAGCAAAAAAACAAAACCAAAAAATTTAAAAAAAAGTCACTACCCCAATATGACCCTGCACTGCAGGCTGGCCTCCTGTCCTCTCACAACCCCAAAATTCCCCTCCCTCATCATGGTGTGTCCATGACCTGTGCTTCTCCATGGCACAAGAGGGTGCTGGTAGCAGGAAAGGACCAATCTCCTGGAGACAGCTGAACACACACACACAGGTGGTAAGCAATGAATTAATTCCTTGCTTTGCTTGTGTGTGCAGCTTTTGCTTTCCCTATTAAACCGTCTGTGTCTCAACCCATGAGTTTTCTGGCTTTTACGCTTCACATTCTCTCCCCAGTCCTACTGGTCGGGGAATGATCAAGCAGCTGCATGGGGCCTGGTTGCTGGCTGGGGTTAAAACATGACACCAGGAAAAGTTTAAATTCTTTGTGCATAGCTTGCCTTTCCTGGTTTATTAAAACTCTCTCCTTAGCTTCTACACTTCACATTCCCTTGAACCCCTCACTGGATTTGTCCTTTTGCTGGGAGATGGGAATCTAGAGGTATTCTTCAAGTAAATCCCCTAGAGATGCACATAGACCTTTAAAGGTTAGCAGAAAGGGAGATTTCCCTCAACTCACACAGCTCTCTCCTGCCTGCTCAGAACTAGAGCACTTGTACAGCTTCCTACATTGGAATAGGCCTTTTTAAATCCTGGTGGCAAAGTCCAGGCTGCAAAGCACGAGGATCAGCACTCAGGCTAGAGCCATCACTGGGGATTTTGGCAAGTCCCAGGCCAAAGCTGTTTGCAGTGTTTAGCCAAGAGCCCCAAACAGTCATAAACAACATTATTCACATATCTGCAGCACGATGAGCTGAATAAAACAGCAGAAGTAGTGTGCAGAGTAGTACTGACACAACAGCATCTTCAGAGTGATTTAGGGGAATGTTGTAAAGAGGCACAAGTGACCTTAGTCTCCAGTTACCAACAATAACGTGTAAATAATTCATTAAGAAAGGCCAGCCTGCACATCATCACCAGTCAGAGGAACCAGAAAGACCACAAAAATCAAGAGAGGAACATAATCATTATATTAATTACTGATAATGTAAAGTTTAGTAGCTCCATTTCATGCCAAAATATCCCAGCTTCAAGAAGACTGATGCAAACACTTCCTATGAAACAAAACACCAGTATAAATAAGCCAGTGTCATTGCTTAGCTTTCTTAAGGGCCTAAAAATGCTGAAAGTGACCAGGTTAGACCAAAATAGACATTTTGGGCATTTTAATCCATTCACACCAGTAAACCAACACCACCCACACTGTGGACCCAACATATTTTTGCTAGTCCAATAGATTATTATAAAGCAGCCTCTCAAACCTTTGAAAGCCAGAGGTCATGTCAGAGTCAATCCAGTTTACCATCAGAACTCCCTCTGTTCTATCTTCAAAACTAAAACACACCATCACTGTTGTCATTCTGCTCCACAGGGGCAGAACAAGATGCTCCAAAGTGAGTTATGCAAAATCCCTCTCTCTCCCCTCCTTTGTTTTTTTGGTTTTTTTTTTTTTTTTTTAACATCCACCTCATCCTTCGCAAGTTTCTCTCATTTCAAGCCATCCCTAGACCCTGAGGCAGAGCCCACAACACAGAACAGCCCCAAACACCCTTTAAATCAGGGAGTTTCACAACATTTTCACTAGTAACAAGGGGAATTTTTTTCCTGAATAGTTTTACTCAGTCTTCTTTTTGCTTTGTGTATTGAATCAGGAAGTCCTAAAAAGAACTTCCCAGGCACACTTCATTCAGTGCAGCTTATTTGTTCAAGGAGGTAGGTACTTTAGAAGACGACGTAATTCATCCAAGTCTCATAATGCCTAGTTCCACAGGCCCTAATCTTTTTATCTTATTATTATATAACTTTAAAACCAAAGGATATTTGCTTTTCCTTCAGGATTACATTTCACTCTCTGTCCCCAGGAAGATGTGAAGGCTGAAATACACTTATGGAACAAGTATAAACCACCACAGAAGGACAGGAGGAAAAACTCTTATTCAAACATGGCAATAGAGCAGCACCACACCAGAGTCCTATTTTCTGGTGCTTCATTTGGGGAGAACAAATCCCTCTACAAACTAGCCAAGAATTAGATCTGTATTTACAGGAGCAGCATGTATACCAGGCACACAAAATGACTCACCCAAGATTATAGAGTCAGGTAGTCAAACCCCCTCAGCACAGCTGCCAATTCTCAACTCCACTCTGCTTTCCAGATGCTAAACAAAAATCTTTTTCCCACCTCCATGTAAGACATGAGCCAATTTTACTTTTATGAGACTAAATTACCTCTATTCATCTCCTGTCATGGTAAATGAGTTTCTAGTGAACTCTCTCATTTCTCAAAATTTTATTCACAAATGTCTTTATAATTCCATTTACATGTACGTGGAGAAATACAGGCTGTTTATACAAGCATAAATCAGGTATGATTTCCTTTGCATTATGTTT
Organism: Acropternis orthonyx; assembly: GCA_035583155.1. NCBI lineage: Eukaryota > Metazoa > Chordata > Aves > Passeriformes > Rhinocryptidae > Acropternis > Acropternis orthonyx. The sequence continues at coordinate 65,669,353 of JAWWEU010000111.1, forward strand.
ATGTTTCTTTTACTGCCAGAGAATAGACAAGTTTAAGTAGTAAAAGAAGGCAAGAATTATAAAAAATTAGAAGTGCAGAGATTATGGCTAATATGCCTTAAATGGGCAAAGGTATTTCCAGTTTCAGGAGTCAAAGAGACATCACCATGAAGAAACAAGCACAGCACGTCTCAACATGTGGGAGCTGACTCAGGATGCTTCCTGCATCCTTTCCTTGCGTTCCCCGAGAGGGAAGGAAGAAAAGGCATACACCTTACAGATCATTCCACAAGCAGTTGGATGCAATAAGGAGTCTGCAACACAAGGGTGTAGAATAACAGTAAATAAATTGGTACAAAGATACACCAAGGGGATACCAGAAGATATTGGTCTTCATCTTTCACCACACACAATGGGACAGGGCAGGAACAACCTGGAAAAAACATTAAATTTCTAAGTGTAATCCAGTTATAAATGGCCATTTAGTCCACCCATGATAGTTTGTACCTCTCTACAGGCTTTCTAACCTGTCAGGTTGATTTTTAGCCAATTATTTCTCCAAAGATTAAGGACTCGAATCCCACTAAAAACTGCATGCCTTGAAAATACATCATTAAGAAAAGGAGGGAGTATTTACAGTAGCTACAGGCTTTTCATCTCATCAAAGGTGGTGGTGGTGATAAATCAGTTAGGAACATGCAGCTGCTTATTTTAGGAAAAATAGGAACCTCAGTCAGACATCAGTAACTTGCAGCCCAGCACTGCTGGCTGCTCTCAGCAAGAGGGACACCAGGGATGAGTGGGGAGGCAGCTCCACCCCAGCAGGAGCTGCAGCATTTTCGAGGCAGCAGGGAAGGCACTTAGCCGGGGTCAGGGCTCTGGTCACACTCTAGAGGGTCCAATCTGAAAGGAAGCATCTTTGAGCAAAGACTCTTCTCTTTACACCAAAGAGAACAAGGAGCTTCTTAGCATCTATACCTGCAACTAGGTTATTTTCACTGTGTGGGAATGCCTAGAATGTGCCAGGTTCTTTTCTTAGCCTAAGGGAGGGATGATTCCAGCCATTGAGAACTTACAGTTTTACAAAATGAAATCTTAATTACCAAATAAAACGTCTCTTATGCCTTCATGAATTTTGTTTTCCTTAGCCTTGTGACATTTTTCTGGTTGTTTTTTCACTTTTTTTTTTTGGTGACTTGGAAACTGTAGTCACATCAGCATTTCTACAGCCAAAGTTTTTTAAAAAAATCCTTGTAAGAGCCACATAAAGAAGATGAATATTTAACAACTTTTCCTCCTTCTCTAAACAGTAATAAACAAGGTCCTGGGAGGTGTTTGGGTGTGAGTTTTATTTTAGGACAGGGAAAAGAAGAAAAGGATCTTTTACTAAAAAGTAAGTCTACTACAGTTCAATGGTTTTTGAATTCCCAAGTTTTTAATTAAAACTTGGATCAAAGTAACAATGAATGCCAATTGGAAAGCCTGCACTCATCTGGAAACAGAGACCAACCAGTCAAGAGCTTTCCAAACCCACTGTATTCAGCAGCCCCACAAGGGTTGGAAGCGAGCAGAACAGATCTGCTCAGCCAGCTGGGCTGTCAAGTAGCTCTTATTTCCCTATGCAAGACCAGGAAAGGTGTTGAGTAGACAGATGATGAAAAGATGGGGAGGAGGGCAGAACATCAGAGGAAACAGATTCATAAGAATAATTTAATTTATAACATAAAATTAATCCAACAAAATAGAGGAACAGATGCGAAGGGATTTGAAACTCCTTCTTGAATCATATCCCCTTAACTTTACTATACTCACAATCTGAATGTGATCTTATTTATTCATAATATTGAAACGATATTAATTAAGCAATAAAATACTCCAGACAGCTTATTGTTAGGATTATTTACATAATGTGTGTGTTAAAGGGGGAGGAGCAGAAATTAGTGGCTCTATCCTGAGAGGTGAGTAAACACTAGAGGAAACAATTCCAGGCTTTTTATAGCATGAAGGATTCCTCTTACTGTTGGAGCACTTGCCACAGACAATTTTTCCAAAGAATTCTGCTAATTAAGATACATACTCATACAAGTCAAATATTTGGCTATCTCAGTGCTGCTGTTATCTCCCCTGTGAAGCTGAGAAAACAAAGGCAAACAGAGTAATAAGGGGATGGGAAACATTTCCCATCTCTGACCCCACTAAGGAGACTAAGTCAGTGATCTGTATGAACCACAAGGTGATTAGTACAGCGAAGACAGACAGATACAAGTCTAGATGAGCTCCCTGGAGAGTCTGCCAAGGATTATACTGCCTTTCCAAGCAGAAGATGTTCCACTCTTCACACTGCCACATAACTGATGTGCAACCTCAGGCAGTGAACTGTAGATGCCAAGGGCATTCATTTTGCCTCCAAGGTAGCAGAATAGAGGTCACATCACTAACTTCCTCTGCTAGCCAGGCCTGCTTGTTATTACAGAGCTGTGCTGTGCAGGACACAGATGAATTTTGTCTATACAAACAAACTTGACAAATAGAAATTAAGAGCAGGAGTGAGAGGAGGAAGTTCATCAGCAGATGCTTACCTAAAGACTTGGGGCAGCAGGCGATATGAAAGTCATTTCTCTGTCCACACAAAGAGCATCCCTTACAACCCTTGAACTACCTTCAAGTTTAACCGAGATGGTTCTATGATATCCTCTAGCAAGGAAGAAATGAGACCAGCTTCCCTTAAAGCTGGATTCACTTTTGAGGGACATCACTCGTCTCACAAGTACTTAACAAGCACAGGTCAGGCTTATGCAATTTACTGAGACAGCTGCATCTGTGTTCCAGGTTCCTCCAATATTTCTTAATTGTTTTCTCTTGGAGAAGGAGAAACCATTAACACCTGAGCTTTCCTTCATAGTTTTAGACTTCCTGGTCCTGTCTATACCAACCAGTCCTCACAGAGCAGTGAGGAGCTGATGTCTGAGCAAGTATAGCTGAGAGAGTAAGCTGGAACCTAATGCCTCTTACGAGTGTGGGCTCCATGTCCATGACTAGCATCAGCAGAACGATGCTTGAGAGAGCTTAAGGTTTTAATAACTTCACTAACTTTACAGAATTTCAGGGCTGAGTGAAAGCAAAAAATACATCTGCTTGTTTTAAACCTTTCCCTTTTCCAAATATAAAGTTTACCCTCTTTGTGGGACTGGAGATAGTAAAATGTTTTTCCCCAGCATCATTTCTGTTACTGATCTGCTTTAGCTTGTTTGCAAGTGCCTGTAGAGAAAAACTTGGGCTTTTGTCTAGATAAAAGCAGCTTGTATGAGGAAGACCTAGTGATGCTGAGAGCCCTGCATATATATTATGGTAGTTAAGAGTGTCACAGCTGTGGACACACTGTTACTTTCTCTGTTGTAAAGCCTATACACATCTTTACTCTTGGAAGAGAATACTATTTGATTGATCTCCCTTCAAAGACTAATTGAGGGAAGGAGATTTCAAACCATTGGTAAGAAAAAATACTATTCAGCCACCAGTCTGTTACTGACAATATGCTAGGGTGCTGCAGTTATCCTGTCTAGCTTTGGATACAGCTGTGCATAAAGATCTTCCTCCCCTGAATCACTTCCAAGGATTTTGTTTTTCTCCTCCAGTCAGAATATTTATATCAAAAGCTATTCTACCTTGCACTCAAATAAGCATCTTGTCTATACGTGCAGTCACAGAAGAAAGTCTTATAGTCAGATTGCTGTACTGAAACCCAGAAAGCCTGTGTTCAGTCAGTCACAGAAAGAAAAGGCACTGAAGAATGAGTAGAAGAACTTCTTTTAGAGCAGGAGATTACTGATCTAACCCAGTTACCTGGGAGGCCCACGTCTGAAATGCTATTTTAAATTGTGTCATTAGACAATAAGGAATTAGAATTATTCATTGGGTCTAACCTAACCTCATTACAGCTTCCACTGGGAACAATGATTTCAAAACATTTCTTGCTCTTCAGAACCTAAGGGCACAAGTATTGAGTCTTCCTGAGCTTGGCTCAAATGACTTCTCTAAATTCTGGGGAGTTGTGCTGTCTGCCAGACAAACTGAACTCCCCTAAGAACTAATCTTATCTGCAGCAAAGAAAGACAGAGAGCTGCTTGATACATTCACCCACCTGCCCAGCCCCTACCATCACATCACAGCCAGTAGCTGTGTCCCTTACATCCCTTTCCATCCCAAGGAGGCATTTCTCCAGGTGGAGGAATCCCACTTTTCAAGTCAGGGCAAAGTTACTGCCACAAAACAGTTACAAAGCAAACCTGCTCAAAATCAGGCGCTCTCCTAGTTCGTGTAACCCTTCCCTGCAGAAATAGAAGGATAGTGAAATGTGTGTCACCATATATAATTTGTAACTTATGTACATTTTGGAGAAAGCCTTACACACCCCACATCCAAACTCTGGCAGACAAAGCTTTTGTAAAACAATGGTTCATAGAGGGCACCATGCTTTATTTGCAGAAAATGGATCATTGCAAATAATTTTTTCAACATCCTGATTGTGAGGATCAGAGTGTACTTAATAAAAAATGTGAGGTCAGCAAAAAAAACTGCATAAAGTTCCAGCACTACTTTGAGCACAGCTGCATGGGATTATCAAATTGATGTTTAAACGTGTAACCAGAAATGATATTTCAGTAATATTTCAGATTCTTCTCACAAAAATAAGGAACAGTTTCAATGAAAATGTGTGCTGTGACTTCTGTCAGTCAGGTCTTGACTTATCTGGTACCATTTTCCTTTTTATGGATATAAGTTAGCCTGTTCAGATCTGACCTTTGTCCTTTCAAGGATTTTTAAAGACTTTTTGAATAGATTTAGGGACCTGCCATTCAAAATGAGCTGAGGTAGAAGATGGTGTCCTCTGTTTGGTTCTTTTTTGTTGTTGTGTTTTTTTTTTTTTACTCAGATGCTCTGTGTCCTTTACATCTTTTTCCATCCCAAAGATGCTTTCCCTGAAGAAAGGCACATCACATCTTCAGCTCAGGAATGTTCTTTTACAATTCTGTTCTGTTTACTGTTCTGTTCTAAAATTATAACCAGTACAAAGTAGGTATAAACATTTGTCCTGTTTCCCTGTAAGCTACTAAGACTTCTGGAGACAATTCAGAATTGAAATAACCTCTCCTGAAACTAGCAAACATAAAATAATTTCATCTGAACAAATAAACAGATTGTGATGTATTTCCTGATTAGCCAAAAGAGCCCAGCAAGACAAGATTAAGTAAACCAACAGATGTAAAAGCAAGATATAACATCTCATCTAAATGAACAGTTGAAGTGCTAAACAAAATGAATGAGGATGAAGACATCTGTAAAAGTGGCCCAGTATTTGTGTGTATGCTTTTTCTTTTTCAAAGAAGCTTTTATTATAACACAATTCATAAATAAATTATATTTTACTCTCATAGAGTTCCAGTAACCATCATTTGGTAGTTGGGTTTGTTATCTCAGATTTACAGGGATTTTCAAGCTACAGCATTAATGTATTACACAGGTCCAAATCACTTCACCACTTTGCAACAGCATAAATAAGCACAATATAAACACTAAAACTAATATAATCACATGACCAATTTTCAACAATATCAAACCTTTCTCTTTGAGCTTTGATCAGTGGGCCCCAGAAACTCTGGTCAGCCATCTGAAAGCTGACCTCTTATTCAAAGCACATGAGACAAAGACTATTCCTGCTAATGAAGGAAATGGGCAAGGCTTCCTTTCAGTGCTCAGACAGCTTCTTTTAAGAAAAGCTTATTTTTGACAGTCATTCAGGAAACCTTTTATTAGTACTAAGAACTCTGAATGATCCTTCACTAGTTCTACTTATTGTTTTCCTCAAAGAAAAAGAGAGGGTTCAGGAATAATGTTCTTAACATATACATATCCTTATAGTACGGTATATATTTATAGCAACAGCTCAGCACCTTCACTTCACCTGAGAATGTGAGAGAGGAATAAAGAATGTACCAGTTTTTCAATGGGGTACACAGATCTGGTTTTTGTTTAGGAGGCTTGGGGGTTCATGGGTTTGGGTTGCTTTAGTACTGCACTCAGCACTGTAAAACTCCAGCCTGTTCCAGTAGCCCATTAAGCACCTCTTTATTTCAATTTCATCAATTTCCCTGATGAGGAAAAATGCAGCATTTTAGGGCTGCTGGAAGCATGCCTCCTTCTGCAGATGTGGTCCATTCCTCACTGCTATGATTTGTACCAAAATTCTTCACTTTCCCCCCAAGCTAGATCTGGTTATAGCCTTAGTACCATGGTTTCTTGCTTACTCTTCCTTACACTAAGAAATTAACTCTTAGTTATGTCAGGACAAGCAACAGTTTTATAGCAGTTAATAAGTTAAAGATCACTGAGTGATCTCTGAGGCAAATTTTTTCCCTGCACGCGTACAACACTATGCACACAACTTGTGTCTCTGAATTTCACTGCATAAGCTTAAGTCAAACAGTAAGATACAGTTTAAAACATACCAAAGCACACTAGACAAACAGAAGTTACTTTTGCCCTGTTGTGAAGCAAAACAACAAATATGTACATTTAATTAGAAGCAATTGTGTGTGAAATATTTTACACCCACTCAGTGCTGCCACAGCCTCTACAATAGGCGTGGGTGAGCTGTGATGGCGCTGTGCTGCCACCCTCTGTCCTCAGCCCTTCTAAGTATCAGCAATTAATATTGGGGTGACAGTAACTTTTCTTCAATCTGGGAATCTGCGAAGGTTAAAATCCTAATCATACAAGCAGCCGATGAGTTATCAGAGTGTAAGAGAGTGTTTGTTTCACTTCCCAAGCATATTAAGCCTTGCTGGGCCTCCTGTGTTATTCATAACATTGTGGTTACAGTACCATTTGGGAAGCCTGTGGTAAAAAGTCTTAGCTTAGAGGAAGAGCCTTGATGAAGCAGGCTTGTATGTACCTGCAGCTGCACTCAGCACATCAAACAAGGAGCAAAACCTAAAGGTCCTTACAGACCCAACCAATTCTACTCTGGTGATTTTGGATAGGGCCTTAGGGTCACCAGATTTGTTTTACTGGTCCACATTCACTCTGTGATAGCCTTTAGAAACAAAGTTAAGTATTGTTACATACATATATTTCCTCTATTTCAGGGTGTGTTTATTCAGTATGACTCATGTTTGAAACAACTGGAAAAATGTGCTTTCCCTTGCATGTCCCAGAATGTCCCAAAGGACTGCTGTCTTGCAGAACTTGTCACAGTAAAGAGATGCTCAGGATCTTCCCCACCAGACTGACAGTCACTGGTTGGCCCCCAATATTTTCCATGAAATCAAGAGCTAGGACTATTTTGTCCACAGTATCCTCTCCCACTTCTTAAACTACTGAACATGTTGAAGCATTTCAATTGACATTTGTCACTTTGTGAGAGAGGGTGGAGCTCTTAATATAGCTGGACAACTCAAAAACAACACAGACCCTCAATCATAAAGGCAGAGGAGCAACTAAGAGAACAGCAAAGCAACTTTCATCTTCCCGGCTGGATTGTGCCTGACTCCAATCCTTCAGCTCTATGCCAAAAAAGTCTTCCAGTCCCATGTTTAGGCAGGTTTCAACAAGAAATCAAGAACCATGACAAGAGACACTAGATTAATAAACTCTGCACAGTAATTAGGTCAAATACACACCTTTCCAGCCTGGCTATATAACAGCAAGAAAAGGCTGGTAACATGGCAGATCTGAACAGAATATAAACAGCCCAATAACATCCTCAGTCTGTTAAACTCAGTTTTCCATAAGAACTGCCAATGTTGCTTTTGAGGGATTCTGTCTGTCCTGGAAGGAGTGCATAAAGCAGTTGGTTAAGCTGAAAACAAGGATAAATGCCAGTAAGACTTTCTCTTCTGTGGGTTTTTTCCACGGGAAAGGAAAAATACACACCGTAATCTGCTATAACGAGCTGGAGTTCAGAGAAAGCCAACTACTTCTCAAGAGGCTGTCAAGCATTAACAATATTACACCGTGCAGCAGCAAGCTTACATGGAGAGGATTTCACATGGTGTTAGCAATGCACCAACGCTTTGTGAAGCCTAACTTTAGGCACACTTGAAATACCTAGTCAGAGCTTTGCAAACTGCAGGGAGAGGGGGGAAGATAGTTATTCAGGGTGAGACAAAGTCATTCCAGGATATGTAGATATTTCTAGATGGCTTTGCAGCATCCTGCTTGCCCTTCAGTGTTTTGCTGTTTCTGCTCATTTTTAGATTGTCTCCCTCACAGCACTATTATGCTTTGCAATGTTTGGAAGTCATAAGTGCCCTTTTGCACTCATTAAGCTCTCAGCAGAAAGTTGCTGTAAGTATAAAATAAGTCATGGTGTCAAAGTGTCGTAAGAAAAGAAAGCAGAAAGTGTAGAAGGAATGCTAGGAAAACACAAGGGCATGTGTCAGCCTCTCCTCCTCAGGGCAGTGGAGAGTTCATAAATTGGCCAGGGGTCACTACACAATTGCTAAAGCCAATCTCCTGTTAGCAGGCTGCTGAGCTGTTTGGGTGGGGAGTGAAAGGGAAGGACAGAAAAGCAGACATTCCTCTTTTGCAGTTACAGCTCCCAGTCACGTCCAGCAGTGACCAAACCACTGTCATCTTACATTTAGGAAGGCCACATTTGCGGGTGTTTGTGGCTTTATCACAAGCTGTAAGGGCCATACCAAGCAGTAGACCATTGCTTGCACACACACATGCACCCACATACACAAGTAAAGGTAAGATCCAAAGACATCAGTGGTGACCTGTCACTAGTGGGATTCCACAGGGCTCCATCTTGGGCCCTGTGCTCTGCAACATCTTCATAAATGACTTGGATGCAGGAATGGAAAGGATAGTAAACAAGTTTTCAGGTGACACAGAAATGGGAGGAGCTGTTAACTCCATTGAATGCAGGGAGCCCCTGCAGAGAGACCTCACCAAATCAGAGGGCTGGGCAACCACCAACCATATGAAGTTCAACAAGGGAAGGTGCCAGAGTCTCCACCTGGGATGGGGCAACTCAGGATGTTTGCACAGACTAGGGAATGAGATGCTGTAGAACAGTGCCACAGAAAGGGACCTGGGGGTCCTGGTCCATGGCAAGTTGAATATGAGTCAGCAGTGCCCTGGCAGCCAGGAGCGCCAACTGTGACCTGGGGGGCATCAGGCACAGCATTGCCAGCCAATTGAGGGAGGAGATTGTCCTGCTCTGCTCTGCTCTGCACTGGGGTGGCCTCACCTGGAATATTGTGTGTGGTTTTGGACACCACATTATAAGAAAGATACTAAGTTGTTAGAGAGTGTCCAAAGGAGGGCAATGAAGATGGTGAAGGGCCCTGTGGGGAAGCCGTAGGAGGAGTGGCTGAGGTCACTTGGTCTGTTCAGCCTGGAGAAGAGGAGACTGAGGGGAGACCTCATTGGAGTCTACAACTTCCTTGTGAGGGAAAGAGGAGGGGCAGGCACTGATGTCTTCAGGACACAAGGGTTGTGTCAGGGTAAGTTTAGGTTGGATATTACAAAAAGGTTCTTCACCCAGAGGGTGGCTGGGCACTGGAACAGGCTCCCCAGGGAACTGGTCACAGCACCAAGTCTGACAGAGTTCAAGAAGCCTTTGGACTATACTCTCAGGAACATGGTGGGACTCTTGGAGTTGCCCTGTGCAGGGCTAAGGGTTGGACTTGATGAGCCTTATGGGTCCCTTCCAAGTCAGCATATTCTGTGATTCTGTGACATTCTATCTATGCATGGACTTGTGAGGCTGTGAGGGACACTGTAGAAACTGTAATAACCATGACTCCACTTTGAGACCTTAAAATCATAGTCCTTAGAAAGCCCCATGAGATGTGAATAATGCACATGTTCACATGCATTCCCACTAGTATATAAAATTTTCTGCAGAAGGGAATTAACATTTTCACTTACATCGATGACAGCCTTTTTCCTAGAGGAAAAAAAAACCAGCCTTGTATAAAAATAGCCTCTATTCATTGACCCCAAGAAAGAAGCAAACATTGCTTTTCTCCTCCTGTTGCTCAACAGCAGCTTTAAAATAGCTCTTAGAAGACAAGAACTTTCACTGGGCCTCTGAGGCAGAACAGCTCCTTCAGTTTTCTCCTTCAAATATATTGGTTTTCCAAATTAAATAATGAAGTGCACCATCAGCATGAAGACAGAGCCCTGACTTTATAATCCTTCCCTGCTGGCTCTCACCACCATCCTGAGGCTCCACTGTGCATACCAGCTATCTGCAGCTACTACCTCAATGACATTTCTCTATCACATTTCCTATCTACTTTTTTCCAGTTTGGACTTCAGCATTTTCAGCACCAAAATCCCTCCTAAAATTCCAGATGGCATCTTCCTTAATAAAGTCTGTATTGCTCTAGTTTAACTTATTTTACCTTGTCTCAATTTTTTATATTCAATTACATCCCTACTCATAAATGTACATAGACTTGGTCATGACATTTGAGAACCTTGCTCCCTGTGGGTCAAAAATCTGTTCTCAACCTCTTATCATTCATGAACATATTAAAAAGAGCAAACAAAACCCCACACATTCATGCAAAATTATTTGCACTTTGAGATTCTACAACACCTGTAGCAGTGAGGCCTCCAGCTTCACCATACACTTTGTGAAAGACTACTGCCTTCTCTGCTCTTCTCTATCTGAGTTTTATGGTGTGCCTCTTATTCCTGATGAGGGTGACAAAAAGGCACATGAGTGAGTAACAGTGCCCTACAGGAGATATGTGTGCAACCCGTAGATGTTGAAATAAAAAGGACATCGCTCTTTCTAACCAACTTTGGTATGAGAGCTCTTTAACCACCATTATTTAAAGGGCCAACTAAGCATCTGACTTACTTGAATATAGTGAGTGTCTCCCTCCCTCCCAATCTGCCAACCCATATTTGCCATTGTTCAGAGGTTATCTTGTCAGCGGCTGTAGTTTCTAAGCCCAGACTTTAATTTTCTTCTATCAGTCAGAGTTAGCTGGCAGGGAAGGTGACAGCCTTACAGCCTTTTCAGAGTACTAAAATACTGCCTACTGCACCTGCTATCAGAGGTAATTTTACAGAGAAGCCTAGAGATAATTTTTCTATTTTCTGTCTGGTGAATCAAATGCAGCTCACTAATCAAGACAATGGCTGTGAAATGCAATGTGTGGAGTGTGTAAATGGAGCGATGGTTTCACACTGCAAATCTGAAACAGAGCAGAGTAATAGTATTTTCCCTTAAGCCTGTGGAAACCCCAGAAGGACCTCTGAATGTAAACAGGGAGAAGCAAATTACAACTGCTGATACTCTTGAAGATTCTTCTTGCTTCTGATGAAACTAGCAGTGAAATTGGTGTAAAATGTCTTCAGCAAAAGAGTGAGCTGTGGAAAGGTACAGTTGAGATCATACCCTTCTAATAGAACTGAAGGAAAACTTAAGGCTGTTGTAAATTGGGTAACACCTCCAATTCACAGACATCACTGTTGCTCCTCTCTTAAAAAATCTGTAATTCAAATATAACATCCTAAAGGTGGCTATGTAATTGTCATGTCAGGAATGTGAATAGTTTGGAACAAGGATCTGGCTTGATTTTTGGAAGGAGGAAAACTAAGATAAATATAACAGAAAAAGAAATCTAGGTACCTTAAAATGTAACAAAAATATTTGTGCAAAGTCCTCTCAGGTAGAAAGGGATTTCATTTGCAAGCAAAGCAAGTTCTTCCTGTTTCTTCTGGTTCCTAAGAAACAGTTTCCTCTAAGTGTCAGACTTCTAAGAAATCATTTGTGAGGCTCCAAAGTTTGGCTGACGGAAAGAAAGTTTTGATTTCACATAAAACTAGAAGGAAGGTTCTAGACACTGCACTTCCAGAGACAGAGTCCTCCTGTATGCCATAACTTTTTAATTCTTTACTCATTTATATTTTTAAGTTTACATTCAAAAGGTTTACAGCCAAAAACTTTGAGGATGTCATAGAAATCTTGTTTCCTTTATTCTGAATTACATGAGTTGGCTAGGAAATTACGTCTTTCTAAAGAGAGATGAATAAAAAAAATTAGATACTAATACTAATCTCAGAGTGCAGGTAACTGAAAAAAGTTCTGCTTGTAAATATAACTTCTCCTAGAGGCAAAGACCATAACACTCCAGAAAAGAAAAACCAAACCTAAACCAAACCAACAAACAAAAACCAACAAAAATTGCCCCAAACACTCGAATTTCCCCCCCCCCCCCCACTGTTTACACAGTTATTTACAAAGGTTTGTCAAAGCAGCTTCTCACTGAAAAGGGAACAAAATTAACAAAATTCCAACAGGACACACCATGTTCATATGTTCAAAAGGTTTTACCTAAACGAATCTTAAATGCTGAGCAGTTATAAAAATACCAGAAAACAAAGAGCAACACAAACAAGCTAGTTTGTTGACTGCTTAAAATTTGGCATCTGTGTCTCTTGCACACACACTGTAAGAGATTGTCTCAAACAAGTTATAGCCTACTTGGGGAAGACAGAAAGGTAGCAATATTAGAGAAACCCCAACAGGAGGAAAAAAAAAAAAAAAAAAGGGGTGTTTAATTTGCCCACATTAACACTGGAACACACCAGCCAAGTGAAAAATTCTCTGACCAGCACTTTACCCACCAGCCTATCCTTCCTTCTAGCCCCTAAACGAGGTTAAATACCCATAGAGGGCATAAATATTTTTCTTTTCTGCTGCTGAAATGACAGTGAAGAACTACCGACAATTACTTGTGGAATAGTGTAAAAATTAACAAACCAGGATAGATGTAGGTAATACTGCAGTTATACATGACTTATTTTGTCCACAAACATTTGTAAAAAAAAAAAAGAAATGTGATGTTTCACCGCTTTTGACAGATACACAATTTTTAGAGGCAATAATTTAAATTTATTGTCAGAATAAACGAACTTGCACTTTAGCCTGGTAATTTATCTGTCTGGGAGAACTGCTTTTGCATAGCAAGCACTGCCTACTTTGTTATCGAATACTTAATAGAATTGGCACAGCAGGCTGTTAAAGTCCAGTTCACGAACACACAAGATCAAGAATGATAGTTTGGAGACTCTTATGGTCTTATTAGTGTATTGATTTGTAGAGCAGGTTTTTAAAATCAGATCTCTATTCTAACAGAAAAATTAAGAATACTTAATCTATACCACCTATTGGATTGCTGGAGTTATCTTAGTACTAGTGGACATTCACTTCAGGTACATAAACCTGAAAAAATGATGTATATTCAATATAAATATTTTGTTAGGTTTGTTAAGCATTTGTAAATGGGCATATGGGACAGATACCCATCTGCTTGTGTAAGTCCCATGCCCAAATATATGTCTCTGGCAAGTTATCTATGGTAAAACGTTTTTGCAAATAAAGAAAAGCATTTCTAGGCCCACAAAGTTTGTTCTGTGCATGTCCTAAGATCTCCGTTTTCTCACAATCATCATCTGCTCCATGGGATTGCCAGTTCAGGGACTTGTGTGAGAAAATAAACATGGCAGATTCAAGCGGGGAATAATAAGTAGCACCTAAAATACTCACAAGAAGAAAAAACACCAGAAAGAATATGTGGGACAGCAATTTAGACCAGTGCATGAGACATTGCCATGGTTTAACCATGGCCAGCAACTCAGCCCCATGCAGCCACTTGCTTGCTCACTCTCAGTGGGATGTGGGATGTGGGAGAGAAGTGGGAGAGTAAAAGTGAGAAGGCTCATGGGTTGAGATACAGGCAGTTTGATAGTTACAGCAAAAGGCACACACATGATCAAAGCAAGACAAGAAATTCATTCACCACTTCCCAAGGGCAGACAGGTGTCCAGCCGTCCCCAGGGAAGCAGGGCTCCATCATACTTAATAGTGTCTTGGGAAGACAAATGCCATCATTCTGAATATCCCCCTCTTCCTCTTTCTTTCCCCAGCTTTATAATGTTGTGTATAATGCCATATAGTACAAAACATCCCTCAAGTCTGTCAGGGTCAGCTGTCCTGGCTGTGTCCCCTCCCAACTACTTGTGTACCTCCAACCTATTTGCTGATGGGGCACTGTGAGAAACAGAAAAAGCCTTGACACTGCTCAGCGGTAATTAAAACATCCCTGAATTATCAACACTGTTCCCAGCACACATCCAAAACACAGCACCGTATCAGTCGCTATGGAGAAAATTAACTCCATCCCACTCAGACGCAGCACAGACATCATGAATCACTTTTGGTTTTCTAATATTCCAGTATTTTCTCCCCAAGGCAGTCTAACCTATGTTTACTCACATATCATACTGAAAACCTGAGGTCAGAGAATGTCTTTTGCAGTGGAGATACAAACCTTAGTCTCTTACATCACAGGGGATGTCTCCCTGTTTCTTCAGTATAATTCTCTCATTTTCTAAATTTATATGTACTGAGCTATACAGTTTGTTTTTATTGTCCAGCATTCCTGACATGTCTGAGAAGACCAAAGAAAAAACTCCAAAACCAAAGATGTAACAAAAAACACACACAAAACCCCCCCAAACAAAACAAACAAAACAAATAAACAAACAAAGAAACCACAAAAAAAACAAACAAAAAAGGGAGGGGGAGGGAGTAGGGTGAAGAAAGACAATCACTTCACAGTATTTGGGAAATTCCTCTGGAATATTTCCTAGACCACTGAGTAATGCTTTGACCATTTCCCAATTCATTGCAATGAACCCAGTTTGCTTTTGCCATGCTCTGAGACACACAAGCCACCCTTCCTTCCAAGACAGTGTGCAACTCTGAGTTACATGTGGAATTAGGTACCTATTTATTTTAATTAGGTAGTTATTTATCTTTGACATGTCTAGATGCCTTGCTTCTCTGACTCCACTGGTGCTCAACAATCCCTTTCTTAAACATTTCACTACTGTTCATTACCTGGAAGGCCTAGGAACCTACATCTAAGTTGAATATTCCCTTCACTTTTTTTTTGCCAGAAGGTCACTATTGCAACAGCAGCTGCTGAATATGTTGGATAATTTCAGCCAAACTCCACCACTCTCATTAGCATGCCAACAACAATCTGACCATTTACCGAGAGGGATGTTTTTTTCACTCCTGGAGAATAATTCAAAGCAGGTGAGTTAGAAAATTAAGCTGGAACACCACATACAGACACTGCTATTGAAAATTAATCCATATGAAGCACAGTGACTGACCTGTGCACTATCCATGCAGTAGTTCTAGACTTTTAGGCTGGTTACATTTTACCCTGAAGCAGTTATTAATATTTTATTGGACCATGCGTCAAGTTCTAACAGAAAAATCAAAATAAAATGTTTTCCTCTCTAGCAGGTCAGGAACTATCACTGCTTTGTCACTCTTTATTTTAAACAGAACTGCAAGATGTTCCACATTTAAAACAGCAATTCAGGTTATTTCCCATTTTGCCTGATTAAGGCAAGAATTTCTACAGCAAGAATTTTCAGGTACTTAAATAACTTCCATGCATTAAGTTAATAGTCTTCACACTGAAGACCAAGTGCTCTTCTTTGCCAAGATCCCTTTCAGCAATAACCTGGACTTTGGGGGCACTAACAGCCTCTATTGTTTCTGCAGAATTTCCACAGATCACTGAAGATTATCTCCCTCACTGACAGAACGCAGGAGCAAGTTTAACTCCTTTGATGATTAAAACTGAAAGATTCAGTTTTAATGCAAAAGAAATGAACAAACAGATAGGTTCTAGCCAAAGAGATCTCTAAAGAGAAAGACTGATAAAAAAAAGCACAAATTCTGAGAAATATTTTGTTGTTTTTTTTTTTAAAGGGAGAGCAATTCAAGATTAAAGTCATTCAATGCTGCCCTCTTCAACCCCAGAATAATCCTGAAGAGAGCAAGAGCACAACACAGAGCACAACATTGAATTAGTTGGACAAGTTCCTAGACAGCAGCACCTATAAAACCTCCTTCAGCAGGTTTCAGAGTTAGAGTGATTATTTAGAAGACAGGATAGATGAATAATCACAGCAATACACCACCACAGCTTTGTACATGAAATGCTCAAGGAGCGTACACAGAAGGAGCCAAGTATGGAAACATTCTCCCTCGGTACCCATATTATTCTAATTATGAAAACTGTTTACATTGGAGTATTTGATGCCAGGAAAGTAAGTAGACATTAACCAACATTTCTCAATAGGTAAGACTGAAAACTTCTGCCAGCATCACACCAGAAGTGGGATTTGCCATAACAAATGGCATTTACAGTGTACATGCTTATACAAGTAATTTATGGGTCTATCTGTAGGCCTTCTGCATCCAGCTTTCTGTCTTAAACTGGATCACAAAATATTGAGTTTATAAACTGATTAATATAATCATGGTCTAAAAATCCAGCAATTCCAGCCTCACCCTTTATCTTACTCCTCAAGGCAATTTGTCCAAGTTAGATGCACAAATATGAATAACTTTTAAATCCTTGTTTCTCATCTTCCACACAAGTGCCCTAGTCATCAGTGTAGGAGGATGGCTTTAAGTAAAGTCTCAGTCCGTTATTCCTGGTCAAGTCACTCAGTGTAAAATAAATGGAAATCAAGATTAAATGAGCCAAAAGAGCACAAAAGACTTTGGCTCTACATTGGCTTTAAGTTACAGTTTCAGTCTGTTGAGGGAAATGATTAATTCTCTTCATCTTCTCCATTAATTGTTTAATTTCAACACAGAAGTCCTCAAAGCAAAGACCAGAACTTAGAACATCACCTTGCAAGTGAGTGATGTCATCACTACACATATTAGGAAACAGCTGAAAGAGTTTGTTATTTCAGTCAGCTTCAGCTTGTGTCCTCTTTTCTAGAAGAATGGTCTGAGCAGAGATGATGGCTACTTCTACACAGAAAGCTAAATAATGCCAGAGCCTACTTTCTATGATAGCAGCTGTTTCAGACAAGCCACATCCACAGTATTAAACCTCTTTCCCTCCAGAACAGTTGTGCCCTATTCAAATTTCATATTGGGAACAGTCTTTGGGAGAGCACTTTTTGACCCACTGAAGGAGCCAGACACAACACTAATAAATGAACATCCAGACACCATTGGATTTGCTGGTGTGGCAGCACTGAAAGACAGTTGGATTTTCACGTTCATCTTCCTGCCCCACACACAGACACATATCCTGTCCCTCTGTACTGCCCCTGCTGAGCAACGTGGTCTGTTCTAAGAAAAGAACACCAGGTCGGTATGGCAGGAAGAACTGTCTGGATGCTCACATAGTTAATGCATTCCATAGATGGGGCAGTTGAGGTGTTTTCCACTTACTTTAGTGCACATCGGCCTGTAAATGAGTATAAAATGCTGATAGAGACTGGGCCAAAGGGGCAAACTGGTCTCCTGAGATTACAACAGTTTCTAATTGGATTTCTCCCTGGCAGGGACACTTGCAGGGTACCTCCAGCCTGAAGATGGGGTATACTCATTTTGAATAGGTGTGAAAAGCTCTAAGATCTGGTCACATACAAAAGAAATAAAAACTGTAAAGTAGCTACATAGATGTTCTGTTGCTTTGCAGTTGTAAATTCTGCAAAGCCAGAGACTGTAAACCTGTACATTTCTAGCTGAACCTGGTTGTATTAATAGCCCTTTAGGCACAGACTGTTGAACAAATCTGAGACTGAGTGGACCAAGATGCAACTAGACTTCTCTGAGAAGTTTAGGAAGCAAGGGGTCTCACTGAAGTGCTTGACTCAACAGGAGGGACCATGACTGGATTATACTGTAATCCATTGTAACAGATATTTGTTATTTAGATACTGATGCCTTAAACTCTATATAATATAAAATTTGAGTATAGCTCTTTTAGCTCTTTTAGTATGGCACTTTTAGCTCACTAAGCACCTTTGTACAAGATTTCTGAAAATGTGTTTAATGTTCCTTGTCAAGAATTCCAATGGACAAAGATTTTAGCAAGGTGAAAAACTTCTTATCTGTAGAAAATGTACTCAGAATAGACATAAGAGGGTCACACCATTTGATGCAACCAAGTCAAAATTACTCAGAAGCCTTGAAGCCATTCCAGGAAGGACAGAGATGATAGGGAGGAGGACAGGGATGAAAGGGTGGTCGTTTTGTGACCATGGATTCAAACTCGAGGGGCTTGGTGAGAGTGCAACAGTGGGAGGTATGGTTTTGGGGATGGATGTAACCCATGAGGTAATCTCCAGATATTATAATTAGATATTATTATAAAAATTGTAAAGGCCTATACCATTGTGTGTGCAATATATTTGTAGCACATAAGGCACAACAATTAAAGAGCTGCTTTCTACCTTTCTATACTCAAAACTGTCCAGAGAATTATTTCTCCGATTTTAGGTAACACCCCACTGGCAACATTTGAACACTGTATTATCTATAAATCTAAGCAAAATCATGCTCATAATAACTGTGTCCTACTTCTTGCATCTGGCCAAGAATCTTGTCTTGACTACTCTGCTACAGCTGGTATAGGCACAATTTATGATTCCTGTTCATGCATTTCTCTGCCATTCAGACACACAGCAATACAGAGCAGTACAGCAGAGGCACACTTCTGAGCTGCTGGAAGACTTAATTTTAGAAAGGTGGTGACATTGCAAAGGTTCCTCATGAACTCATTTTTGGTATCCATGTCTCTGTCTGCAGTGATTAGGAGAAATACACCTGGTTTTTCTGCTATCATCAACATAATTACTTAGTTTTGCTTTGCAGCTTTTTTTTTTTCCCTTGGTCAGTAAGTTGTTCTGAGCCTACTAATATAAGAAACAGATTAAAGAGAAACATATATAAATTCGCTTGTTGGGAAACAAATGAAGAAGGCAGGGCAGGCTCTGAAAATTGGATTCCTTCACCCCAGTAACTCAATATTTAAAAACCCTCACTACATGAAAGTTCATCAAAGGGGATTCAGGAGGAGTGTCTCAGGTGGCACACTCTCAACCCACACGTTATTTGCTAGTTTACATCACTCCTCACAACTGGGCTTCAAAACTAAAAGGCTAATGTTGCATAACAGGTCTCAGAGAGATTTATTTGGTGGAATTCACCCTCAAGCCAAGAATCTAGTGTGTACACATTCAACAATTATTTCCCTTCTCTGTACTCTTTCATACTCCTCTGTCCACAAAGAAACAGCTGATCAGGGAATACAGGAACAAACCACTGCATCGATATCTCATAGAGCGCATGAACCTTTCAGCAATGTACGTATGTGCTTGTAGACAGCACCAATTCTTACCAAGACAAGTGAAGACACATTTGGTCTTTCTACAGTGATGCTATTTAGCTTTGATTTTGAGTCAAACGGAAAAAAGAAACACCCCCACCAAAAAAACCCAAAACCAAAACCAAACAAAAAATCCACCAAGGAAAACAACTATAGAAAGTCCAGTTTATCTTTAGAACTTCTGCCTTAGAGAGCCTTTTTCAATTGCCTCAGGTCATTCACCCCCTGCCCCAGATTAGCTACCAAAACTTCATACCACCAATGTTCTAAAAGGAAGGAGGTTTTGATTTAGTGAAGATGCAAACAATTAAAAACAAATAATGTCAGGGCACTGATAAAGTGGTGGGATGCTACCTCAGCTTTAACCAAAAAGAAGGGAGAGCCTCTTCATAAAACAAAGCAGTTGACCTCCATGTTTTTGTAACCTGTTTTGGCACTTCTAAAGTACACCCTCTCTGCAAGATGCCAGCTCATTGCAGTCACTTCCCTATCGATCTGCCTGCTGCATCTCTGGAAAGGTCAAGTAGGATGAGGGCCTTTTCCAGTGCTCTTTCAAATCACTTCATTCCCTCACAGAAAGGGCGAAAGCTCTCAGGTGACATGCTAATTAATTCAGTCTTTTCAGCTGTGCAGAACTGTGACATTTATAACTTATTTTGAAAGGAAAATAAATATAATTTAATTCTGTTAAAGACATCACCACATTCATTATCAAAATCTTGTCTTACACTGTTTCATTCAGATGACACTTCAAATGTGCCAGGTTTACATTTTGTACATATTTGTATTCTATGCCTGCCTCTTTAAAGGTGGCTTCAGTGCTACAACATACAAATAACACATGCATTTATATAAAATAATGTAAATTACAGTATTTTACAGGAGTGGCTGCAAACTCTTAAGCAGAGCTATTCAAAAATATTATTTTTGGACTACTACTGTAGTAACTTCCAAAAATCAGGGGTTTTGATTTTTGCTGCTTCAAAAACAATAGTTATGTAATTCAGTCAGCCAAGTTTAGCTTATTTTACATTAAAAAAAATTTTTGTGTGTGTGTTCAGATAGAGAACTGAGATTTTCCTTCAGGAAATGTGAATGTGATCCTTGCAAACAAGAGATGTATATAAAAACACGAGCACTACAGAGCAGTTAAATTTAAGAAAACTTTCAATGCAGTAAATATTTAGAATAATTTGATAGATGCCCAGAGCATAGACTAAATGAAAATAAGCCAAATGTAGACTGTAATTTTTGTTGTGTTTAAAATTGCTTTCCTTAGATGCAGAAACACTCAACATCTCATTATCTCCTCAGAAGGACAGGACCTTTGTAATGGCTTTAAATGGACAAGGCTGAGTCAACTATTAAAACAGGTCTAGTTCAGATGCAGTCTGTCCTTCAGATAAAGGAATTCCTGTATACAGTCTGCCTTCTGTCAGGACCAGCAACCAGAGCAATTTTTCAGCTGAGGGAACCTTACCCCTGGGCCAAGGCAGAACACAACCATTTACCATGCAACTCCTTGCGGTAGAAGGCCATGACAACTGTATGGATGTTGGTGCAGACAGCTCATCAGTCTAAGCCTCCTTGGCAATAAATATCTCTTACATTTTTGGTAGCTCAAGATGTCCTAGATCCTTTGGAGAAATAACAACCCTTTAATACTAATGACATTTAAGAATCAGAGTGATTTACTGTAGCTTCTCATCAAACTGCTCTGCTTATATTTCTAAAAAGACAAAGTCCCTTCCAGTCTCATGTTTCAAAGTCATTAACTCTTGTCCTTTGCTGTCCCCACAGCCATATCAAATAATTTATTTTAGCAGCAGATCAAGCATCAACCAAGGTCCTATTACTTCTTCTGAAAAGTTATTTCAGAACTTGAATGCTGTGGTGGTTTGTAACTTTCTTCAGTGTTTCTGGTCTTATACCAAGCTGCTCTGAGCCTAAACATCATATCCTGTACCTTAAACAGGCTTTCTTCTATCAAAATGTTTAGTACCTTGATGTATTGAAAATTGTTAAACATCTTGGTTTTCAGTCTAATCTTCCTAAACTAAATCAAGTCCTTTCAAGAAAATGAACTCTCCAATCCCCTAAAGCCTTTTTAATTTATTTGGGTTTGCACTCATATTTCCTGATAATGGCCACTGGAAGTGACTGTCAGTCATCCTAGAACCATATCTGCCTTTCCCATGACTGTATCAGCACTGGTGGCCTAGTTGGGTGGCAGTCAGCTAAAAAACTCTCATTTGATCAGTTTTTCCCTTAAGATTTTTTATTGTCCCCAGATTTTTACATAGCAATGTACAAAATAGGCTCACTGCGATAATTATGGTCTTACTTTTTCTGATCTGTACACTAATCTTCCTACCCAGAGTTAGTATTTCTCAAATTTTTGAAGAATTCTACAACAGGAAAAAAACGAAAACATTTTAGGAGTCTAAAAAATCTCTGCTTGCAAAAATATACTGATAACATCCTTTCATCCATAAATTTTGCCTTGTAAAAGGATCTTTCAAAGAACTCCAGAATAATTTAATTTGAAAGGGATCTCTGGACAGCATTTGATCCTCTCTGTCATTCAGAGCAGGGTCAACCAGAACATTAGATCTGATGGCTCAGGCTCATCTCCAGCAGAACTCTGACTTTCTCCAAGGGTGGAATTTTATCTCCAGACACTTTAATCCAGTGTTTGATGTTGTTCACTTCAAAAAAAACTTCTTAATAACATCTAAGTAGAATTTCTCCTGTTGCAGCATGTGTCCTTCGCTTCTCATCCTACCACTGTGCCCCTCTGTGCCTGGTTTGGCTTCCACCAGTTCCAAGTTTTTCTACTAATCTGAGTCTTCTCATGTAATGACTTATGCCCTAGAATTGTATCAAGTGCTATAGAGGACTAATAGAAAAATAAACATGTCATCCTGACACAATCTACTGCTAGTAAACACATAAATAACATTTCATCTCATTTTCCATTTATGTGCAAGTTTCTACATATTCTTACTTGAAAGTTGTTTATAAAGACTTCTATATTTTGACAGTCAAACAGTCCTGTAGCAATATGGATCACATTGATTTGTAGCATATGTACTATTTTCCTATTATTTTCAGATAACATCTTAGCTATTTAAATAACATTAATTTCTGTTTCCAAACATTCTCATAGAAAACTTGATTTTAGCCTCCTTTAACTCTGTTCTAACTGCATTACTGTACTTAGTTGCATTATGTAGCTAAAAACCTAGGCAAACTGCTCCCTGTGTTCAGGTGCCATGTTAATACCAACTCTAATTGCTAGCCAGTTTGTACTCCACAATACCAGTATACCATCCCTCCTTCTCTTTGTTTCCTGTTCCTTCAAAGCATGTCAGCTACAGTAACTTTTATCCAACTGTCAGTCCACTTAATAGCCTGCACTAGTTATTTGCACTTTAGGTTTAATTCCTTTTACCTAGTTCAGCTCTGCCTCTTCTTTTCGCTGGTCAGATCCTGCAATGATGGCCAGAGATAAAATACCTCCAGATGCCTCAGCTGCAAAGCCCCATCTTCACATGAGCTCTCAAATAGCGTGTGAATTACCACCAAACCAAGCAAAAAAACCACATATATAAAATAGTGTACCCTCTAGAAAAGACAATTACCTCTGTGCAGGAGACAAGTCAGCTACAGGTGGACTTGACAGAGAACTGGGGAACAGGAAAGGGTGTCAGACTAAGTGAGTACATGCTGCAGAGCCCCATGCCCAAGAAGTGTTGCCAGTCATCCCATCACACAGTCAGAGCTGCTGTTTCAGAGAGCTGCCAGCTCCCAAGGAGACCTGGGCCACACAGAGAGTCTTCAGACTTCATGTGGACACAGTTTCTAGAAATGTCAAATAAAGCAAATATGTGGCGACTTTCTATCAGCTTCCTACTTCCTGGCCCCTGAAAACATGGGATTACACAAGCAAAATTGATACATTTTGGTTCTCTCGCTTTTTGAACTCCTCTTGCTCCCCAGCTCTGTGACAAAACTGATTTATATTCTCAGGGACAATAACCAAGGGCCTTGACCCTCAATACAAAAGGTCTCACCATTCCTTATGTTACAGCACGTCACTCCAACATTCTCCAACATTCTTCCCAGCTCTTACTTCTAACTGCTTACTCAGACCTATGTGTTTTCTCACCAGATAACTTGGACAGCTTTAAGTGGACCTGCTACTTTTCCTTCCTAATCTCGCAAGTTAGATGGCACTTAAGGACTTTTTATTTCCCTTCTCTCCTCCTTTCTTTTCCTTGGTCAAATGTTGAAGGAATGGGAGCAAACTCATCTCTTTCTCAAATGAGCTGATAATCTTTTATTCCCTACTTCTCTCCCTTCATGTGTACATTCTCAACGGTACCTGATCATAAAAGAAGTAAAAGAAAGTTTTGCTTGATTTATGAGGCAGTCTGCATTGAAAGAAGAGTTACTGAGCTCTCCTTAAGGCAGGAATTTTTCCCCATTCAAAAGTCATAACACATGACCAAAACCTGAACCTCAGATCTAGGTGAAGCTGAACTTCTAAAATACACATGCTGGGTTTATGGCAGGTGTAGTATCTCAAACCAAGTTACAAATTAAATTTTGATGGTCTCTCAAAAAGTTCATAACAAACTTTGTAATACAGAACTAGCCAAAACATCAGGTTTAGCAACTAAGAAGTTTAATACAGAATGTAAGGTATTTCCACATATTTTTCTTTTACTGATAGGTTGTTGCAAATCACTCTGGAGTATACAAGTAATTTAAGAAACAGGCAAACTGAAGTTAATTTCAATATTTTTTTTGGTTATACTCTTTACAAATGTAATCTGGGGAAAATGTTTTGCACTACAATTTTTTCAAGATACAATCTGAACACATTACAATAAAAACAAATTTACTAGCATAATTTTACAGAAGATAATTTTTATAGCTATGAATTCTGAACGTGCTCATCATTAGACAAATCACATAATACATAATAGGAACTTTTAAAGGACAGTAAGTCAAAAACCTTAGAACACTTTCATCAACAGAATTATCACCCTTATAATACACTTGACATTGACTTTCTAGTGTGAAAATTGACACTTAAATTTAACCACTAAAAAGAAGTTAAGTGACTTGCTCAAGGTCCCACAGTAGATAACTGCATAGCCCAAGCCTGATTCCATGATATCCAGAAGCTGAATAACAAACCTGAGCACTTCTGCACACCTGAGGATTGTGAAGTATTCCTTCCTGTGAACAGGAAGGGAAAAAATAAATGCAAATACAGTGAAGTCTACTCCCTAGTGAACAGAAACACTTCCAGATTTCCTGAAATGCCCTACAACAAATCCTCAACTATACAGACAATTTGTTGAAACTGGATTAACAACTGTAACAGTGGTTACAATTTCTGACCTAGATCTCTACAAGAAATAGGGGTTTTTTTTATGTGAACTTTAGGATTGCTCTGCTATCTTTTGGAAAAGATAAGCTGGAAAATTTAAGCACTCATGTTTCATCTATGGACCATCTGCATAAGTAACAATCTTCATTTGTCAGAAGAGATTAAGACATTGCTTTTGTGTGACTGCAAAAACAAGCTGGCACTTCACTCAGTGATTAAACAGTAGTAATTTGATGCACTTCATGCTGATCACTGTTATATTGTACTTTATTATATTTCTTGGTACTTTAAGTACTGCAAATTGGGCAAAATAACATAAACTATAATATGCAGAAAGCAAACTATCATTTGAATCATCATTTATGTTTCTCAGTTTGAGTGAAGTGTTTATGAAACACTTAAAATCTAGGGCTAGATCTTCTGTTTCTACAAATCTATGCTGCTCCATTTGCTTCAAGAAGATACATGATTTATGGTCCTTGAAGATCAGACATAATGCTTCTTAATTTTGATATGGTTTGCAGAGATACAAAAATCAAAAGAGATTGTTGTATTAGATCCTTGCAAGTACAGAGATTTTTAGCTGGTAAATGTGCTGTGTAAGAGGAGTTAGAACCAATACCTGTGAAATGGGATGCAGTTCCATTAGCAGAATGCAGGAAAGACCTTTAGATATTATAGAAACTAATACTTAGTTTTCTTATGCAGGCAGTCAAAAATAATTTCTTACTGTAACACCTCATTAAAGTTGTTGACCAGATAAATTTGAAAAAAAATCCAAAACAAAACTATCCATCCATACTTAGAAAATATTCTTGCCACAACAATTTATTCATGTCTGTTCATTCCCCTTGTTCCTTTCTCATTATTTTATGCAATTATTTACATAGTTCTGTATTTATTTGCAGGATGTGTGAAGCCCTGCATGAATTACTCTCCTAGTATTTTATATGTACTTTCTACAAAATCATTAAATATTAAGAATTATTAAGTCATTTGAGGGGGTTTGTAGGTTTTTTGTTATTTTGTAGATTGGGATTTTTTTTGAGGCGGTATTGTTGGTGGGTTCTTTGGTATGACTTTTTAAATTATCCCAAATATTCTGTGATGCATCTAGATTTTTCAGGGTATTTTGGTGCCTAGAGTGATTTCAATAATGTAGAGGTCGATTTTCCTGAATTTACAGTTCTACACATCCTGAGAGATGCAAGCTTTAATGCCTTTCTCTTCTATACTTTGATCCACCATACATCTCAATGAGAATGGGAAGAACTACCTTACATCACCAGCTGTCTTAATTTATTTTAGAACTGAAACAAGGAGATAGTCCAGTTCAGAAAATGCAGATGGTCAGGTCTCACTCCCAAACCAGTCAAGTTCTGTGCTATGGCTGGAAAGTTTCTGAAAAGCTCCCACTCAAAGTTTAAGCAGTGGGATTGTGTCAAGAACAAATGGACGAAAATGAGAGCTGAAGAGATAACCGAGAGTTTACTATCTATCCAGATTGCCAGTGAATTTTACTGCCAGGAGAAACTAAATAAATATATGCAAACACTCCTTCCTTCTGCTAGAGCAGGGACTTGGTTGCTAGGACAGAAGGATAGTCATTATGTTTTGTTGCTTCTCTGAGATTTGAATGTCTTTGAAGACAGGGAAGGAAGAATCACTCATATAAAGAGGGATTAATATTAGATTTCAACTGCAGATGGCAGCAAACCCCCAAATATATCTGCAGTCTCAGCCTGGTAATCTTTGATCCATACACGAAGAAGAAAAAACATGTTTTAGCATAAAAGAAGCAAAACTATCAAAAAAGAAGAGCACATTTGCTAAATTAGGAGGTGACACAGCTCACAGAAACATGCAGAATTTTTTAGAAACATCCAAATGCCAGTGGATGATGAGAGGTGACAACTCTCCCAGTGAAAGTGCTAATCACTTGCATAAAGAGTTACAGAAAAAATGACAGAGAGCATGGCCTATAGATTCTCCCTGACTTCTGTCAGTCCCTCTAGCAGTCCCTGCAGCTCTGCAGTTAGCAGCAGGAGGAAGGAAGTCTGGTAGAACAGGACATTTACTTGCCCTTGCCTTATTATTTAATTCAAAATAATCAGGGAAACATCTACTGAGGACACTATTACTGGGACAAATAACAGTCAAAATGGAGGCAGCAAAATTTCCAGCCAGAAGACTGGTCTCAACAGAGACAATCCACATCTAGCTTCATGGAAGAAACAGATGGTGTGACAGAGTGCACGCACCATATCAAGGGAAGGGCATAGTTGGAAATCACTGAGCTGGGTGGTGCTACAAGTACCACTGTCAGGAGCCTTGAAACAAAGCGGGAGGATGATCTGAATGTGACTAAACCCAGCAGATTAGTGGGTACGTTAGTGAAAAAGTGATCTTGAAGAATAAGGAAAAGTTTTACCCCAGGATACTGCCTAAATGCTGCTTTCCTAGACTGTATTTCCAGGAAGCCTGAAATTGTTTCACAGCCCTGGGCTATCAGGACATCCTTGTCTCTTCGGTTCAACATCTGGCTCTTTGTTTCTGTACTTTCCTGAGACACCTTACAGTAGCAGAAATAAAACATTCAGTCCATCACTGAAACAAAGAAGCAGTGAGACAGTGAAGCTATAAACAGTAATCAGGGATCAAGTCTCATATTTTAAACCATATGAGGTGAATTTAAGACTGATTTTTACTATTTTCTCATGCAGACGGAACCCTGGATTCATACATCACTGAAAGGCAGACTAACAACTTTTACTTGTCCATGCTGTTGAATATGGCATTTTTTTCATATTCAGACAGGTCTATGCAGATTTAAGATACATCCACTCTCTTCTAAACCATTAAGTACTAGTTACAGGTAATTATTAGCAAAGTTAATTGCTTTAAATTTATTGTCTTGTCCATTCCCTTTTATCTCAGCTCCTATATATACACCTTTCCCTTTCCCTAATATAGTGAGTATTTCTATTTAGGCTTTCCTTATTTTTATTTCCTTTTCTTTCTTAATGGCCAGGAGATCATAGGAGCTGTATTTTAATGTGCCCTACCCATGGCACAAAGCTTTATCGAAATGCAAGTTGTGCATTGAAAATCCAGTTTGATTTCAAAAATCACATAACTGAGAGCTTAAACCCATCAGCTAAAAAACAGGCCTACAGGCTGATTCCTAGCGCTTATGCACGGTTTCTTTGTAGCTTCCTCAGCACCAAATACATCCTGTTTTGTGTAAGGAGATAACAGGTGAGAAAAAAAAATATTGAAGTCAATCCCAAAATTGCTACTGAAGTTAGTGCAGTGAGGATTTAATACTAAATCTGAAACCCAGCAACCTCTGACAATTGGTGTAACAGCTTACTTTTTTCCCATCCCAAATGAAAGGAAAGCATGCCAGTAGAAACTCAGCAGGACTTTGGAGTTGCTGCTTCCCAAATAAGTTTTCTGCTTTTAATCCACTTTTTCTTGGTATCTTGCCTCAGCATGACTCCTGAGGATAAAGTTCAGCAGGAACTGAGACATGAGAGCTCTGACCATGTCAGTGTTGCTTCTCTGACAGGAGGAGCGTGAAAGACAAGAATAGCCACAAGACGAGAGTCTTTCAGACAGCTATTGGAAGTGATAGGAAGAACAATTCAAAAGTATTTCTTTTGGAAATGTCAGGGTCCTGGGGGCAGCCATAGGCTTTAACGGGCCTGAGTAGCTGCATCTGGGACCTGTGGGCCCAGGAGCCCCCTTTCAGCTTGGCGTGGGGCTGGAAGTCCCTGTTTGGGCTGTGTGGAAGCAGTGCCAATCTCCCACCTCTGTCTCTGACCCTGCCACCTGGATGCCCATGGACCTATTGTTTCCCAGATGGCCCCTGTTGTAGCTTGTTTCCAGCCTCTGGCCCTGCCCCTTGGATGAGCTTCAGATGCATGTCACAGCCTTGTCTCAGGTCCTGCCTCCAGCCCATTCTGCTGTACTTTCTGATGGGAGCCCCTGGACAGTCCCTGGTTCTTCACTTTCCATCTCAGAGGCTGTCAATGAACCCTGTTCCCCCAGCTCAGCCCACCACAGTCAAACACACACACTACTGAGGGCATGGCCATCACTGGGGTCACCCTCAGGACCCAGCTCACCATCTCATAGGGAGCAAGAACTCTCATTGAGTCTAGACTACAAAAAAACCAGGAAAGATATTTATATTTTATCATTAAGAGCTATCATTGTTGCTTTCTTATGAGCTCTCCAAAACAGGCAAGGAGACCTTACTCCTCATATAAGAAGTAAGATTGCTGTTGGAAGGACTTGTAGTGAGTATATAATGAGAAACAAGAAGCCCTGAAGTTTCATTAGCATCTTTGCAGGTAGTCTAGTCTTCTGCCATCGCTGCTTGATATGGCACTGTTATGGGTTTAAGGTTGCAGAATTTTCCTTTTCCCTCGCCCGCCTGGACCGGGAGTGAAGCCTGGAGCAGAGGGGAGGGGGGAGCTTCCGGGGGAGGGAGGAAGGAGGGGAACATTTTTTTCTTTTTGCTCTTCTGGTTTTTTTTGGATCGGTTCCACTCACGCACGCGGTTTTCATCGGAGCTGGGGCTCGGAGCTGAGAGCCGCGGTTTTCTGGAGGTGCCTTGCCTCGTCGGGGCGGTTTTCTGCAGTTTTTCCAGTGAATCCAGGGACCATCAAGACAAGCTGGTTAGTCCTCTCCTTCTTGCCGTGTGAGACGCCCCGTTCCCCCCTGCCCCCGGTCGCCGCGGCTGCAGTCGGACATTTTCCCTACCCTTCCCTGTGCCTGGACACCAAGATCTGGTCCGTCTCCGCCGGCTGCTCGTGTCCTCCCGCCGGAGCAAGCGCGGCCCCACCCCGCCCCCCGCACGCACCAGCCCAGTCCATCGGAGCCGTTGCCGACCACGCGGGGTCCCGTCTCCTCCACCCCAGCTGCTCGAGGGAGAGCGGCGCGGTTGTGCCGCAGCACGGTTGTGCTGCTCGCTGTCCGTGAATAGCATTACAGAACATTCAAGTTTGGTTTTTATTTTTCATGCTCTTTTGTT